>JBBDHG010000002.1:0-522873 GCA_037951165.1 Lophius americanus | reverse complement strand
CCACCGCTGACACATGGAGTCTTCTCAGAGCAGCTTCAGTGGACCGGGACCACTGAGGACCCCAACAGAACGCTTCAGGAAGTCTTCTCTACCAACGGCCACTAAACCGTATAACTACCTAAATCTACTAACCGTTTAACTACGAATCGAATAAAATCAATATAACAATAATAGAATATTATATGTGCAAAAGTATTTTTTATTATCATGTGTAATATTAGCTTACTCTATTACTATGTGCAGTATTACTTATTTTACTTAACTGTATTATTATTGTGTGCAAAAGTACGCTAATTATATCCGTAAAAAGTCAGCGATACTACGGTAGCGTCAGCGCCGCCACAGATCTTTCACGTTAACGTGACAATAACGAAAAAGTATTTTAAGGATCATTATCAAATTTTATAGCTACGTAGACCTTAGTGCGAGGAAGAACTGGATTGATTTTGGGAAAAGTAGGTTGTTTATTTTCGACACTAGGGGGAGCTTTATCTCCAAAGGTTTTCAGGCTAAATTGTCTCAAACATTGGTCCGATTTAGTCGCAAATTTGGTGGGTATGATTCCGCTGGAGGAGATCTGTCGTTGCTCTTATAGCTTCATATTTTACTTACTGCTGGGAGCGTTTCGTGAATAAAAACATTTTTTTGGACTTAAAGTCGTAACTGTTGAACCGATTTATTCCAAATCTGGTGAATATGAATGGACTCAAAGAGATTTAACTTGTTTACATCGTGTTTTACTCTAATACTGCATCTTTTAACCACTAGGGGGACCTTTTGACAGAAATCACTGTTTCTCGGACAGAACTCCAGATTAAATTTGAGGAGTTTAATCGGGGGGATTGCTTGTACAATAAAGGGGATTGAGGGACTTTTTGGGGGATATACCCTTGTTGTCAGGGTCGACAGCGTAGGACTAGTTTTCATGCTGTTATTCTCAGGCACAGGTTTGCATTCACTTCTCATACACTTCATTTGTTTCATCGTCACTCATATTTATATTCTACTTTCTTCACTGACTTATTCTTCAGTTTGTTGCTGTTATTCCACATCAATCTCCGGCAGAAGAGTTTCTAACAGGAAGTTCAATCTTATCCTAATCTAATGGTAATCCTCCTTCCCATCCCTTAATGATCGTAAGAATCCAAGCAGCCCTGGAAACAGAGTCCATAGAATATTAACAACATACACACATACACACGACCTGTGCTCCACATTCCCGTGTGGAACCAGAATCGGGTTCTGACCCGCCACCGCTCCAGCAGCAGAGGCCGTTGGCTCCCACAATCCTCCTGCACAAATAACTGATTGTGGTAAATGATGTTTCCTCCAGCTCAAGTACAGATAATTGTTTATAGCAGCAGATGATGTGTGATAATTAGTCCTTGGCCGCGTCGACTCATAGGGGAGCCGCTGATTGAAGTCCATCTGCCCTGAGAAGCAAAGAAACAAACATTGTGTAAGCCCCCCCTTTTGGCTGCCAGAACATCTCTCTGATGCGCTGACTGTTCCGACACATCATGAACTTTCTCAGCAACTTCTGCTGCAGTAACTTTTCTGAAAGCACAAGCCAGCCTTCACTTCCTGTACGCGTTACTGAGCCTTGAGTACGCATGACCTTCACCGGTTGTCCTTCATTAGACCAATCTGGTAGGTGCTAACCACAGGAAACAACAAGGCCTGTAGTTCTGGTTGTCTAGCCGTCACAAAAAGTCAAATATCCTTACACTCGTTCATACATCTCACCTCTGACAGGTGACATTGGAAGGAGAAATCAATGTTATTCTGACTTCTGACTTGCTGGTGGCGGCGGCGGCTGAAGACTCTGCTGAGGCTGATTAAAAAGCACGTGTCAGCGTATGATTGATGCTGTGACATGAGAAGTAAACTCTGGTCTAAGTGGGAAAAATGCAGGTTATTTTTCATGTGACAGAAAAAAACCCTGGAATATTGCAAATAAACAGTTTTTGTGTTTATAAAACTCTGGAGCGTTAAATCACCATCATTGGATGTGAAAACTTCTCTCTTCGAGGGATTGTTCTGTTTTCATTGTGTTGTCACATGAATGCAGAACTTTTGCAGAATGTAATTATTTGGCTGGAGCGAGCCAAGAGGTTTCTGCTGCTCTCTGCGGTCGTCCTGTTAAATTTAACAGTAATTAAGAACTCCCACATTTGCTCATTGGGCATATTTATTTTATCAGTCTGTTTACAATAAATTCTCTTCCTGGTTTCATGTTGATTGTATATTTGATTTGAAGCATGTGGTGCATGTAATTACATTTTAGATTTTGCCGTTAAATACTCTGAGCAGCTTATCTGGAATAAAGTTGGTTATTAAATTAACGCGTATTATTACCAAAAGCCTCAAGAGTAGATGAGGTGAATACCCCACAGTGAGTCCAGACACAGGTGGCGGCGGCGGCGGCGGATGAGTCTGCAGAGACAGATGAAATAGATTGCATTAGAGATGAATGACAGCATGGATTGATTAGAATAGAATAGAATATCTTTACTCCCGTTGTACAAGAGCAACGACAGTAAGGTGCAACTCTTAAACGGTGCAGATAAACAATAAATAATACAACTAAAAAAGTAAACAAAAAAAAACAACACCCGCCCCACACAAACATTCACTTTCTGCAGCTATTTCACAATTATCTCTTATTACACAGTGAAAATATACAAGAAAACGAGAAGTGTCGTCTGTGTTTAGTGCATAAAGGGCTCTGGCGTTTAAAAACAGTTCTTTATTTTTTAAAGAACGGGGGCAGCAGTTCAAAGAGAGAATGTCCGGGCCTGGGACGGCTCCCTGAGAATACTCTGTGCTTTCTGAGACAGCGGGAACTGTAAAGATCTTCCAGGGGCAGCCGGTGATCTTTTGTGCGGTGGTGATGACCCTCTGGAGCGTTTCCTGTCTGCGGCTGTGCAGCTGGAGAACCACACACACACACACACACACACACACACACACACACACATGCAGGAGGTCAGGATGCTCTCAACAGAGCGGCCATGAAAAGACACGAGCAGTTTCTGCGTGAGGCGGTTGTTCTTGGGTAACCTCAGGAAGTACGGTCTCTGCTGAGTCTTCTTCATGATGGCAGAGGTTGTCGGGGATCCGGGTCTTCAGAACTCCCAGGAACCGGAAGTCTGAGATTTCCTCCGTCCGTTCTGTTCCTCTTTGATCAGCTCCTCGGTCTTGGTCGCGTTCGGGTTCTGGGTCGTTCTCCGGTGCATTGGTATTGAAAATGAATTACGGCCTAAGTGTTTGTTTTTGTGACTGATTCAATTAAAAACAAAATAAAGGTTGTTGGTTTTTATTAAATGACACAATCTACGAAAGGAGGCGATAAGTTGATGTGAGAAACTGTAGCGCCTCCTTCTTCAAGCTACTCTAAACAGCGTTTCCCGTTTTTCTCTCCTTCTGCTGTTTTAGCAGATGTTTTACCTAATTTGATATGAAACTGGATGAAATTACAGAAAAATAAAAAAAAACGGCCAAGATTAATGGAAAATATGAATCCGAAGGACAAGTTTTGTTATTGTAAATATCGGATGACTGCGTAGCATATTAAAAACAGCAGTGGTCCGTTCTTTCACCAGTATTTCTTCTCCGTTTCTTGAGGGTGACATTGTTTGAGGCTGCGAGTCAAACATCGTGCGTTTCGCGGCGTCTGTTTTCACGTCCATTGATAAAATCTCCGACACATGTGAAATGCATTTTTTGTCCATTTGGCTCTCCGCAGAATAAATCTGCAGGGCCCTGATGTGATAACAATCATTTTAATCGAAAACAAAAGGCCGCCTGTGATCAACATCCAAGTCCTCTCTTCCTCGCCAGTCGGGCATCGAGCAGAGCGGAGCAGGCTGTTCCTCGCTGCAGGGGGATGAATGATGATGCGGCCACATTCCTTCTCTCGGATGGCCATCCGTCTGCGCCAGAAACATCCAGTTCAACGTGATGATTGTGCACAGATGAAATGTTTTCATGGCGTTGGTGGTAGTTACATGTGAGACTTTAACAGACTTATAAATAGAGGCTTTTTTTTTTTTTTTGACCACACTGCTTCCAGCCTTCAACAAACTCAAACGGTCCTCATCTTCCTCTTTTTCCTCGTTGCCTCCCAGAGTAGAATAAGGAAGCCCACGTTTAGTCGTTTTATGAAATACATAAATGGATTTGATGACATTACGTGTAGGGGT
The DNA here is from genome assembly GCA_037951165.1 of Lophius americanus. Lineage (NCBI taxonomy): Eukaryota > Metazoa > Chordata > Actinopteri > Lophiiformes > Lophiidae > Lophius > Lophius americanus. Next base: position 518,668 of record JBBDHG010000002.1, on the reverse strand, counting down.
GGAATTTTTAATTTAAAGTAAATCTAAGTATGGATTCAGATTCTTCTTTTCTTCACCATCGTCACGTCAAGAAAACAGTCAAATAAAGGACAGTAATCCAAAAGACGACTCCATGATGTCTGCACAATGTCTTCCAAATCCAGATGGTACCTGGAATCAGATGTTATAATCTGATTAGCCATAAGATTAAAACCACCTGGTTTGTATTGAGTAAGGACCGGGTCCGCTGGCAAACGTCTTTCAGAACCTGCATTTGAGTTTTCAGCAATTTATTTTACAGTAGCGCTTCTTTGAAATCGGACAGTGATCCCCGGGGGTCCGTGGCCCCCCTGCCGGTTAGTAGTTAATAACCACTGTAAGACCGAGAGAACTCAAAAGACCTTTAGTTTAGGACCATGTCAGATCCACCCTTTAATTTACGGTAAAATACAGCCTGCAGCGGTTGCCAGAATTTTACCATACAAGATACGTTGCCTTCATTACGGTAAATTACCGCATTAAAAAAAGATGTACTTTAAACCTATTTATAAAGCCATTAAATAAAAAGACAGAACAAATGACCTTGAGATCAACAGTATTTGTGTAAAAACTAAGGAATGTTCTTACTTCTTGGTTTCAGTTTTCTTACTGTAAATTGTTATTGTACATAAATCTTGAATAATAATTTAACTCTGTGAGATAATGCTATTATTCCATTAATGTTATATTATTTTACCCCAAAACAAGAAACGTTGTCTTCTGTTTTTAATATAATTGTCTCTTACTGTTGCCTTTTGACAGTTTCCCACTCTAATTATATGAGTTTATAATCAATGTATCATAATATAATATGTTATCATTTACTTATAAGTCTTAATTTATTGTAATTTACCGTGTTTTATTTTTCCAACGTACCATAATGTGTTCTACATGTTCAAAAAGAAGTTATTGGCGGTTATAATGTTATGGCTGACCACCGTGATATTCGGAGTGGTGCACACATTTCCCCCTTCGTGATGAAGGAGGAGGAATCTTGAAACCATTTTTCACATCAAGGAGAGCAACAGGAAGTGGATCCTTGTCCAAACACAGCCGCGAGGAAGGGTGCTGGGAGCAGAGGGTCAAAGCGTTTGACGCACCACCCTCACTTCCCCCCGCCACATCCTCCCTCTCATTCCTACCTTGCAATGAAAAGTCATCTTAGGTGGGTTCCCCTCGCAGACTATTCCCGTCTCAGCCCTCATCACATCCTGTAATCATTTTCCCGGCCGTCTGTTTTGTGCAAAATCGCCGTGCAAAGGAGTCAAAGTTAATCTCCTGCACTTTGTTGCCTGGATAATCGTTCCTGTTTTGTATAACAAAAGACTTTTTTCTTCGTGGCATTCAGAGTAGGCCTTTTATTTGAGGTTTTCTCCGGCCTCCAGTGTGGGTACGCGAAGCGGACGGTGCCATGGCGTGTATTTATATATATATATATATATATATATATATATATATATATATATGTATGTATTTATATACATGTATGTGCGTGCGAGCCTGGAGGATGGGGCAGGTTTGACAGGACGTGACTCACTCCGCCACACAAGAAAACCCAGCAGCAGTTAAGATCCCGAATGGAGCCTCACTTGTGTCTTGAATTACTTGCGTTCGTGTCGGTCCGCTTTGCCCGCTGGAGTCAGTCAATAACACGGTGCTGGATCAAAACCCGGTCTAGACGCAGCAAAGTGTCTCACCATCTGTCTCTGCTGAAGTAAAAATAAAGATCTGGGACACGCCATCACCATGGTGACCCCGAGAGACAAGAGGATGTCCTACAGATGTGCAGCTCCAGTCGCCGTAGCTCCAGCGTGAGGAAGATGTGACGGAACCAGGGGTGCAAAGTGCGAGGGTGACCTCGTGATCCGTGGGTTATGTTTTTATACATGGTCAGGGGCTGATTGCTCGGTTTGTCAACAGGATTTTAAAAACAACAACCACTGGATGGATGTCCTTAACGCTGGGTAGGATATGGACCTGGATGAATGTTTTCATTCATCCGGTCAGTTTTGACAGCGGTTTCATCCAATTTATCCACGATTTTCATGTAAAGTCTAATTCCTCCATACGTTTTTTAGCAATTTCAATGATTTATCCATGTTTGTTGCTAACGAGTCGATTAATTTGTCCGTTATTTTTAGTTCAAGAATAAAGGCGTAATCATACCAGAATAAAGCCGTAATTGCTATGACAAAAAAAAAGAGTTTGATGATTCTATGTTCCTCTTTTTGTTGCTGGCGATAATTCCCTCTAAGGCGTATCCTTAATTTGTGTAAAATTCAGACTTTATTCTTGTGATATAACAACGTTAGTCTCTTATTCTCTTTTTTTTAATACATTTTTTTTTATCAATGAGGACTTAATGCTCCATAGTAACATTAAGCTATTCAAATAAAAAAAAATATGGGGTTAGTTTCTGAGAATGAAGTCGCAATTTTACGAGAAAAAAAAGGTTTTGATCCATTTTGATGCTGGAGGTTCGTAGAAAAGCTCCCCCTAGTGGGCAAAATACAAACTAAAAAATGATGTTCCCAAAACCTTTGGAGATATAGCTGGCACTAGCGTCTGAAATATACAACCGACCTTTCCCAAAATCATCCCAGTTCTTCCGCACACAAACTTCTATGTGGGTAAAGAATTTCAAAATGATTCACGTTACGGTTTTTGAGTTATGGCGTTAAAGCGAAGGCCGACACGACAGCAATGGTGATTCCATAATATCCCAGACTTTTGGGTTATATATGAAATACACGGCCGTTTCACAGACGCTCTAGCCTCGTCCCCGCCGCCATAAATTAAGTGTGTCCTCAAAACTGCAACATTTATGAGCAAACGCATAAGAGTTTGATTTAAACGAGACTAAACTGGGATCAAGGATTCGTCCTCTCTCTCTTTCCGCTTCGGTTGGGGAGCCTAGAGATGGAGATTCCAGACCTGTCAACTTAAGGGATCCAAGTTTCTTTAAATCCCATAACTGCCGTGGCTCCCTGAACGGCCCTTAAGAACAAGTGCTCTCATCAAACATAAGGACAAAAGGCCGAGACGGAGACCATGTTGATAAATCAAAGCGGGCCCCGACAGATTATCCAGGTGTTTTCATGAAGGGGCGCACGCTACAGGCTACAAAATGATTAAAGCTTTATTTCTCACCAGAAACAAGAATCTCAGCTGTTACAGGAAGTGATACTCCCCCCACAATTAATAACACAAATGAGATGACATTTGTCTTGTGATTCAAACAGCAAGAATGTGCGATATCTCCACCATCGTTTACGCGATTGGTCCTCCTGAATGACGGCGAGGACGAGGGGTCAGCCGGAACCCCTCTTCAGTCCGATGACGGCGTAACATCTCGGCGAGAGCAGCGGGTCAAAGAGCTGCACCAGGGCGGCGAATGATAAATCCTCCTGCAGGGAACGATAGGACACAACGGGATGAAATCACACAGGATTCTTCTCCCACTCCGTGACCCCGGGCAAGATCCAGCGTCTGATGTTCTCACCGTTTCTCTAATGGGTCCCCCGAGAGGACACGTCTGCACAAACACTGTGTCAGGTGACGACGGCTCTGTCATCCCCCAGAGTTAACCGTTTCTCTACCAAACTTCTTTTTTTTTTCTTTCTTTCTTTGACCCTGAAAAGTCAGGGCTCCCAACCACCAGGGGGAGTTTTACCTCCAAACGTAATTGGGCGATAATGTCTCAACCGTTGGTCCGATTTAGTCCAAATTTGGTGCATGTTTATATAAATATCATATTTTACACTTAAAGTTCACTTTTTACTCGCTAGAGGGAGCTTCTTCTTTTTTTTTTTTTTTTTTCAATAAACACTGTTTTTTGGACGTAGTGTCCGAACCGCTGGTACGAATTATTTCAAATTTGTTGCATATGAATGGATTTAGGGAGGATTATCCTGGTAATTACATATGTTACTCTACAAGTTCATACTTTACTCACTAAGCAGAGCTTCTTATTTTTGTTTTTTTTTACAATAAATGTGATGGTATTCATTAACCCGAGCCCTAAAGGACCCGGTTTGGAATCCGGATTCCCTTCTTGATGCAACCCTCTCCATTTATCTAGGCTTGGTAGCAACACTAGACGTACGGATCTATCATGTTTTCAACATATTTATAACAAAAAAAGACTTTTCTTGATAAAAAAGGATTTTATGGATCATCTTCACATTTTATTCCCACATGGAGTTTTATCTCCAAACGTTTTCGGCCATAGTTCCTCAACCGATGGTCCGATTTAATCCAAATCTGGTGCATATTAATGGACTTGAGGGCATCTATCCTTTAAACATTATGTTATACTATAATTATTCATATTGAACTCACTAGGGGGAGTTTAAAAAAAACGTTTTTAAAGAAAAACGCTTGTTTTTAGGACTCAGGATCAGGGGGATTTCTCGTACAACCATGGGGATTGGGGTCTTTTCGGGGATATACCCATGAGTCGCGGACGGAAGCGTAGTCCTTGTTTATATATGAAGGACATTGTTCCACATCCACCCTTGATGACTCTTTGGAGACGCACAGTAAACATCAGTGGGTCAACCGGGTCGGTGAGCAGAAATCCTTTAAGACGGAACTCATTTATCATCATATGGATCATATTCACAAACATCTATCACCTCCTCCTGCTGGAGGGAGCTCCCTCAGAGCCGCCCGGCCTCCTCTACATGATGTTCTTTGATTAGATGACCCTGTGAAGTGGGTCCGTTTGACACGCCTAATCACAACCTCAAAGCCTTCCTCCTCTGCGTATCCGATCTCAGCGACTCACGTTAAAGATCGGTCCGTTGCGTTAGGCTGCCGAGGCGCACGACGTGAAACTACGGGCTGGTTTTCATTTAGCTGGCATCTACTTCCATGTTTGATTAATTTTCGTTTCAACAAAAAGTTTATTTTACTGGAATGAACCAGGTATTTTAACAGAATCCCAGAAATGATCCGTCTCTTCAGTAAAATCATTTCCATTTTACCAAACATGAATAATTATTTTACTAAACCTTAATTGAGTCTAAACCAACCATGTCCAGTCTTACACTGGTGTCTGGAAGCTTAAAATGAACTTTTTCACCATATGCTAGAATTCTATAGACCTTGAAGGAAAAAATTCAACTGTGGTTTAAACATTTAGCACCAAATTAAATATATTTTGCTCTTCCAACACAAATAATCAGCAACTAAGGATCAGTTTTTGATAAAAGAATTCAAATTAAGACATTATTTATAGATTTCTCCCCCTATCCGTGTAAGTTAATAATTATAACCTTAAACAAAGATAATATAAGTAATTTAGTGTTTTTTGTGAGGATGATAGTCAAATGATTTTTACCTGTTCTTTCAAGAAGCAGAGACGATCGAGGAGAATCAGACCTTCGATACACGGCGCCAGGGCCACCTTCAACTATGAGACGATGACAGAAGAGGAGGAAAGGATCTTCATCTCATACACACCGATATAAGAGATGTAAGATAATAACCTTAGACTGGTGAAGAGAAATACTTTGATCATCTCGTTACATTGCCTCCCGTTAGTGGTTGAGATAAAAAAAAAATAGGCAGCAATGGAAGATTCTGTCCTTCAAATGATCTTCAGAGGTCTTGTCAACACCTCGATGGGTCAGGGCTGCTTTGGCGGCGAAAGTGGACTAACACAATGTTAGCTAGGTGGTTATAATGTTATGGTGCCTCGGTCAGAAGTTTCTGCATGAAAAGCGTGGGGCAGAGTGGCGAGGGAGGGGTTGCATGAGGAAGTCTGGAGGGCCAGAGAAGTATGTTGGTGTGGTACAGGATATGTATGAGGGCGGAGAAGTGTGTAGTTGGAGTCACGGGTGGGTTCAAGGTGGAGGTTGGGGTGGAGGTGGAGAAGGTGCAGGAGTTTAAGTACTTAGGATCAGCTGTTGAGAGCAACAGGGAGAGTGGAAAAGAGGTGGAGAAGTGAGTGCAGGCAGGGTGGAATGGATGGAGAAGAGTGTGAGGAGTTATCTGTGACAGTAAAAGGAGCAGCAGGAGTGAAGGGAAAGATGGTGAGAGCAGCTCTGCTGTACAAAGTCAGAGAGGCCAGATTGAGATGGTTCTGACCCGTGAAGAGGAGGGGATAGTGGATCTACTGGTAGAAGGAGGCTGGAGATGGAGCTGCAGGCAGGAGAAGAAGATCAAGACCGACGAGGAGGATTAGGGATTTAATGAGAGAGGACATGCAGTTGGTTGGTGTGACAGAGGAAGAGGCAGAGGACAGGAGGAAGATGGAAAGAGACGATCCGCTGTGGTGAGCCCTAAACGGAACAGCCCAAAGAAAAAGGAGTCATAATGTTTTGTCTCTGGGGTGTATTTCTGTTTTTCACAGAGAAGATCTGTTGGAAAATACTTCTAAAGTTGTGACTTTGAGGCCCCTCCCACCGCTGAAGCTCCACAAACCCCCGTGACTCCTGTCCTCCCAGTAGCTGTGGGCGATCCTAAAAACCTTTTCCCTGCTTTGTGTCATGGAGGAAAATTGGTATGATGCTTGACGCCGCAAATTAGTGGCCTCGGCTGCAGCCAGAGGCTGGTTTTCCTCGCCATCTCCTCGATCGCTGCCGTACTCCTTCCAGGCAGATTGCGATGATCTCACTTCGTGGTCTGCACTTCACGGGCGTCTCGCTTTACAGGAACGAAACCGTTTAGCGTGGAAGCGGAGCCTCGGCAGGTTGTTGTGGCAGGAAACGTTCATGCGTCCTCACCATATTGAAGGCGTGCATCTCCGGCATCCGCGGCGCGTACGCGTCCTGGTAATCCTGGATGTCGCTGTCGGAAAGCTGAGGAAGGGGAGTCGGGCGTCATGAATGCATCATAGTATGAGCGGTCATGTGACAGACAGAAACACATCATCTGCATCTCCATGGAAACGGGTCCGACTCTCAAACATTCTGAGGCGAGCCTGCAGAGGTTTTCATTAATCGAACTGGAAAATGTAAATAAAGAGCAACGTGGAAAAGGTTCCACCTGCAGTGGAGCCAGAACCAGGAGCTTCTCACTCCACTTCCCACATTTTGTTTCTGGAAGGTGTTCTGTACGTCGTCAGTAATGTTCTGATCCTGACCTTGGAATCATCTAGATCCAGTCTGTGCAGGGCTCGCCGAACATAGTCGGAGAATGATGTCGCCTTGGAGTAGACTTTCCCCACTCGCTTTTCACTGCAGGGAAACACACACACACACACACACACACATACCCACACACACACACACACACACACACACACATATCACACACACATAACACATACACACCCACACATACCCACACACACACACACACACACACACATAACACATACACACATACCCACACACACACACACACACACATATCACACACACACACACAAACATATCACACACACATAACACATACACACCCACACACACACACATACCCACACACACAACACACACATACCCACACACTCACACACACATACACAACACCCACACACACTCACACAAAGACACACACACATAAAACAGATGCACAAAACACAAACGCATGTACACACAAAACACAAACGCATGTACACACATAACACACACGCACAAACAGACACGCACACACTCACAAACACACACACAAACAAAATATGCGCGCACAAAGACACACAAAGACTCACACACAAACAAAAGCAAAACACATGCATATACACACACACAGACACACACACACACACAGACACAAACACACACAGACAAACAAAACACAAACAGACTCACAAACAAAAGCAAAACACATGCACACACACACACACACACACACACACACACACACACACACACACACACACACACACACACACACACACACACACACACACACACACACACACGTTTAATGTTCTTTCTCCTGTTTGTGTAATCAGGCCTTAGCAACCAGGCCTAAACTGTTAAACATGATTAAGGACCAAACGCTGACGAATAAATGCTGCTTAGAAGAAAACTAATGGCTATTCGATACAGATGTGTAGTTAGTCATTAAGCTGAAGGTCATGGCGGGGCTGGAGGTCAGACGCAGATCAGCGCCGTTGATCACGGCCCAAATAACAATATTCTTTTTTCACAAACTCCCCCTAGTGAGTAAAATCTCAATATAACAGTAAGACCTGAATCCTGCAACGTAGAGGATTCATATGCATGAAGTTTGGACTATATTGGACGAATAGTTAGGAAGCACAAAAAAAGTTTTTTATAGAAAACTTCTCCTAGTGTGTAAAACTATTTTTACACATTTTTTTTTAAATATTCAAGATCGGGCTCTTTGAGTCGATTCATATACAACCAACCTCTCCCAAAATCACTCCAGTTCTTCCTCGCACCAACATCTATGTGGGAATGAAATTTGACAAAAAATCCATGTAATCGTTTTTGAGTTATCGCGTTCAAATGAAGGATCTGCGACTTTACGGAGAAGGAATAAAAGCCTCTTCCACCTTTTCTCCAGCGTCTCTCAGCACTCTGTGATAAGGAATTGTTTATTCCTGTAACTGAAAAATGGAAAATCCATTAAAGGAGCGAGGAATCTTTTCATTACCCTGAGAAGGTTATTGTTTTATTTTGGGCCACAAACTCTTCCAGGCCATTAAAGGCCCGCGTCTGCACACACATTCATTTCCATGTTTTCCCCCCAATGCCACAGCTGCCATCCTGTCTTCAGTGTATAAAATACAATAAACCACAAAGTTTCCTAGAGTCCCAGATGGCGCCTGGCGATAGCTTGTTTTGTCTGGAACAAAAGCAACACTTCGCCAGTCAGCCATTATCTCCTCACCTCCAGGACAATGGGAGGCCTGGGGTCGTGTCGGCGTTTACGAAACATTCCCGGAGATTCACCGCGGAACGGAAAAAAAAAGGAATTGGGATTGGTTTTGAAAAGGTATCAATTAAAGAAAAAAGAAAAACCACAACAGAGATCCCAAACAGCTCATATGAACTTTTCCAAAAATGTTTCCATCATATTCTGCGGGAGACATCCTCTCTTGTTCACGCCGAGGCCTTCACTGCAGCTTCTACGCTAAAAGCGTTAGCATCGATCCTTCTGGGTGCTGAAAAAGCTCAGAGATGTTTGTATCTGCAGGTGGAGCTTCGGTCGCTAACCTGGACTGTCCCTCTGATGTCCTCCATTATGATCCTGTCCTTCCTCCTCACTCCCCGACAACATCTGAACATCTTCAGCGTCTTCTGCTCAGAGCCGCCGTCTCTAAACCCTCCAGCAGAGCTGCTCTCACCTCCATCTTGGAAACGCTTCCCTTCACTTCTGCTGCTGCTCTTGTGTCACAGATAACTCCTCCCACTCTTCTCCACCTACTCCACCCTGCCTGCACTCGCTTCTCCACTCTCCGTTGCTCTCAAGAGTTGACCTCAAGTCCTTAAACTCCTGCACCTTCATCCTCATCATTCCTCCTGCCTCCCTTTCATTCACACACATATATTCTGTCTTCATCCCTCTTCTCTCCAGCGCATACCTCCACCTCTCCGGGTTCTCCTCCACCTGCTCCCTGCTCTCACTACAATTCACAATGTCCTCCACCAACATCATAGTCCAAGGAGACTCCTGCCTGACCTCATCTGTCAGCCTGTCCATCACCATAGCAAAAAAGAAGGGGCTCAGAGCCCATCCCTGATGCAGTCCCACCTCCACCTTGAACCCATCTGTCACTCCTACTCCACACCTCACCGCTGTCACACACATCCTGTACCCCTCTAACATACTAGTGGGGCGGCACAGGAAACCGCTCACATTCAGCCATTCCCAGAACATCAGTCCTCCAGGTTTTCTAAAAACACGGGTCTCCTACTTGAAGCCCTTCAGCGTTTCAGAACCACTGAAGAACCTCCGTAGAGCTGGCAAAACAAATGACAGAATCATTTACCAAAATCTCTCGTAGAAAGACTGATTATTTTCTTAATTGACCCATTTGTTTCGGTCTGTCAAATGGACCCGGGCCCGTCGCTGAGTGAACGTGACATTCTGTTTGCAATATTTGGTTGATTTGAAACCCAAATAAACCCGAGGAAGAAAAAAAAGAAAAAGGCGACTCATTCTGCTTTATTCTGCTACTGAAGTGCCTGCGGAGCACGTGTGTGTGTGTGTGTGTGTGTGTGTGTGTGTGTGTGTGTGTGTGTGTGTGTGTGTGTTACTGTACGTGACATAATGACCAATTAGAGAAAAAGAAAAGGTTCCCCACACTGGCGGTAATTCCTCCCCTCAAAGCGATCCCAGATGGAAAGGCGTTACCTTTTGAAGGAGCCGTAGTGATCTCTCAGAATAACGTGAAAGACGGCCCGGTAGAACAGGGACTCCATCTGAATCTGGAAAGGAAACGAGAAAAAAGAAAAACCCAAATTCACTTCGTAGTCCGTGTAAAAAAAGAGAGAGAGAAAAAGCGGCGACTCCCCGCTGACCCCTCCGGCGTGTGTGCGAGCATTTGATGAATATTACCGACACTTTTCCAGATTAGCCAGCAATCAAGGCGGCCCCAGATCTCACGGGCGATCAATCTCAGCCCGCCTGCATTAATATTTAGAAACATTCCGTATTAATGGCTGTGGGTGTTGTGTATCAGCGTTTGGGTCGGCGCCCCGAGCGCTGAGGCTCAAACTAAATAATCTGTAGCCGATGGTTGTTCTGTACAACAATGGCAGAATGAATGGGCCGGTTGTTTGAATGCAGAGGGGAGGAGAAGGGATGTGAACCCCTGATGTTAGCGTGTCAGTGTGTGTGTGTGTGTGTGTGTGTGTGTGTGTGTGTGTGTGTGTGTGTGTGTGTGTGTGTGTGTGTGTGTGTCTTACTCACCCCTTGGCCGTGTGAGACTCTCTCCTGCGCCTGTTTTGGGGGAGAAATGGTATTTTATTACTTGGTGAAAGATGCATTATAAAGGTCAAAAGACTTCTGAAGGTCGTCAGGGACAATCTCCTCCTCAGGCCCGGTTTACGGTTCTGGAGCCCACGAGAACTTCTGAGCGTGGAGTGTTTACGCCGTGAAGAAGATGCTGCACACATGTTTTGCTGCCGATGTTCAAACTCACCAAGCACGCAGACATCCTGGCGTTCCTGCCGCAGAACCAGGACCGGTCGCGGAGGTACTGACTCAGAGGGAAACCACACGCGCCGGGAAAACACTCTGTGAGGAAGCACACACACACGCACACAAACACACACATGCATACACCCACACAAAATAATACACGTCCACAAACACGCACATACACACACACAAACAAACACTCACACACACACGTACTCAAACCCCAAACATACACACACGTACACACACTCAAACCACAAACATTTACACACACACATACTCAAACCCCAAACATTCACAAACACACACATACACTCAAACCATAAATACACACACACACACAAACATAAACACAAACCCCAAACATACACACCCACAGACACACACACACACATGCATACACCCACACACCACACATACATACACTCGAACCACAAATACACACACATGCCCACGCACACAAACATAAACACAAACACACATACACACACACACACACACATACACACATACACACACACAAACACACATACACACACACACACATAGATACACACAGACACACATACACACACACATACACACACACAAACACACATACACACATAGATACACACACACAAACACACATACACACACACAAACAGACACACACAGACACACAGACACACATACACACACACACACACACACACACACACACACACACACACACATAGATACACACAGACACACATACAAACACACACACACACACACACACACACATACACACACACTCTATGAAAACAGAGAATTCTTCATCTTATCCAAACTGGACTATTCAAGAACTTAAATAGTTAATAGTGTGAAAAACATCAACTTTTGTATTTAGAGAAAAAATACAGAATCAAATAGCCAAAAAGTTGAAAATGTTACGCCATCGCCATCGCCATCGTCATCGTCATCGCCATCGACATCGCCGCAGGTCCTTCATGTTGTAATATAATATAACTCAAAAACTTTTTTCATGGGTCATTTTTAAATTTTAGACCCACATAGACCTTAGTGAGAGGAAGAACTGGATTGATTTTGGGGAAGGTGACTTCGCGTGTTTCAAGAAATAGGGGGGCTTCACCTTGAGGGTTTTCAGGCCATAACTTCCGAAGCGTCGGTCCGTTTTAATCCAAACTGGTGCAGAAGAACCGACTGGAGGAGATTTCTCCTATTTATATTATATTTTATTCCAATAGTTCTTATTTTACTCACTAGGGGAGTTTTTTTGGACATTACTTAAGGAGTGAAAACAGAAATAATTTGACTACGTTGTCCTGCATGTAAAGTGATGATAAGAAAGTAAACAACATAAAGAGTAAAGATGACTGAGCGTCAGCTTCATAAGACTGAACGTTAGTGGAAAAGGTAAAAGTAATCACCTTCCAGGATCAGTGTTCGTTAATTTACACATTATATCTCTTTTAATCAATGCATAAAGATAAAACAGAGTTTCCCCAAAAACGCTAACTATTCCTTTAATATAGGTCTGTCAAAAGAGTTTACATCAAATTTATCATATGTTTAATTTTACAGTCATATTACAGTATTTATCTTTATATAATTATCATTACGGAGGACTAAACAAACTCTCAAAGCTGATAAGCTGGAACCGGTCAATTTGTTATTTTGGCTTAAAAATTTCTTCTTTTTTTTAAATAGCTGATATTTATTCCATTTTAGGGAAAAAAATTAATGAATTTATTCGGATTTTAACTTTAAAAAACGGCCGATTATGAGAGGAACAACCATACCAAAACACACACACACACACACACACACACACACACACACACACACACACACGCGCACACGCACGCACGCACACACACACACACACAGAGTCCTAGTGGGGGGGGTCGTCGACCTCTGAGTGTGATGACTTGACAGCCTGCTATCCCCTCCATGTCATTTCTAAGAGGGTCAGAGCTTGAGTCAGAGGCCCGGTGAACCCAGAGGGATCCGGCGAGGAGCAGCAGTAATAACATGAGCAGCTGTAGCCTCAACACGCTAACGTGTTGTCAATCAGCGCCGCTTCCGTCCATCCTGCCAGCCACACGGGCCGCTGACGGGGGCTGAGGTCCTCTGAGGGCCTTTTCTCCATCTGAAGGCTGGATTACAGAAGGTCCACAGAGCTGCTTATGGTAGCGGGCCTCGTGCTGACCCCGGGCCTCACGTCCGCGGCGCTCGCTGCACCCACCGCCATCCAGAGAGGCAAACCTCTCTGATATGACCTCATGAGGTGACTGAAAACATTTTGTGCTCATCCTGGAGCTGCTGTTGAGTCAGACTCTAAACACGGCCACGCACATGCAATGAAGGAACCGCTGCCTTGCAGGGGTGAGCTGGGGGACCCCGGGGGGCTGGCCCACATCCCAGCCTACACAGTGTGTGTTCTGTGCAAAAGTTTGACAAACAAAGATAGAAAGGCGTGTTTTCAATCAACTGTCATGATATAATTTCCAGCTCTTGGCCGACTGTGACGGGGGCTGCCGTGACGTGCAGACAGTGTTGTTAACGACGGAGGATGTTGACTGTGGCGAGGCGTCTTTCTTATTCATAAGTAAAGACAACAGTCACGGCATGAGGATACGTGTAGACACTTTCAAACCTTGTAAACGGAGAAACAATGGAGCATAAAACCTATTAGAATAAAAAACACCTCCTTGAGTCGATTCATATGCACCAAATTTGGACTGAGTAGGACCAGCTGTGAGGAAGTCATGTCCCAAAAACAGCATTTTATTTTTGTAAAAAATAATAAAACTCCCCCTATTGAGTAAAACATGAACTATTAGAATAAAATATGATATAAACAAGATAAATCTTATTGAGTCGATTCATATGCACCAATGGTCCGATCTTGTTGGACTAGATCGGACCGACAATTGGGAAGTTATGTTAAAAAAACAGTGTTTTTCATAAAAAGAGCTCCCCCTTGTGGGTAGAATATGAACTATCAGAATGAAATATGATATATTCTAGATAGATTTCCTCATATTCATACATTTGCACCAAATTTAGACTAAATCGGACCAACAGTTTACAAATGATGGCCCAAAAACTTTGATTTTGGAGATACATCTGCCCCTAGTGGCAAAGGTATGCAGCTGACCTTACCCAAAATCCATCCGGTTCTTCCTCGCACTAAAGCCATTTGTGGTATAACATTTGAAAATGATCTACGGAATAGTTTTGGAGTTATCGCTGTGGATCGGATCGGAGCTGTGGATGCGGAGGTGGCGGCGATGACGATACAATAATCTCCCTGAAAAAAAAAACCCTGAAAGGTAAGGTGTTCTTTAGTGGGCGCCATGCAACCCCATCAGATGTGGAAGTCTTAGCCAACTTAATAACAGCCCCACTCAACCGATATTAAATGCTTGAAGAATCCGTCACTTCTAATTTATTCCCAACTAAGAAGTGGCCTTAAACATCCAGCCCATAAATCCATGAATCCATGAATCCATGAATCCAGCAGTGACTCAAACTGTGGCTTTCTGAGTCCAACTCAATCTCCAGAAAGGCGGGGGGGGGGCTGCTTGGCCGAGTCTCCAGACTCTTAACGGAACATTTAACTTGTTTACTTATAAATTATGAATATGAGGCTTTATGTGGTTTCACGTTAGAGGACGGCGAGATGGATCGGTGACCGCCGCAGGTGTCTGAGGTCGGATTAAGGGACGTGTGTCAGTGAAGAAGTAGCCGAGAGTCGAGGACAGAGAGGAAGAGTGTGAGCGCCGGGCAGAATGGGAACCACATGTTTGCTAAAAATGTATGTGAGTGTGTGTGTGTGAGAGAGAGGGTGTGTGAGACAGAGGGTGTGTGAGGGAGAGGGTGTAAGTCGCGTAAGAGTGTGTGTGTGTTAAGTTTGTGAGTGTGTGTGTGTTTGTGAAGGTGTGTGTTTGTTTGTGAGTGAGAGAGTGTGTTGTTTGTGTGTGGGTGAGAGTGTGTGTGTGTTTGTGTGTGTTTGTGTGTGTGTGAGAGAGGGAGTGTGTGTAGGTGTGCGGTTGTGTGTGTAGGTATGTGTGTCTTTAGGTGTGCGTGTATTTGTGTGTGTTTGTAGGTGTGTGCGTGAATGTGTGTGGATGTGTGTGTAGGCGTGCGTGTGTGTGTGTGTGTGTGTTTGTATGTGTGTGAATGTACAGTGCATGTGTGTGTGTGTGTGTGTGTGTGTGTGTGTAGGTACAGTATGTGTGTGTGTGAAGGTACAGTGCATGTGTGTGTGTGTGTGTAGGTACAGTATGTGTGTATGTATGTGTGTGTGTGTGTGTGTGTGTGTGTGTGTGTGTGTGTGTGTGTGTGTGCTTACCCTGTCCGGTAGGGTCAAACTCCTCAGACAGCAGGTGATAGCAGCAGCCCACACTGCAGACTGCGTCCAGCTCCGGTTTAGCCACAAACATCCTCAGGGTGCTGGGAGCCAAGTCTCCACATGTGTGCAGGCCAACCATGACTGCATGCTGGAATGTGAAGAAAGCGCAGAGTGAAAGTGGAGAGCGGAGGGAGGCGGGGGGGGAGGGTTGGAGATCAATGGTAAAATTTATTGATGATGACTCACTGCAGGTTTTGGCGCTGCAGCAACTTCCACTAATGCAAACTCCAGCTGCTGCGACAGACTTTCAGGAGCTGCAGCGAGAAAAGACTCTTTTTCTGGAAACTCACCTCCAGCTCGTCGATGAGTTCTCGGAGCTCCGTTTCTGCGGTGACATAAGATGTGAGCGGTGAGAACACGGCGTTGGCTCCGCCGGTTCTGTTTCGAGCTTTCCTCTCCAGGTTCTCCATCTTTCTCCTGCTCCGCTCCTCCGCAGTGATCTGTCTGGAGGGAACTCTGGGGGATGTAGTCTGAATCAGGTCCACATTTAGGGCATAAGGGAAGAGATCCTCTGTTCTCAGGTTCGGCTCTGAGAGCGATTCCTCTGGTGAACTGACGTCCGATAAGCCGTTTAACACCTTCACCTCCTCCTCCTCCTCCTCCTCAGCTGTCACGACTCCTGCTGCGCCACACGAAGCATCACAGCCTGGGTTTGTTCCGGGTTTCACCTTCTCCTCCTCTTGCGTCAGCGCGGCTCTGTTCTGCCTCTGGTACGCTCTGGAGAACTTCTTCAGCTTCCGGTTCCTCTCCTGCGCTCCCTGGGTGTTGGTGCTGGAGGAGTCGATGCCGTAGACGTGGAGGCCGTACTGCAGAGACAGAAAGGAGCTCAAGTAGCCCTTACCTGAGCCCACATCGATCACCTGTGTGGGGGGAGAAAGGAGGTGCATCAATATAAAATCCAGAACAGCCTCTGGATTTAACCGCGACATTAAGAAACGTTTTTCTACCTGTTTGACTCCGCAGTGCCGGGCCAGACGGGCCACCACCTCAGACATGGACTGGACCTCATGAGATTTCTTGGAGCTCATGAACTCGTCCGGTTCCAGCTCAGCTCCTGGGTCAGACGGGACGAAAGAGCATGTGATATTAATGCAGCTGGACAATCCTGGTCAGGTTTCCGAACCTTCAGCGTGAAGCAAAAGCTCCGAGACCCTCCGTTCTCTCCCACCTTCATCTCCGCTCTTCTCTCTGAGGGCCTCCAGCAGCTCATCCCTGCTCAGACAGACTCCCAGGCCCGGCAGAGAGTGGGCCTCGGCTGCTCGCACCAGTTCACGGCTATCAACCAGTCGTTTGGTGTCACAGCAAAACCCGAATACTGTCGTCGATTGTTCTGTTCAGGGAGACACAGAGTGGCTCTTTGAATTAGACAGAACCAGAATGGACTTGAATGTCCTCATCAGGAAAAATTACATCGTTGCATGTTTCGTTTTTTGGGGGGAAATATATAGATTTAATAACTTAGAAACTCTAAATACAAACAAATACTTCAATCAACCGTGTTTTTAAACAGAAAAGAAAAAAATCTGACTAAATGATATATTTCATGGAAAATAGTCAGTTTGAATTAGATTGGCTCAAACTTTTAGTAAAACGTATTTTTGGGGAACTAATTAACACTTATTATTAGATTTTTGATTCTATCAAAGTTATAGAATTCTGTTCAGTAAGTCCTCACATGCATTAATATGCCAGAAAATATAAAATCTTACTTATGAAGCAGCACTCTATACCCAGGGTTAATGCCTCCTCCGCCCTACATGGTGTCTATGACATATGGCGTCCCACAGGGCTCCGCCCTTGGTCCCTTACTCTTTAGCATACACATGCTGCCACTGGGTCATATAAGACGCCGGTTCCGTCACATTCTTTAATAAAAAAATAGTGACTCAAAATGGTCTCAAACAAACATTTAAAGCGTTTTAAGGGAACAGGTATGTTTAGAAAATAGAGGTCATGACTGATTTTCTTTCTGAAAATTGTGCAATTTCGTCTAGAACATTACTTTGAAGAATGTAGAATAAAATCATGGATGACAAATGAAAGAAATTAAATAACTGAACACACTACAACCCGAATGCACAAATTAAGATTCAGTACCAAGATGGATGAGCCTCAGCTCTCACTTAAGAATGATCCCCTTTAACTCGGCTTGCTTCAGGTTGTTAAAAAAAATGTAATTAAATAAATAAATCTATGAAAATAATAAAAATCATCATGGCACATTATAGCTGACACACTTTTGAGCAGTGCATTGAAATACTTATTATATACTTAATAAATTATTTTATAAGCAGACACCTTTGGGATTGCAAGAAAAGACATACATCCACGTGTATTTATACTTTTAATATCTGGTTATAATTCAGCTACTTAAGTTGGTAATTCATGGTTACATTGTTGTTAATTCATGTCACTGTTGTTGCTGCTGCTTTCTTTCTGCAAGGTAATATCAACCTGGCAACTCAAAAGTTACTATTATGACTTCCAACTCCCATATAAAGCATTGGTATATAATATTATAAACATTACTTACAATTTTAAAAACCTTTATTGCTGAAACATGACCAAAAAAAGAGGCAATCACAATATTACTGTGCAAAAGCTAAATGTTTTTACCGTTTGTTTTGTATTCTGGCGCTCCCTGCTGGTCACTGCAGGAACTGACAGCAGATAGGACATCCTCAGGAGGCACCGCCGTAAACCGGTTCCACACGTCATGGGTGTAAAACTCCACAGTGTGAGCGTTTGCGATGCTCAGAGTTATAGACAGAAACCGCTTGACTTCATCTATCCATTGGTGGATTTCTGAGAGGCTACATGAGGAGGATGTCATTTTAAAAACGCTACAAACAGGACCTGAAGAAAAGCATGTCGCGAGTCGCCCACTGTTGATGTACGACAAGACATTAACAGTTGAAAATGCGCCGTCGATGAGTTCAATGAATTCCGCATTTAAGAAAAAAAGAATTGCTCGATAAATGTTTTTAGAGTAAGAGATATTAGGGCATACAAAAAATGTAACACTTTAAGAAAACCAATATGGCCAGCGATAAAGATTTGTATGTCTCTCATCCCAATTTGATACTCTTAGAGCAATGTGCCTTCAAAAAATAAGTTTCCTCCTTTATTAAGACTCGTAGATGGTCGCAGATGTTCAAGGTTTTTCAGAATGTCATTCATGTAAAAATGTCCCTGTGTTAAAATGAACAAGCTTGGACATTTAAAAAAAAAAATTGGGGGCTAAAGCGTTCTCTATGATCGACTTGCTATGGCTGCCATTATTACGTCATCACTTCGCGTCAGTCAGGAAATGCCTTGCCCGCGTGAGTGTTGTTGACTCGAGATTAAATTTAAGAATGGCACCAACAGATCAGAAAATGAAAAATAAGAATTTTAAAGAGAAAGATTTCAACAAGAATAAATCCAAAAAAACCTTCCAGGGTGTCGTAAAGAAAAGGAAATGGATCCCTGAGAATAAAGTATTCCAAGGCAGTGTACAGGAAGGTACGTATTTGATGAACAGACACTAGATTCACTGTTATTATGGATGTGGTTAAACATAACAACCCTAGCAGACACTAGATTCTCTGTTAAGGTTGAGTTAATTTATTAGGGTTAGTTTATAAGGGTTGATTTATTTCGCCTATATGCATTAGAAGCCAAATTATTATTTCCATGTGACAATCATTGATCCTGTTTTAGATAATAATTCGTATTTTACAAAATAGTGTAGCGCTGAATTCAGCTTGTAACAGTCCACCCGTGACCCTCTATTTAAATAAATAATAATCATTTCGTGGTTTGCATTTTGTCTTCTATCCTCAGGTCAGGGTTTTGCTTTCAAGAGGAAAGAAAAATTCCAACATGATTACAACAAGCTGCTGCGGAAGGAGGAGAAGAAGAAGAGGAAGCTCCCGTCCAAACCTCTGTACAAGGAGGAGTACCCAGAACATCTCAAGCATCTGTACCTGGCTGAGGAAGAGAAACTGAAGAATGAGGCTTGGACCCATAGATTAAACAGGAGTAAGATGAGGTTGAAGGGGCAGAAGGAACGAGAAGAGATGGGAGGAAATGATGATGATGATGATGATGATACTGATGCTGCTGCACAGCAGAGTGAACCTGCTGATCCTGATGCAGAGGTTACTGCTCTATCCGAGCAGACAGATTCTGCTGCGGGGAACAATGAAGCAACAACATCCTCAGAAAAAGAGAGGTGAGGTGCCTTTTAGGAAAAATAGACTCCAGTTTTTGTAGAAAAAAGTGATTTATCTCAAATTTTGCTTTATCGATTTTAACCCCCTCATCAAGAGTTTGACTGTGATGTAAGATCGCAAATAGGATGAGGGCTCTTAAGGTGACCGGTGCAGCATGGGATCATTTATTTGATCAATTTATTCCCATATATGTATCATTTCATTTGGACTATTTCAGAAACCACAGAGAAAAATGTTTGTGCTTGACTGCTTTTCGTTTTGCTGAAGGTTAAACTACTTTCATGATGTTGTCTTGCAGTCTACCAGTAAGCAACCGCATGAAGAAGAAAATGCAGAAGAAGACGTCCTATCAGAAGACAAAGGAGGAATTTGAGGCCGTCAAAGAAAGACGGAAAAAAAAGAAGGAGGTATTGTTTTTGTTTTTTTTTACCTAAAACATCAACAACAAAAAGGGCTGTAGGGTTTTTTTAAGACTTCATGTCAAATTGAAATCTTCCTTTCTTTGCATTTATTCATTTTTTTTGTTTAACTGCAGGAGTTTCTGCAGGACAAGCAGCAGAGGGAAGAAGCCACGCAGAGGTACAAACAGAAAAGGATGGAGACCTTTCAGATTCTGAGCAAAAAGACGAAGAAAGGACAGCCCAACCTGAACCTCCAGATGGAGTATTTGCTTCAAAAGATCCAAGGACCTGGGAAATGACTTCTGAATCCGAGCCGGAGAGACTGGAAGGATAGTGGGAATATTGAAGTTCTGGACAGAATTGACAGTTTTAACACAGTTGTCAGCGAGTAACGGAGGACAGCAGCCTCTTCAGCTCGTTTTATTTAGATAAAGGTTTCATCTTTTTCCCTGCGTTTTGTCTGTGCAAAGTTCTCAAGCCACTAGAGGGCGCTGTAAGACATGAAGAGATGGATCCTCAACATGAGACATTTTTAATAAATAAATGCAATTGTTTCCTGCAAACTGCTGACATTTTCCATCATTTTGTATTAACCTAGTATTTTATTTTTACACTTTTATCAGCTCTTTCACAAAGATTGAAAATCAGGTATGTATTTATGCGGTTTAAAATCAAGGAGCCAAAACTTCTTCAATAACATGTTAACATTCAGGGGAAGCTGTTGGTGTAGCAGCAGGGGATGTAGACATGTGGCATACTTCTAATCAGCAGAAAGAGAGTTCACCCTGCATCCTCCTCTTCCTCACGCCGGGCTCTGTTTGCAGACGCAAGCTGCCGAGCCTCAGGCCGCTTCCTCATGGCATCACATGGTTGCAGAATGACTCCAACATTCATCTGTGAGGCAAGGAGACTTTCTCAACGCAGAGCGCCGCGACCGCTCTGTTGATACTTCAAGGGCAGAAAAGGCTCCAGCGTCGTGAGAGAATCCTTTCTAAGAGGTGAGACGTTCCCTTCTCTTTCTGGTTTATCGAAAGGACTGATGTGCAGCTCACTGTGATGAGTAGTTTTGCATTTGTTGAGTTTATTTTTATCCTCATGCTGCACATAATGGAGGCCTGTTTGTGAAATGGAAGTCTTCAGATAGTTTGAAAGGAGTGCGTCATTTTTAAACATTTAGTCTGCTGCATAGTTGAAGCCTTACTAATGAATAAAACACATTTTCCATCCTCAAGAAGCTGCTTGATGCATCTTGACTTGAATATCCCACGTCTCCCTTGCTGGAGGTGATGATGTTTTCACCTTAGTAGGTGTCTGTCTGTCTGTTTGTAAAATTACTGGACGGATTTTGCATCAAATTTGACCTAGAGTGTAAGTTTCCGCATATCCTAGATTTGACTACATCCTGGTGGCGTTACGTCATGAACCCAGAATGTGATGTCATAATAATGTTGTCTTAACCTTTCTGAGAAACTGCACTTTTGAAGGTTTTTCCCTTGTTTTGCAATAACTCATAAATTAATTCACATACTGTTCGCATGAAATTTTATCTGGATCTTACCAGGTTTTGGCATATCCTGCAGATGATTACATTTCAGTGACATCGTGACCTCACTCTGGGACATCTTAGTAATATTTTCTTAATTGTTGCAAGATCACTTTTGGGTTTTTTACAATTAATTAATTAAATTTCTTTTTTTTTTTAAATAATAACTTATAAACTAACGGACGTATTTGCATGAAATTATTTACCCAGATGTAGGTTTTGGCATAACTTAAGAGATGAATACATTTTGATGGCGTTAGGTCATGACCTCACGACATGACGTCATAATAATGTTTTGAAACCGTGGAGAGATTGGGCACCTTTGGAGTCATTTTACTTTTCTGTTTCTTCTGCCATAACTTATACATTAATGGAAGGATTTGACTAAGATATTCCTTTGATAGAAGTTTCGGCATTACAATGTATAGATAATGTTTTCTTGATTGTTGCGAGATAAGGCAATTTTTGAAAAGATAGACAATCAGGTCTTTAAAGTGCAAAGAAATCCGGATTTGAGAATCTGGTTTTCAGTCATGAAGTTGTGCTGAGCGTCCAGTGATGGCCGGCGCTGGAGCAGAGCGGGGATACATAACGGCTCTGGCGGTCTTGCAGGCATTAAACGGTCATGTGTTTTGAACGCCAGAGTATTATAATAATCCTCTGCACTGTGTTTACATACCTTTTGTGAGCAGCTTGTTCTGGGCTTATTACAGGAAAAAAAAGGGAAGTGATGTATCTTAGTAACAAATCGCATTTCTCAATGTTTTATCTTTCGTTCTGTTTCCTTCTGTCTCACAGGAAGCCTGCAACCGGTTCTTGAGTTTATATATAAAGTTACAAGTGGGCCCATTATCTGATGCTGCTTCCTCCTTCTGTCGTCATGGTGACCGTAACAGCCCCAGAGCGTTGGTAACCGGGGCAGCGAGGAGGCCCGATGTCTGATTCCACTGTAGCTGCAACACATGCCTGTTAAGCTGTGAGCGTTCCTCAGGAAGGGTCCCACACATGGATGAGAAGGGCCGGGTGAACGGCTCTGGGAACCCAGCTGGGAGGGGCTCAGACTGGGGTCCAATCGCCCTGTTGGACAAGACCAAGGAGTTCTTCAGGACCTGTGATGTGGAGGGGAAAGGCTTCATTACCCGCACAGATATGAGGGTTAGAGAAGGAGTGTGTGTGTGTGTGTGTGTGTTTGTGTGTGTGTGGAATTTTGATATACGCTTATCGTAGGTTCTGTTCGGGTCTATAAAATGCTGTTAATATCCAAAATGAACCCAAAAATATTCAACTAACTATCACATGAGGCCAGAGCAGATCAGGATTATACACGCCTTAAAGTCTGGAACATGTTTATTTATTTGGTCATTTTTAGAAGGTTTCCAATAAAATTCCGATCCGTGTTGGGTTTTTTTTTTTTGTTAAAAGTAAAAGCATGATCTTTTACTCATTAATGTCCTGCTCAATAGCACACTTAAAAAATTTAAGTGGACCTGTTTATAATCTGACCCAATGACAGCATGTTTATGCCAAACCATAAGGGGCCAAGGATAGAGCCCTGGGGGACACTGGTCAAAGGGCCTTAGAGAAAGTCCTGTTTGATAAGTCAGATCTTTTTAGGCATATTAAAATCTGATGAGGACTTACTAAACAGAATTATCTATTTAGGGTCAAATACTCCTCTAAAAGAATGTTTCACCAAAAAGTTTAGCTCATCCGATCAAAACGTTTAATGAAAGTGAATTTTCATTTCACTGACGAGGGAAATACGAAAATGTAATCATGAAATAAGTTTAAAGCTCTTTGCAAACAATTTCTCATTTGTATGGTAAATGTAGGGATAAATGTAATCAGAGGGTTAAAAAAGAGAGAGGATGAGGATGAGGATGAGGACACGTTTCTACCTGCGGCATAATTTAGCATCATGTGACGCTGTGATGAATGACAGTCAGGAAGTCTGAGATTTTATATATGTGTGTGTGTGTGTGTGTGTGTGTGTTATACCACTGTTGTTTCAGAGGTACTTACCCAGAACAGAACCATTGATGGACATGAGCAGGAGTAATGGTTTTTATTGGGTTCCTGGGAAAAGCTCTGCAGTGACACTTAACAACAGCCACTCTGTGCCGGTGTTTATTCTGAGCTGGAGTTACGTAAACAGAGCCAGATAGGAGGGATTGGACTCTCAGCGGTTCCAGTTGTTTCCTTGACCACATCCATAATAATAATGAGCCGTGTTTTCTATCAGTGATGATTTGATTTTGGTTGATGTGGGTACCGCTGCGTTTAAGATGTGCTGTGTTTTTGTGTTTGTTTTTCCTGGCAGAGGCTCCACAGAGAGCTGCCTCTGTCTGCAGAGGAGCTGGAGGACGTGTTTGACTCTCTGGACCCGGAACACACCGGTTACCTCACCCTGGAGGCATTCTCCTCTGGATTCAGTAGGTGTTCTGCCAGCATCTGCTGCCGCGTGCGTTCGGTCCGCACAGATAACCTTCACCAGCTGGAGGCCAGATAATCACGTCACAATAGACTTTAAACGCTTTCAGGGAAAACGATCCTTCTGTTTGAGTTAATGCTGGAAGCAACATCCTGTATTTTTTTATAAACATAAGCAACTTTTGATCATTACAGGATGCCTCACGCTAGAATGGAGTTTAAATAAGTATAAAGTCACAGAACTTCATGCAACAACTGCTTCAAGCTTCCAATCCCCTGCATTGTACAAGCAATCCCCCTGATTTAACTCTTCAGATTAAATGTGATGTTATGTCCAAAAAGAGGGATTTTTGTGAAAAAGCTCCCCCTAGTGGGTAAAATCTGATATATACAAGCCAGATAATAATAATAATAATAATAATAATACATTCAAGATCTCATTCAGTTTATTTTTATGCACCATATATGAATTAAATCGGACCAACAGTTGAGAATTGTGGCCTTAAACATTTGGAGATAAAGTAAGAATTAATAAACTATTATAAGAACACATTTGGGAGGAAAGTGGATAATCTGGGTCAGATCAAAGTTAATCTTTTTTCCTTTCACGTTTCTTAAAATGGTGTGATGGGATTCATTACTGTCTTATAATTGACTTCTATGCTTTGGCCAAGCTTAAGGGGTCGGTCACAAAACTAGGAAGGATATATTTCACCTTTTTATGAATATATCTGTTCTGAACAAATGTGCAGGTTCATGAATTATTCTCCTTTTTTCCTTTTTTTTTTTTAACAATACCGAGATATTCCCATGATATCAGGTGGGAGGGAGGCGCATATGGAAAAACATCTCCCTCACATTTTGAAATTCATCCACCTTTCTTTTTTTTTTGACTCCCTTTAATATTGCATGAAATATTGCTTCCTGCATTTTCTTCCCCCACAATTCTGTAAAAACGACTGGATGGATTTTTTATACAACCTAATGAAGGGCCGGTTTATGTGCCGAAGATGAATAACTGCATTTTTGAGCAAATGTTGGAAAGGCGATGCTTTTAGTTTGGAAAGAACCAGGAGGGCCGTCATGTTGATGGAGAAAGTCTTGTGGGAATTTAGTACGGGATTTAATCCGAATTCAATCCATTGCCTCTTCAGTCACATTTAATTTTCAGGAGTTCATTCTGGGGAACCTCTTGTACAATGCAGGGGATTGGGAGCTTTCCTGGACAGTGTAGGCCTAGATTAATTGGAAGAGACCAACGGACCTCGGCAGAGGAAGACTTTTTGCCGAATTCCCTGCATCGTATTATTTCTTCTGTGAAAAGTCTTGCTTTAAAATCATTTGCTTTTACTTTACATCTTGAGGTCTGTGTTAAGATTCCAGTTTTATCTTTTCTCTCTGTACAAGGAAAAGGTGACGGTGTTATATGATAGGGATATTTGGCCTCAAGCTCAAGCTGATATCCAGATTGATCTAAAAAGGGCTCTTCCTCCCTGCGTGGGTTAATCCTAGGTCAGTTCCTGCATGGCCGGAGGATCTCTGTGGCAGACGACCAGAATCAGGCCCCCAGTCCGGTCCTGAGGGTCAGAGAAGCCCTTTACCAGAGCCAGTGGGAGGCTAAGCTGTCGGGGGTTGAAGACGAAGAGGAGGGGCACTTCTGCATGCTGCTGGAGAGCCTGGGGGCCGGTAACGTGTTCGAGGAGTGGGTATAAACACCGCAGAAAACCTTTATTTGTCTGTGTGTTTTATTATAGAGTCGTCCTCACTCTACTGGAGATCCTTCTCGTTAACACGATAACTCAGAAACTACTTCATGGATGGTTTACCTTTTGAATGTTTCTGACACTAGGGGGAACATTTATCTCCAAAAGTCTTCTTTCTTTATCTGCAAAAGTCTTCTTTCTTTAGCCACTAGGGGGAGTTTTTTTATTAAAATCACTGTTTCTCGGGCGTAACTTCCCAGCCGTTGTTCCATTTTACTTAAAATCTCTTGTATATGAATGGACTTGTGGAGATGTATTTTATTTCTATCACATTTCAAACACTAGGTGGATTTTTTTATTACACAAAGGAAATGTTTTTCAGACATGACTTCACATTTAATTTGGCTTCACATTCAATTTGAGGAGTTCAATCAGGGGGATTGCTCGTTCAAAGCCAGAGATTGGGGGCTTTTTGGGGCTGTCGTCCCCCCTTGCTGTCGGGGGGACGACAGCGTTGGTCTGGTCTGTGCGTGTAAACATACTTATATTTTATCTCCACCTTTCCAGTCCAGACGAGGTGCGCAGTCTCTGGATGCAACTCAGACGAGACGAGCCTCACCTCCTGTCCAATTTTGAAGAGTTCCTGGCTCGGGTCACCCACCAGATCAAGGATGCCCACCAGGAGAAGACGGAGATGGAGAGCGCACTCCAGAGGTAGTAGGATAGGACACAGATGCATCATGGTTAAAGAGAGAGGTATAAAGATGAAGGAGAAGATGAAGGCAGGCAGTGACGAGGTTTAGGGAAACTTTAGCGTATGGGATACAGACAGGAAATCCAGGGCTTCATGAAAAGTTTCTGTGTGTGTGGACCCTGTCTGCGTTCTCAGTCGGTTCCCACGCTTAAAGCCCTTAAGAACTGTACCTTATGTTCCGCTTAAAGGAAAGGTTCTCTCTCCTCTTAGCTGCCCGTGAATCAGTTAGACAGCGAAGGGTTTACATGCGTGTGTGTGTGTGTGTGTGTGTGTGTGTGTGTGTGTGTGTTTACCCTTCTCCCCCATGCCTGACCCGCAGCCTCCGAGTGGATTTACCTGTAAGTCTCTGCAGAACAACCTCTTGATCCGTGTCCAATGACCGCTAATCTGGAGGCCCGCTCTGATGGCTGACCCCCTTCTGCTAGTGTGGAAACGTTAATATTATGATGGGGGGGAAGTCAGTTGTAGTATGTTTTCATTTCCATCAATATATTAGACGCATGCACTCCCATGATGCACGTGTTTGAAGATAATCAGTAAGTCAAATCTGTAGCTTTGATCAGGGTGACTTAGTGCATATGGACATTTTCCTATGGTACAGCATGGTACTCTACAACAGCTTGTTGTTCCCATAGACTTCACTAATTGGCTTAGAAACTGTCAAAGGGAATTTAAATACCACACAGCATGCTCTCAACTACTGTGTGAGGAGATGTGTGTGCATGAAAACTTGTAATATGCATCCATATATTACACTTTGATATTAATACACACTAATTTCATTTTAATATGAATACCCGTGTATTACATTTTAATGTTTATACACACTTATTACATGTTAATAAGCACATATTACATGTTAATACCCTCACATTGCGTTAATAATCACATATTACATGTTAAAAAGCACATATTATGTTAAGCACAAATTACATGTTAATACATGCATATTACATGTTAATAAGCACATATTACATGTTATACACACAAATCTGCAAACACAGTATGCTTTCAGCTTCTGTGGTTTTTTCAGATATGTGATGTTTTCAGCGGCTGTGGTGTTTGCAGATAAATAGATAATCCCTAATGTCTTTCATGGCTTCACAAGTGTGCACGGTGTTCTGTGTCTTATTACCATGTAATAAGCACACATTAATATCTATGACTGCACGTCTAACATCGATTATGCGATTTTAATATCTCTAATAGCTAATACCTTCTTACCTCTTTGCAGGAAATCTGCAACACATGACAGTGAGATCCGACATTTGTATGAAGAGATGGAGGCGCAGATCAAAACCGAGAAAGACAGGCTGGTCCTACAGGTGCGGTATCATATCATACTGCACACCCTTCCCTCTCCTTATTACTGAAACATGTTCTTATATTTACGCTGAGGTTTTATTTATTAATATTGTTTACTTGCATGTTATACATCAGGATACCAGGTTAAATTTCTTGTAGGTGTAACTTACATGACAATAAATAAATAAATAATATTCTGATCCTCATTTTTTTTATAAAACGAGTCAAGAAGGGATTTTTTTTTACCCGGAGTCATGTGCCCTTTCACCTTTACCCTTTCCTTCTCCTGGCCATGCAGGACTCTGAGCGCCTTCAGTTACGCAGCCACGACCTGGAATACCAGCTTACCTCAAAGGAAAAAGAGCTGGAACATCTTTTCCATAAGCAAAAAAAGGTGAGTGCGTATTTACAACTCCTGTCGTGACTGAGGTGGAATCGGCAGCGTCCATCGCCACAATGCTTAGATATGAAATATCTACTTTCACTGTATTTAACGGAGAAACATTCATGCATCTCCTGCATATTTATTCCCCCCCAAAAGATCATATCATCATTCAGCAGAAGATAATTAGTCATACCACAAACTTTAGCTCCTACTACATTCATGCTACTTATGTGAATGTCTATTTTTTCATTGTCATGGTAACGAGCGAGATTTTGGCTCATTCTGGGAGTGGGATTTGTCTCAGATGAGGAATTCCAGCGCCAACTCAAAAAATGTTATTCATAAACCTCATTTGTTTCACATACTGGAGAAGAGACTGCTACTAAGAGAGTAGCAGATATTTTTAAGAGCAGCCCTGCTTCCTCTGTGGTTTGAGTAAAATCGTCCCTCCTGTTTGAATTCCCTTCATCTCCAGCTGGAGCTCCAGTGTCGTGAGCTAAGCAGCGAGAAGCAGGAGAGCCGCGTGGAGAATGTGAAGCTGAAGATGACTAACGACGAGCTGTCTCGAGCGCTGGATAGCACCAGTCAGGAGCTGGTTCTGGCCCAGGACCAGCTGGGCATGCTGCAGGAACAGGCGGCCCGGCTGCACCAGGAGAAAGAGATGTGGGCACCTCTGCCATCTATTTTATTGAAACCCCCCAAAAGTCTAGGATGTTTTAGAATCCTCACTTCTGTGAAGAACTGAATGTCAATTGCATATTTCTGCCACTAGGGGGATCTTTATCTCCAAATGTTTTCGGGTTATAATTTCTCAACCGTTTGTCAAATTCGGTCCAATTTTGGTGCCTATGAATCAACTAAAGGCGATCCATCTTGTTTATATCATATTTTACTCTAATAATTCATATTTTACTCACTAGGTAGAACTTATGTAAAAAACTCTGTTTTCCGAATATAACTTTCCAAACCGTTGGTCCAATTAAGTCCAAATTTACCTCAAATTACAGACATAACTCCAAAAATATTTCATGGATCATTTTCAAGGTTTTTTACCCGCATAAACCTCAGTGTGAGGAAGAACTGTAGCGATTTTGGAAAGGTTATTTGCATATTTCTGCGACTAGGGGGATCTACATCTCCAAATATTTTCGGGTCATAATTGGTCCAATTTAGTCCAAATATACCTCACATTAATCGCCTCGAGGAGATCTAATTTGCAATTGTTCATATTTCACCCTTTTCACTTAACTCTTTTCATTATTGAGTCACTAGGACGACTAAGATACGACCGAACTGACCGTAGTCTAAAATCCTTACAGAAATGAAGACATCAGGTTTGTACAAACCTACAAATCCCACTTCCTGACTGTGTTTCCGGGCTGTTTCAGGGAAATGTACCGCGTGACTGAAGGACTGCAGAGAGAGAAGCAAAGTCTCATGAAGCAGCTCGACCTCCTCAGGTAGAATAAGAACCCCAACCCTCCTAATCTTCACACCTCCCATGGGAAGGCATGAAACCTGAGCACCTCCTTGGGGTTACATGTTTGCTTTTGGCTCACAAATCTCACAAATCTGCTCGCGACACAAGTCAAAGACTCGGATGCCTTTCCATGCTTCGATGCATTCACCTCCCCAGCCGCTCACGTCTTTCTCAATATTCCCAATCTTTCCAGAGAAATGAACAAACACTTGAAGGACGAGCGAGACATTTTCTGCGGCGTCGTGAGTATACCTTTGACCTAAATTGCATTGCAGCGGCATCTGTGGTGGTTAACCAGACTGATAAATAACCTCTTTGTTTACAAAAGCCTCGAACCTCCCTCAGGACGAAGCAGAAGCAGAGAGCCGGCCTCGGCAACATATTTGACGACACCAGCCAGCAGGAGAGAAGGTGATTGATTTTTAACACAGATGGCGTCCGTCAGAGTGTTTCCTGTGTGGCGGTGAAGGATTCCAGCCCCTCAATCATTTATCAGAGCGGGGAAAATAAACGAGGATATATGATTCTAGACACTCACAACAATCAGTTCAATTAACATTCTAGTTTTCAGAACCAAAATCAGAGACACTTGACTTTTCTGGCCTCCAGATTTTCCTGGTGGTGGAGTGAATTGATCCGGTATATCCTCTGTGTCTCCCCTGTTCTTAAGAACCCCACTGTTGGTGGACGGGTCCTACCAGTCTCTGGAGGCCTTGCCTATAGAGCACCTTCAAATCGTGTTTGTTGCTTCCTCCTCCTGCAGTGAGGACGACGCCAGCGCTTCCCCCTCCTCCAACACAACCGTCTGCACCCCCCTGGCCCAACAACAACGTCCTGCAGCGAAGAAAAACCCGACCAATGGTTTCGCTAACCCCGCTCCGTCCAAAGTGCACGACGTGAAGACAAAGGTTAGGAAATCGCCCAGCAGGATGGCCTCCGCTAAGAGAGCGACGGGGAGAGAGAGAGCAAGGGCAAAGAAAGTGGAAACTGAGAAGAAGAAGGGGGTAGATGAAGAGGTTCTGGATAGCCCTCCAGATGGGTGGCCCCTCCGTCGGGTCATCTCCATCGAGGAGGATCACTTGCCCCATCTTCTCCAAGGAGGACCTCAACTTTTGCTTCACCAGCTCAGTGAGGAGGAGGAGGAAGATGGTGAAGAGCTGGAAGATGATGATGTGGAGGAAGCTCAGAGTGATACCGAAGCGAGTGTTGACTTGGCCGCCATAAGTCGCCCTCAACTCTCCGTGACGGGAAAAGCTCCTCCAGGAAGGAAAAAGCGTTTTGGTCTGTCTTCAAGAGGACAGCCAGTTGGGAAGGAGTCTCAGCAGGTACGTCCAGACCTCAGCTTCTACTCACGGATCTCACTCAGTTATGAGCTTGGATCTGTAAAACTAGGCCTGCACTGCAAGGAAGGGTACAACCCTGAAAAGCCCCCAATCCCCTGCATTGTACAAACAACCCCCGATTGAACGTCTCACATTAAATGTGAAGTTACGTACGAATGAGTCCCTGTAGGTTCACCGAATATGGAGTAAACCAGACCAGGACAGTAAAGAAGGGCTTGTTTTTTATTGGAAATTTACCACTCCACCTAGTGGTAAAATGATGAACTACAGTCATTAGACCAAAATATGATATACAGGCAAGATAAATGTACTCGAGTCAATTCTTATGCACCAAATTAGATTAACGGTTAGGAAGTTATGTCCGAAAAACCTTTTCTGCAACAAAAAAGAGCTCCCCCTAGTGAGTAAAAATATGAAGTATCAGAATAAAATGTGATTTATAGAAGATAGAGCTCAGTGAGTCGATTCATTTGCACCAAATTTGGACTGAATCAACTAACATTTGAGAACTGGATCAATTCTTTCCCAGAATCAATCCAGTTCTTCCTCGCACTGAGGTCTATGTGGGTATAAGATTTGAAAACGAGCCAAGAATAGGTTTTGTGAGTTATCATGTTAACATGAAGGATATGCAGCAGCAGCGATGATGATGACGTCATAAAATATCTGCCTTTTGGTGGATATGAGTGCAGAACCGAAGAACCAGATCAAAGTATCCAGTTATTGTCACGCACACAGTAGGAAATAGTTCACTCTGAGCAATAAAAATCTTATTTTGCAGTTTCCCTTCAGACAAATAGAAAATACAATGGAGAAGAATAAAAATATGTACTAAAACTAAAGGTATAAACGTATAAAATATATTAATATTTTCGAAAGAACAAAGATTACATCCATATCTTGGGATTGGATCCATATCTACGAGGATGACCATTAATGAACATTTCCCTGTGCTTCATCTTCCTCAGAAGGCAATAGAAGCGGCACTCTTTGCTCCTGACCGTCTGTTTAAAGTAGTGCTGGTCGGGAACTCCAGCGTGGGGAAGACGTCTCTGCTGCGCTCCTTCTGCACGGGCCGGTTCCACCCGTCCACAGCTGCTACTGTGGGTGAGAAGAGACAAATGAACCAAAGCCTCTGAGGGCTGAACTCAGACGTGTGTCTTTGTCTTTGTGTACGCCAACACAGACTATGTGAAGGTGGCCGAGCGTCACATGAAGGGGCTTTTGAAGTCACACTGGCTGTCCGAGGGTCCTGGTACCGACTGAACCGGAGATTATGTCACTTGTGATCAGTTCTTACCCTGGCTTTCATCCGTCCCGACACTCGTTACAGCATTCTTATCTTCACTTTGTTCCCGCCATCCAGCCTTTCAGTCAAAAGATCACCTCGCTGCGCCCCCTGGAGGCCATTTGTGTCTTTGTAGCTCTATCTAAAAACATTACATTTAAAGTTTAAAGTTAGTTTCTTTTGAGATTCAAACACAGGACCGAACGACTGCGACGTAATAATCACGTTAATCCTCATACGTTTGTAGTTATATTTATCTAAGGCTAATGTTTGGTACCTTTTTAACACCTGAGGGTCACCCCAGCTTGTTGGGTCATAACGGGCGAGTTGATGTCTAACATAAGTTGCAATCTGGACGTTCTCCACTAGATGGCACTAGATGTTACACACTGGTCCTTTAAGACAAGTTTGAGCAGTGTGTTCACATCTATCCAGCAGGAAGTGATTAAATCCTCCTGTTTATGTGATTGATCTCCATCAGGCATTGACTACAGCGTGAAGACATTAAAACTGGAAAACATGCAGGTGGCCATGCAGCTTTGGGACACAGCAGGTCAAGAAAGGTGAGTTTCTAGTTGTTCTTTTTTTAATCATCCATTCCCTTATTTTAAATCCACTAGGAGCATAATTAAGTCTACAATTACAATAATTCTATGAGGTAAAAGTGGCAAATAAAGTGGATCTTCACTTTTTATTATGAAGTAGATGTGAAAGGATAAAGTCTCTCTTCTATATTTTCTTACATTCTTTTTTCAGTTCTATTTTTTTAACATCTCTATATTATATTATTATTTTATTTTAAGAAACAGTTTATCTCTTCTAGTGTCTAAAGTTAACAGACGTTCGTTTCAGCCTTTGAGAAACTCCCAAAAATGTATTTTTTCTCTTCCGAAGCAGGAAGAACATCTTTTAGCTTCCAAAAAGGAAACATTGAGTAGAGATCTCGTGTGATCATGTGATCATGTGATCGCTCAAAATCATCTGGATAAACATAGATTACTTAATATAATGTGATTTATTTTTTTTGTGAGTTCTATGCTCCAATAATCCGTCAGTCCGTGTCCCATTACAGGTACCGCAGCATAACCAAGCAGTTCTTCCGCAAGGCCGACGGCGTGGTGGTGATATATGACGTCACATGTGAGGAGAGCTTCAAGGCGGTCAAACCGTGGCTCAACAACGTTCAGGTCTGACCTTTGACCTCAGGAAATCCTCTGGGGTCTCGTTTGGTGCCTGAGTAGCATTTGTTAAAGTAGCATTGACACATTCAGGCGTGTATGGACTGTAGTCGTGCCGTAAAGGAGATATTTTTGCATTGTTACGGCTTAAAATTCCTCTACACGGGGAATGCCTCGATCCGCCATAGAAGGAAAATGACAGACACAGACTAGACCCATGACAGATTGTATGATTCACATGTGTGCTCTGCTAATGGATTAGACGATTATTTTTCAGGAAGCAGCAGGAGACGGGATTCACATCCTCCTTTTGGGCAACAAAATGGACATGGATGGAGTCAGGGAGGTGTCGTTCAAAGACGCCGAGCAACTGGCTTATGTGAGTTTAAGTCAAATCTAGGGCTTCGCTTTGATTGGTGTGGCAGCTGCATCACCTCTATAGTGAAAGGAAATCGACTCCTAAATGCACTGATGTCTATTTAATATCCAATGTAGGAAAACAAGGTGATGTTCTTTGAAGTCAGTGCCTACACTGGTAGGAATGTGACCGAGGCCCTGACTCACCTGGCGAGGTAAGATCAAGTGAAACTAGGCCTAAGGTGTCGTCCATGACCGCAAGAGTATGTCCCCGAGAAACCCCTGCATCGTACATGTAATCCCCCGTCATGTCAGAGAAACTGTGTTTTTAGCTAAAAGGCTCCCCCCTAGTTAGAAAACTATGAACTATTAGAGTAAAATAAGATATAGAGCAGACGGATCTCCTCAAGTCCCCCTGCAGTCGATTCACATTCTCGAAATGTGGACTGAAACAAACCAGCGGATCATCAGACGAAAATCTTAAAAAACTCTCCCTCTACTGGGTTAAATAAAAAACTATAAGGGTAAAAGGTACTTGTACAAGATAGATCTCTCCTTGAGTCGATTCCTATGGACCCATGGTGGTTTTAAATTGGACCAATGGTCTGAAAAAGAGTTTTTTGTAAAAATAAATAAATAAATGGCTCCCTCTAGTGGGAGAAATATGATATATACCAGACAGATCTCCTCAAGGCAATTTATGTGCATCAATTTTTAAATGATTGATGGCCTGAATGGTTTTGGAAATAAAATCTCCCTAGTGGCTGAAAAACATATGGACATTTGTACTGAGTCTGATCTAAGGTTAAGAAGTTATGTATGAAAAAAACAATGTTTAAAAAAAAAAAAAGATCTTTTACAGTAAAATATAATAAAATATACAACAAAGATAGTTTTGGGTCGATTCAGGTGCATCAAATGTTTAAATAAATCGGTTGAGAAAATGTTTGGAGTTGAAGCTCCCCCTAGTGGTGGGAATTACAGCCATTTGTTCCCCAAATCAATTCAGTTCTTCCTCACCCTGAGGTCTGTGAGGGCATAAAATTTGAAAACTGATGTGTTAAATAGTTTTTCAGTTGTGACGTGAACACGAAGGATCTACAGATGCAACGTTCAGGGACATAAGTAACAATAAAACCAGACAGACACTGGAGCCGTCAGTCAGGAAACCATCTGATGGACTGATGTGAGGTTCTCCCTGTCTCCTCAGAGTGTTGATGGAGCAGGAGGACACGGTGAGAGACACAACAGTCGTCCTCAGCACTCAACCCATGAAGAGGAAGCCCTGCTGCAAGTGAAAAATGGAGCTTCTTCCTGGACGTTGCTGCTCCGGCGTTTGGGAACGCCGAAACCACACAGAGAAATTCTACCTTTCTACAAACACTCTTTATTTTTGCGAAAGACTGTGTCACCTGTGGGAACACGAAAACCTGGCCGTCAAGCTTCAGCGATGAAGAGGGGCTTGTGTTAAGAGAGTGAGAAGGTGCTGCGGCACTTCCTGTAAATAATGTTGCCGGATCAAAGTAGTTGTGTCAGATTTAAAAATGAAAAGTATTATTACTCCCGTCAGTTCCCTTCAGGCAAGAGAGGAACTCAAACAGTTATCGTAGTTTTTTCACAACGGACTGCCAGCTCTCAATTTGTATTTATCTCTTGAAGTATACACTGACAAGCCATAACATTATAACCACCAGTCTAATATTGTGTAGGTCACCAAAATAGCTCTGACCCATTGTGGCAAGGAGTCCGTAAGACCTCTGGAGCAGCAGATTCTTCATGTCCTGTAATGGACATGATGGATCCAGAATTTGGAGGGACCAACATCATCCTCCTGAAAGAAGCCACTGCCATCAGAACCAGCATGAACTTTCTCTGCAGATGGAGCTACAAAACTTCTTCTGTGGGTTCGGTAGGTTCTAACCACTGCAGACCAGAACACCTGCGGTTCTGGAGATGCTCTGACCCAGTCGGAGAGCCACCATAATCATCCATTGCTCAGGACCTTGTGCCGGCTCACTTTTCCTGCTCCAGGGACAAAATACACACTGTAAAAAAATCCATAAAACTTAAGATAAAATATCGGCAGCTGTTGTTGCCAGAGTTCTGCCGTAAAAAAATACGGTCACAATGTGCAAGATAATACTGTAAATTAGCATGAAAAAAGAGTCAAAATGTTTACAGTAAATAGTAAATTATATTAAATGATAGTAAGTTATAGAGTTTGGGACTTTTTGTAACCTGCATTGTTAAAATCATCCGAAGAAAATACTGTAAAAATGGCAACAGTAATTAACTTTACTTATTCATTTTATATTTGTCAGAAACGCTGGAAAACACAGAATTTTATTGTGAAAATACAATAAGCAAGTCATTAACTACTAAAGTATTATTCTTTGTAAATGACAGTTTAATCTAGAATATCTTATATGATTTAATCATTTGGCAAGACCATAATTTCAACAGAAAGAAAATGGTAAAAATATGTTACATATTAGTGAAGAATTCCCATTTTATTGTAATTCATTGTTATTTTTATTTGTTAATGATGTAGCTGTAAACCCGTAGATATTATATCTGGTTTTTTTCATGGTAATTACCGTAATGTCTTAAACATGGTAGTTATATTGTTTTACGGCAAAATTATGGAAACCACAGCTGCCCTTATTTCACTGTAAATGATACTTTATTTTTTCAGTGTATATTTGCAGGTTAGCGTGAACCATCCGCTGACGAAGAGGCGCTGACGAAGAGGTGCCGACATGTAACAAGATAATCAATGTTTTTCACTTAACCTGCCAGTGGTCACAATCTTATGGCTTTTTGGTGTTGGCTTATAGATAAATCTGAAATAAATTATTCGGAGTTCAATAAAATAGCTGTTTAAAAATAAAGTTAGAATGACAACAGACAGACTTGATTCTTTGATGTTTTATTTCCTCATCATCCTCGTAGATTCTCATCTTCACCATCGCATAAAACAAAATCTCATACTGCGTCTATGTTTATTCATGTTCTGGGGCTTTGTTTTTATTTGTTATATTTTACCCGGCAACAAACTACAGTTGCTCTGAATCAACCTCAATTAAAGAAATTAGAAACGATCTTTCTCTCTGAAATCAGTGAAGGAACAAAACGTTCACGTGAGAGTAATAAATCAATAAATCAATAAATAAAACACTTTTGATGACTGTAGAGGACTAGATCTTAATAAAGGAGTAAGGGAAGAACAGATAACGACTTTTATTAAACCCTCTGAACATCACTATAAAGACTCACAAATGGTTTTCAGACTGAAAAGAAGAGTATTTCCAGAGAAACAAATCCAGTTTGTGATACATTCATCGACTCCGCGGATGCAGGTGATGGCGCTACTGCTGATTGATACTCGCCTACGCTGATGACGTCACTCAGGGGCTGGCATGATGGCATCCAATCAGATGCGTCCAGTCGCCCTAGCTGGCCAACCGGAGCGCTTGTTGGAGAGGCTGGCCCCGCCCTCTTCTCCGGTGTGGGTCTCGGAGGGCTGAGGAGAGTCGGGTGACTGGTTCGCTGTTCCTAACGCATTTTGTAGTCGTGGGAAATGGCCGCCTCACACAGCTGCCCCTTAAAGTCCAGCTCCAGGCCGAACTCCAGGTCGCGCTAGAGAGACACCGGCAAATCATGATTGAAAAATATTAATACTAACCAAGAAAAAACACTGATACTTTAGAGGTGTTAAAATTCAGCAGTGGAAAGTGGATCAAGCCCAGAACTTTACTTTTACTTCAATGTTATACTACTTTATTTACTATTTTGTAGTTAATCTACACCAACCAGGCCTACTCTGTCATCCCGACAGCAAGGGTTGCATCCCTCAAAAGCCCCCAATCCCCTGCATATGCATAAGCAATCCCCCTGACTGAACTCCTGAAATTAAATGTGACTCTTTAATAATCTCAAACAGTCCATAATGACTCAACCTGACTATTTCTATGAAATTGGGGACTTTTATAGAGATTATACCCGTGCCGTCGGGGACAACAGCGAAGGTTTAGTTCTTTACCAGAAAGTGAACAACCGTATTTCCCTTAAAATGCCAAAGGTGTCACATTTTGAATGTAAACTAGCGTGTAGAGAACATCTCTGAGAGGAATCTCACCACGTTCTTCTCGTTGGGCCTGACGTTGATACTGCCAAAGATCTCCTCCCCCTTCTTGACAGTTAGGTAGTCCTCTAAGTAAAACACCGTCTGCTTCCAGTGCGTATTGGCAGCATCTGGAGCTGAGGGAGAGGAAGGCAGGAATATGAAGAGGAAACAAAATGAAAAAAAGGGACGATCCGCCGTCGAAGAAGAGCCAGGGACGGGAAGAAGCGTGGGAAATCATTACATTTACAGAAAGCCCCGGATTCATTGGGCACCCGGCTCCTGTTGGCACGCCAATATGGGAGAAACATAAAAATCTATATAGCAGAGCGGCTGAATCTCACCCCACCAGTGGGAGAAACACAGAGGCTGATGCTGTCAGAGATGCTGAGCCTCGGGCCTAAAAACACCGGGCCAAACATAGAACCTCCTCTACACAACATTATGTAATGTTGTATTAACGGGGGTTTACATAACAGCTCAGATACAGGCTTTATGATAATCAGCACCACGCTACCAGAGGTGCCAGTGAGTCCGCCGGGTCGGATCACAGAACGCCAGCGGAGTGTAGCCAAGAACTGAGGATGCTTCTTCTTCTTCACACTCGATTTTCGCAAAAATAAGCTTCCTCCTTTATTCTTTTACATACACATCCTGCAGGTGAATATCTGTGAGATGGACGCGGCCTCACCTGTGGAGAAACCCGTCTTCTTGTGACACTTGGTGAACTCGATGTTAAAATAGGTGACCAGAGCGTGGATGTAGTCGTTGCGCTGGATCTGCAGACAGAAGGCGGAGCTGAAGGACAGGTCCTCTGGTTTTACAGTGTAGATATCAACCTCCTGAGAAAAAAAGAATACAGACAAAATGCTCTTCAGTAAAAACATCCTTCAGGAAAGATTTTTTTCCTCATTTCCTTGATGATTGTGATGCAACGGGATGACGAAGCACAGACAAGATGTCCTCCTCACTTTCCACCTGTCACGCAGGTTTATTCCAGTCCCTCTTGATTATTGGCCATGATTGTTGAGCGTGTGCGACTGTGTGTGCGTGAAAACCCACACATTGGATCAGAGTTGGCAAAGGAAGCCTGCTAACGGTACATGGTATGTGTGGGTGTCCTCCTCGCAGTCTTCATGGGAGGAAGGATGTGTGTGTATGTGTGTATGTGTGTGTGTGTGTGTTTGTGTGTGTGTGTGTGTGTGTGTGTGTGCACTTGTCTCATGAACATCACATTATTTTTATATTGTGGGTCCAAACATTGGAGGAGAGCCGGCGCGTCTCTGCTTTGCATGTAGATGATGTTCGTATGTAGGAGGACGTGAGTGGCGGGGCAAACCCCTTCATCTCGTCGGTCCCATTGGGCGGTGGAATGCACGCCGGTGAGGCGCCAGCATGACAGATTGGGATTAAACACCTCTGTCCTCTCCAATGATACGAGGCGAGTATCAGAATACAGAAAATTGTAGGGGGTGAGGAGAAAAATCTCCCTAGATGCAATTGTCATTTTAGCTCGAGAGGAATGAATGGCAGCTTGATTTCAGAAAGGTTTGGAGCGAGAGAAGGGCTGAATAGAATCAAAACTTGAAAAGATACAGACGATGACACTTTATATCAACTTTTAAAACATTTTGAGATATTCAAGGGGCAGTCTCTAGAAATTATATGCATAGAAATGTTTTCTTTTAAGTGGGTGTGGTTTATATCAAGAGCAATGTGATATATTATTTTTTACAGGAAATAAGACAATAAGAAGAACAATAAGACAATTATTCTTCGTTAGATTTTGGGTTTTTTCAAGCGCTCTGGTGTGACATTTCTCTATCTCCCAGAGGGAAGCGACAGAGCGAGACATTCCTATTCACTCCAAGCAGCCAGGCCTGACAATGTTTGAGTCAGAGAATTGGACTCAAGATGAAGAGTAAGAAGAAGCGAGAAGGAAGGAATGAAATGAGAGAGCGGGACAATAGAGGAATGAGGACATTAGAGTGGAGAGACAGAAGAGACAATAGAGTAAAAGTGGAGGTTGAGGTGAATAAAGTCTCTCTGAATGCTCCCATCCTCTGCTCATTTCTCAGATAACACAAGAACCACTCTTGTATTTTCAAGCATGAAAGGAGTCATGACCCTAACTCTAACCTGAATCATGTACAAGAACATCTCCTCCTCTGACTCAGATGGTGGTGATGTTTCAGACTACCCAAACATTGACATTTTAAAACATTATGGCAATGAAGACGATGATGGACACACCGGGACTGACCTTCAGAAGGCAGGCATTAGTCACTACCTGCTTGGGATCTACCACGTCCACCAGGGGCTCCTTGATGGCCACGTTACGAATGCAGCTCATGTCGAACCCGTACACGTTCTCCCACCCTGTTCACGCACACAGCATAAACATCTCAAGCAGAGCACGACCCCTATGAACACAGGTCAACCCCAGTGTGTGTGAGGTGGGTTTTCATACACTCCTTCAACTCTGACTTCTCCCTTTTCTGCCAAGCTGTGAGCAGGAAAAGAGACGCGGAGAAAGTAAAACAAAAGCTCTTAACTCTGCGGGGTAAAGGTGTCAAACTGTTTTTCTGTGCATGCAGCCCCTACGTTTAGAATGACAGAAAATAGAGGACCTCCTCCGCCGTGTCAGGCAGGCTTTTTCTACTATAGTTCAAACTGAAACCCAATCTCTCTTCCCCATTCACCCCGTCGCTTCATTCCACCTTACTTTGTTACAGGGCCAAAAACTAAATCTGGACAGTCTGATGAGGAGGTGGAATATGCCACCAATGCGCCCTGACATGATATCCCCAAACAAGCCCCCAAACCTCTGCGTTGTACAAGAAAATCCCCCCGACTTAACTCCTCAAATTAAATTTGACTCATTAATAATCTCAAACTGTCCAAAATTGATTAACGTTTTTGGAAATGATGTCTGAAAAACACGTTTTTTTGGTAAAAAGAACTAAAACAGGGTTCATTAAAACATGAACCTACATCGTAGAATATGATACATTCAAGGCAGATCTCCTCGAGTCGATTCATCTGCACCAAATTCAGACTAAATACGAACAGCAGTTGAGAAACTATGACACGAAAACTTTTGGAGATAAAGCTCCCCCTAGTGGCGGAAATATGCAACCGACCTTCTTTTCCACCACATCAATCCAGTTCTTCATCGCATTTAGGATGTATAAAATTTGAAAACGATCCATGAAATAGTTTTTGAGGAAAAGGAAACCCAGCAGGAGCGCTGGAGTCAGATCCTGTTTCTGAAAACAAGAGTGAGTGGCACCTTTAATAATGGTGCTTGGAATGTTGAACCAGAACTCCTGCTATTACGGTTATTAAAACCCAAATACGGCAGAGAATGTACTCTATGACACTCCTCACGGCTAACAGGTATTACTCTCTAATAATGCATATTGTGCACAGGGTTTCAGTCTTGGAACTTATTATATTATTAATATAATGTAAAATAATTTAAGCTAATATATTTATTCGGCTGTTTTAAAGCCGGGTTTTGTCGCTGTGCCTCTAAACTTTGATTACGATGGCATTTGTGCAAAAGAGGTTCTGGCTGCAATCCATTTTTCAGTATTTCATCTTTAATTTTAGGCTTGATTGGCTTCATGATTCTTTATTATGCGATCACTAATACTAATAAATACAGACCTGATCGATCACTAAAAATTGTGAAACTCACACTTTCTCCATTCTTTCTGCCTGGCAACCAAAATCCTGGTTTATTGCTGTTCACTAAAGCTTTAAAGCTGATCTAATTATTATTTTGAGGAGATAAAGCCCGCCCTACTGGTGGAAATATTCAACTGACCTTCACCAAAATAAGTCCAGTTCTTCCTCAAACTTATGTATAATTTCTCTAAATCTCATAGATAAAGCTTTAAAAAAAGTGTTTAATTTCACTTTCCACTGCACACCTGAGTGGGAGACATTGAAGGACAAGAAAGGGACAACTAAACATCACAGTG
Organism: Lophius americanus; assembly: GCA_037951165.1. Lineage (NCBI taxonomy): Eukaryota > Metazoa > Chordata > Actinopteri > Lophiiformes > Lophiidae > Lophius > Lophius americanus. Next base: position 476,685 of record JBBDHG010000002.1, on the reverse strand, counting down.
TGAGAAAGAAAATGTCCGTATTACTCACAATGGATCTTGAAGTCCTTGTACTGCCTGTCCTCGATGGCAACCACATAGAGGGCAGCTCTGTCAGGGAACATCAGGCCTCCGGGTTTCTGAAGGCGAGAAAAGCCTCAGGGATCATTGCATCAAAGACCATCCGTTACCTTACTGTTCACACACCTGACATGTGATATAAGATCGTATGTGTGGCGTTCAAAGCCTGTGGGACATACACTAAAACCGGCCCCCCCGCTAGCCGCTAGCCGCCAGCAGCACCCTCATACCAGCCACTTGTCCCTGGCGAAGATGACGGTGTTCAGCATGGACTCGTAGAAGAGGCAATAGCCCATCCACTCCGAGATGATGATGTCCACCTTCTCCACGGGCAACTCCACCTCCTCCACCTTGCCCTTGAAGATGGTTATGACTGTGTGGTGTGAAGAGAGCAACAAAACAGCAGGCAATCAAATTTACCACGAATACATAAATGTGAAAATCTCTCACTGCTTTTATACTCCGGCTATAAATGCATGCAGCTCAGCTTCGTTTGCATGAATTTGGACTCTCCGACCTCTGACCTCTGATGGTGCTGAGGTACGGTGGTATAAACATGGTAAAAGTTAAAGAGATATTGTAGAGACCAGTAGTTACACAGCAATACTGTAAAAAAGTATTTTCATCCATATTCTCTCAAACAAACGGGCAGTAATTATGTTTTTAAATTATAGATGTCAGCTTGGATAGGCTCCAGCCCCCGTGACCCCGAACTAGACCTCCGCTGTCGACTCCCACAGCAAGAGTATATCCAAAAAATGCCCCAAATCCCCTGAGTTTTACAAGCAAACCCCTTTAACTGAAGTCCTCAAATTAAACGTGAAGATATGTCCAAGAAACAGTGTTTTCCATAACAGAGCTCCCCCTAGTGAGTAATATATGAACTACTAGAGCCCAATATGATAGATACGATAGGTGTAGATAGATAAGATCGTCTTGAGGCGGTTCATATTAGGTTAATTTGGACTATATTGAAGTTATGTCTGTATAAGAGGGTTTTTTGGAGAAAAAAGAAATCTCCTCTTAGTTGACAAAATATTAACAATTAGAGTAAAGTATATATATACACATGATTATCATCAAGTATATACATACTTTACTGTAATATAATATACTCAAGTATATTTATACTTGAGTCGATTCATATGTACCACATTTGGACTAAATCAAATCAGCGGTTGTGAAATTGTGGCCCGAAATCTTCTGGAGATAAAGGGCCCCCTATTGGCAGAAATGTGCATGTGATATCTACCAAAATCAATCCGGTTCTTCCTCACACAAAGGTTTATGGAGGTCAAAAATCTCAAACTGATCCATGAGATAGTTTTTGAGTTATTTCGTTAACGCTAAGGATCTAAGGTCGGGGCCGATGACGATTCAATAATATCCCAGATTTTTTGTGTATATAATCACTTCATTAAGATACAACTAAGAGGCTTAAACTGATGATGTAATGATTAGCTACTATGTCAGATATTAGCGTTTTAATTTTTCAAAAAAGACAAAGACAATTTAAAAGTTTGTCAATGTCTTTCCCACATACATAGAAGGCAGTGTCGTCTGCATACATTAGAATCTACACAAAATCATAATTTTTGTTGGACTTGTGTGCGATGAGCTTAAAAAGCATGAGATGGAAATAAATCTTCAATTCAACCATCCATTTTCTTCCAATAATCTGGCGTCGGTTTGCCAAGCGGGGAGTTAAATACAAGCGATGAAACAAACACCAGCCTTTTGTCAAATGTGCAGGATATGAAACCAACCATCTGCTGACAGTCATACATGTGTGACGGTCAGCTGATCAGCAACACTGAGGGGATTCTGATTACCATAAATACATAAATAAATATAGTAGGAATGGAAAAGCCATTTCTTACCATTGTGGAGGTGATTCGACTTGATGATCTTCTCTGAATATTCTGATATACTGGAACATTCAATCTGTCGACACAAGGACAAAAACACAATCACACTGTTGTATGGAGGCCGAGAACGGCCATAGTAGCCAGATTACCAGAAAATTAAATCGTAATCACAAGAAAAACAAGCAACCTTTTTTTTGAGTTAATGCAAAAGCAACAGGTTGTCTCCCAGGCTTCAGATGAGCTTAAAGTTTATTGGAGTGACCGGATGATCACTGATATCTGACAACAGAGGAGTAGGAAGCTCACTCACGCTGGCGCTGGCGCTCTTGGTTGATCTGCTGGGTATCGCAGTGCATCCTGGGACTTGTAGTATTTGGGATGTTTGCGTTGTGTACCAGCTGGCCAGATACTATCAAAAATTTGATATTGTCTCGCGGGTCGGATATAATTGTTCTGCGGGCCGGAAGTGGCCCCGGGCCTTGAGTTTGACGGATGTGCCTTAGGCGGTAGGTTAACCTTTGAGGTATTATCAGAAGGACACATTTAATCAAACCCTGCTAACCCGTCCAAACACTGATGTCCCTGATCGCTTGGCTCAGACCTTGCGAGGCGTGAGAATTCATAAATCACGAAGCGCTCCCATCCATAAGTGTAATAAAGTATATTAATCACACATAAGTATTCAGTAATGTACAACCTCTGACTTACGGCCTCGCTCTCCGCTCCCTCATTTCCTCCCTGTGTGAGATTGTCGGAGAGAGATTACCCGTTTTTTGAACTAAACGCGAGACAGGTTTGAAGGAATTTTAAAAAGAAGGGGTACGTTTATACTTAATGTGGGTAAGGAGCCACGGTTGGGAGATAATGAGATGACGGAGGTAGATATGAATGTAATTTTGGGAAGGGTGTGCATTTGTGCTCTGTCATAAAGGATTAAACCAAAGTGTAGTCCGTAATGAGGGTTTTGTGTTTGTTGGAGGTCAGAGGCCGTGTCTATCTGTCTCACCCCATACACGTGTTTGGCGCCGGCGTTGGCGGCAAACATGGAGAGGATCCCCGTGCCACTACCAACATCCAGGACGATTTTATCTTTGAACACGTGCTTGTTGTGGTACATGGCGTTCCGGTAGGTCAGCGTCCGCACCTCGTCCTTCAGCATCTCCTGTTTACATGACAGGTAAAACGTTAGAGCATAGAATAATCAGCCCAACAGTTGAGAAATTAGGCCAGAAAAACAGCACTTTTCATAAAAAGCTCCCCCTAGTGAGCAAAATTGGAGCTATTACAGTAAAATATGGTATATACAACACAATGCAAATCTCCTCAAGTCGATTCATTTGCAACAAATTCTGACTAAATTGGACCAAAAGTTGAAAAATGATGGCCGGACAATAATTTGGAGATTAAGTTCCTCTGGTGTTTAACATTTAAAATTGATCTTTCCCAAAATCCGTCCAGTTGGGGGTATAAAATATGAATATGAGGATATGTGGCGGCGATGACGATTCCATGACATCTCCAACTTTTCGGGGATATAATAATGAACAAGCCAGTTTGCGTGTATGAAATTGTGCTGGAATCCTGTGAATAAAAGAGTCTGTCGAGAATAAGGAGGTAGGTATTGGGTGTAATGAGGCCAAATGTCTCCTTGACAGCCGCAGAAGAGATTCTTGAAATAGACAGGAGTACAAAACGGAACCATCTGGGACCGCGTCATATCCCTCGCCTCCTGAGCCCATTCACACGTCCACCCGTTCCTTCTTCTTTCTTTTTTCTCTTCCCTCTCTTTTAATCAGGGCACTTTTTGACTGGGAACCTGACCCACATGCTGAACATGGACGTTTATACAGTTCTACATGTTCTCCACCAGCGTGCTTCTATGGAGGATGAAGGTCATTGGTGCTGATTGGGCTTATTTTGAGGCAGTCTAATAGTCTGTGTGTTGAGTGCCTTGCCTCTGCCTCCACCAATGCACATAATTCATTCATCATTCATTTGCTTCAGCCATAACATTATAACCACTCGCAGTTGAAGCCAGATTAACATTGATTATCCCGTTATAATTACTCCTGTTAGCCGGTGGGATATATTTTCTTATTCTAATAAATTCTAACTTTGATTTGTAGGAATTTTCTTGGCGACTGGAGAATTCCTTATATATATCTCGCAATTTATATCTTCGTTCGATTGAGCGTTTTTATTGCTACTTTTCACTTTTAGCCTGATTATATAGAATAGAATAGTATAGAATAGAATGAGTCGATATTCTCACTGGCTCTTTAGGGGGTTGGAAGATTGCTTATCGTGAATATAACCCTGTCAGGGATAACAGCGTAGGCCCGGATTTTTTAAAAGGCTATAACGTCTATCTATCCCTGAAATCTCTAACCATTTTTTGACACATCCTGCTTACGGAAAGCCAGACTTACTTACATCCAAACAGTGAGCATCAGGCTATGGCGAACAGAAAACATCTGTTGTTGTTTTGTTCACTCTGTCCATACCTCATGGATGCCAAAGTGGGCATAACAGTCAAAGTAGTAGTCCCGTGATGTCATTTCCTCCGGGCTGATGAACTTGGTGATCTTCCCCCGACCAGGACAGGTGGACAGGGTCGCTGTGTGAGGTGTATGCGGGTTACACGCCACATGGTGGGTGTTAGGCGCTGGTTTAGGCAGTGGTGCCGGCTGGGCCGACTGGGAGCGGGCCGATGTGATGGGCTGTTGCCGCTGTCAAAGTGGAAAAAGAGAGAAAAAGGGGGAGAGTTGTATTGGAATCAGATAATGTCACAGCTTTAAAGTGATATGAAAAAGATTCATTTTGAACTTTTTGAAAGAGAGCATTTTAAATTTCTCAAAAACATTCTCAGGGATAACTTTCGTATTTTAGACCCACATCAAACTTTGTACGAGGAAGAACTGGATTGATTTGGGGTAAGAGATATATCTTGTATATCTTATATTTAACTCTAATAATTCATATTTTATTCACTAGGTGGGGAGCTTTTATAAATGAAAAACACTGTTTTTTGGACATAACTTCACGATTAATTTGAGGAGTGCAGTCAGGGGGATTGCTTGTTCAATGCAGGGGATTGGGGGATTTCCTGGGACGACAGAGTAGGACTTGTTTTATGTTGATCAATCTATTTAAACATTTTTTAAAAAAGGGCATTTTTGGCAATGTTGGAGAATATGAGAAAGAGATCCGTAATCTGGATTTACACCTGGATTTCCCTCAAAACATCTAATTAACTCTTCTTCCTCTCTTAATCCACTCCTACAACAAATGTAATCTAGATAATTGAACAGCTACTAAAGATATCTGGCGGGCAAACAGACACCGGAGAACCAGAGGATGATGATCACATAATCTCTCTTTGCCAGAGGAATGAGTCGATATTCTCACTGACTCTTTAGGGGGATGGAAGATTTTGGGTTGTATATAGTGCTTGTAGGGAAACGCTACACTGTACGACGTTTTTGCAGAGATAGTAACAATAAAAGAGCGTATAGTTTGAAATACGTGGTTTATGGCGGTAGTGGTAGTTCATATACTGAAAGTGTAGTTGTAGCGTAATTTACAATAAAAAAGTGAATTTACCAAAAGCCCATATTAAGAAGGGACTAATACATACAAAAATAAAACTCATTGAAAGAACTTAAATAAATGAGTTTCTTTCAGTATAGAAGCAATATGTTGATGTGATTTATATAACGTATTTTGTTTAAATGTTGATCAGAAATATAATTGAATTAATCAAAATATGATTAAAAAAACCATAATTAATTATTGTTGAATAGAGAAGTTCCCATTGAATTTATGGCTGGGTATTAACTTGGAATAGAACCGATTTTATTTAATAGCACTAGAGCCAATTAATTTTGCTTTGGTAAAAATGAAATGCGTAAATGATTTTATCAAACTAAATTAAATGAAGCAGGAAAAATGACTTTGTGTTCAGAGACAACTATTTATTGGTTTAGAAATACTTTTCTATGATTGAATTAATTTTAATCCACTCAACTTCTTCAGAATTGAAGAAGTTGAGTGTGTAGAATGTTAATCCAGAGGTGGACACCAAACAAGACTGTTTTTTAAATAGTTTTTAAAAAAGTCGTATTTGGAAAATGGAAAATAGTCCGTTTTAATTAGAATAGCTCACCGTCACTACCTTCACTATCAACTGGAATCTCCACTGTGTTGGTGAAGCAAAACTATTTGACCTTGTTGTATCAAGATACATAATTCTGTTCACTAAGTCCGTCCGTTTTGACCCATGGTGTCCCCCAGGGACCCACCCTCGTCCCATTACTCTTTGTTATATACATGCTGCAACTGGGTCATATTATAAACGGGCTCAGTCACATTTTTCTGTAGGAAATAACTCAATCAAACAGTTTTGCAGGACATTTAAGGGTTAATCATTTTTCTCTGGCAGACGAGGGGAAAAAGGCAGAATATGTCCCTCCTGAGGGAATAGTCAGTGACATGTAGATGAAAAAGAATTATATAATAATCAGGTTTGTATATATTGTTTGTAAAACATCCAGCAACCCTGAAGAGGACAAGCTGGTAATGTATGAATAAATGAATGAGTGAATGAGTGTGTGAATAAGTGAATGAATGAATGAATGAGTGTGTGAATAAGTGAATGAATGAATGTGTGAATAAGTGAATGTATGAATGAATGAATGAGTGAATGAATGAGTGAATGAATGAGTGAATGAGTGAATGAGTGAATGTGTGAATGAATGAATGAATGAGTGGGCTCTCATCCTGACCCAGACAGCAGAGTCAGAAAGAAGCCGGCATGCAGAGGATACCGGTTCAGCACCAAGGACAGCGGACACCGCATCCGGTGCTGCTATCCATGCAGATCATTCCATCTAACGATCGTCCCATCTAACAGCAAAAAGAAACCCACATGCATCTTCAGTATCGAAACATCTCGGTCCACTTAGATCGCCGGCAACATCTGCATGACACAGGGGATGTGCACTTTTCTCTTTGCCCGCCAGCAATTACAGCACAACGTGATGATGACGTGATGAAGACAAGCCGCGATCACATTCCACCCGAGATACGTTGCCCCCACTGAGATCAGTATTCTGAGTTTGTTATCTCAGGGTGCAGGACACCGCAAGGTCCTTACCTCTGAGCTGTCCGCCTCCGCCATCTTCCGCCGTAGCAGCAAACAACGCGACGAATGCCTCAGTCCCATGAGAAGAGGCGAGATTTCAAGCTCCAACTCTTTTAAGTGTGTGATGGATCTCGGTTCTCCACAAAGACGGGTCAGAAATAACACTAAGTCGCTGATTCGATGCGAGGAACGCGTGCAAATGAGATAACCTTGATCATCGGCGCCTTTCTATCCTCGCTTGGACCAAATTTCATCTATCCGCAGAGAAAAGTTGTTGAGCTGGATTTGCGCAAAAAGGCGCAAAGGTCGGTGCGGTATATGCGATGAGAGGGTGTTGTCTTCTGGGTGCAGGTGTGATCCCAGCAGAAGTGTCCATCAAAACACCAGCAGCAGCTCAGGTGTTCCTTGATTGTTCATATTTGAAGCTCTGGTTACGCAGAGAACCAGATCACCAAATTACGCACAAACTTACGCGCTGATTCTGCGCCAGCCTTCGGCTCCGTTTGGATGGAAAGGAATGCGTTACTCTGCGCGTTTCAAGGTCCTTTGGCGTAATCCTGATGGCTCTTCCCGCAGATGGGGTAAATGGGGTTTCAAACTCCAAACACACGCGAGCCACCTCCCAAAATAACGTATAAAACAAAAAACAAAAACAAATACTGTATCAACGGTGACGTAAAGGAATAAATATTCTGCCTCCCAAAGATGAGTAGACTTTCCCAGAGAAGCAAAAACCCAATGAGCTCCTCAGCCGCGCGCTTATATAACAAAGGTGTTCCATTCTCCAGGATATACTTTTATGGGCTACGTCTAAATACAGCATCCTATGGGTTACGAGGTTTACAGTAGCACTATGTGTTTGCTAAAATAGAAATATTTCAGTCTAAAAACATTTTCAAGCCTTTTAAGAGTATTAAGAACTTGCTGGAACTACCCTAACATAGAAAGAGGGCAAGCCTCTGGTAATGCACATCAGTACCCAAGGTTATTATGACATCACTCCAAGAAGTCAAAACATAACGTCCCTCAAATTTATTCATAAAAATGCTAAAAACAACCTCTGGGGAAGTTTCATGCAGATCATGCAAATATTTTTATAACAAATTTACTTAATTCTCTCAGATTTTAAGTCCCATTTTATTAAAGTCTATGTTAGTGATCATTTTTAGCGTTAGCTTCTTATGAAAATAACTTTTTCTTTTCCTGACATAGCGTCATAATTCTTAATCCGATACGGTCGGTTGTGCAGAAATTTAGCGCATCGGAATCGGCTCAAGGAAATTTATCTTTTGTACAAGATTTGACTTTAATAGTTTGTATTTTACCCACTAGGGGGAACTTTTTTACCGAAATACACCGTTTATTTCTGCAAATAACCTCCGGTTGGGTTGATATAGTCCACATTTGGTGCGTATGAATTGACTCTAGATGATCTATCTTTTGCATTTTTCCTATCTAACTCTGATGTTTCATATTTTACTCACTAGGGGTAACATTTAAACAAAAATGAAGACATAATAATCACGTTTAATTGGAATTCAACACTAGGAATCATGGGTTTTTGGACATATAACTCTGCTGTAGGGGATGACAGCGAAGGCCTGGTAACTAATGAAAAATTTCATTAGTAACAAAATATATAATTTACTTCATATCCACTGCTTCCACTTGGAAGATTTCCCAACTGTATACTGTTCTTTTTGATACCTCCATGTTTTTCATTCCTAACCCCCTCACTCATTTCATTTCTAATCAAATTCAGCTTAAGCACCCCCTGAAAGTATTACACAGCATTTGTCACAAAAGGAAATTCGCTTAAGTTCCATTAATGACATCCGAGTACAATGGAACACACCAGGTTTTAGCCACAGCTATGGTTGAGCTCCATCAGTGGTGCTTAAGAACATCGACCCACGCTTCACACTTTAGATAATGTTGGCACCTACTCCATCAAACTCACGCGCGTGCACACATCATCAGTGTGGGGGCAGGAGCTCTTATAGGCAGGGGTCAAGAGTGAAATGCAGTGGGACGACCGCTGTTGAGTGATCCGCAAGTTTTACAAAGCAGATAACGTGACTCAGCCTTGAGGAGGAGTTGAGTTTGATTAAACTTTGAAGGGCCCGACGCTCACTGAGGCTTTTTTCTACTCTTTGCCTCGCATGAGCAGTAGGTGATGTTGTGACCCAGCTCTGGAGGCCAAATCCATAAAAGGGCCATGATGTGTCATGATGAACAAATTATTAACAAATTCAAATTTAGACCAAATTAAAGTGAATGAAGGTTTGATAGATATGCCAGTAAAGACAGTGATGTAAGGATGTGTGTGAGAGGAGAATGTGTGGGTGCTGCAAGGCGCAGAGCATAATAAAAAAACCTAAAGAAAGCACAGGCAAACCAGAAGATGGGGCCTGTCGGAGCAGTAGATGTTTTTCCAGGTCTCCCAATCAATCACCGGCAGAAAAGACACACATTAATAATATGTCCCTGCTGATAGGAACCCTTTTGGTGCTGATGGAGATGGTTGAGATGGTTCTGACCCGTGAAGAGGAGGTCAGGCAGGAGAAGAAGGAGAACAGTTACATACATACAGTTAGCTTCCTTTCTGATTTAGATCCAATTTGGAGCTTATGAATCTACTTGAGGAGATATTTAGTATATATGTCACATTTGACGACGATAGTTTGTATTTAACTCACTGGGTGGTTTTTTATTTTCTATTTTTTTTACAAAAAAAAGCTGTTTTTCAGACATAACTTCACAATTGATTGGAGGAATTTATTCAGGGGGATAGCCTGTGCAACTCAGGAGGTTGGAGGCTTTTCTGGGATACACCTTAGCTGTCAGGAATGACAGAGTAGGTCTTGTTTTACATTGTTTTTACTCATTACGTTGACAAAATGTCTCTGATTTCTGCAAAATTGCACGGTGGGACAGACACCAGCTGTCTGCTCAACCGACCAGGCACATATCCAAACGAAAACATGCTTAAACATGAGAATTGTAAGGAGAAACTCAAGTGAATGGATCTGTAAGACTACTCCAGCAACAAAACGCCTCAATGTCTTGTTGCGTGAAAAAAAATCTTTTAGATTAAAAAAAAAAAAAGTTTTAATGAAGAGGGTTACATTTTATTTCATAAATTTAAGTCTCAAGGGCTTTATGTAAATAGCTGGACCTCTTTGGTGAATTAATGGAGCTAAGAAGTCTAGACAATCAAATCAATGTTGATCTGCTTAATGCTGAAGGACTACAAACCATCTCTCTCTCCATGTGGGGACACAGAGGTGCTCTGTTTCATAAGTTTGTAGTCTAACATAATGAAAAGTGATTTGAAAATTAATTACTAGTCTGATCTTGACTCAAATTCTAATGAAATGCAATGAAGTTAAAAAGCAATGTTTTTTTTTTTTTTACTGCATGGCATTTATCCTCTGACCTTCACTAAGTTTGAGGCTGTGTTCACTGCACTTTGCATTTTCTCTCTGTTTATTCATGCATTCATTGGGAAATTCTTTGCGGAGAATGTGGTTACATCGTCACCAAGGTTATGCTGTTAAAGGCACGCTGCTATTCAGCATCGAGTAGCAGCTCCACTTCCTTTTCTGTCAATAGTGACCATTTACACAAGTATGCACCGCGCTGCCTTCACGGATAATTGGAAATTTAACAAACCGAATTAGTTGATCCCTTTCATCATCTTAAGAAGTCATGCAATCACGTCGTGACTCTTTCTTTAAAATGAATGTGTGTATGTTGCACAGGGTTTATTTCCGCAATTTATTATCCCTGCTGGAAAACTTAGCTTGTATACGAGAGCAGGAGATGAAACAAAACAACAACACAGTACCGAATAGAATCCCCACCAATAATAAGAAACACCAAAACTATTCCTTGAACATACAATAAACACAGAACGCATAACCACAGCAGCAAGTCTCTAAAAGGCAAATCTGCTTAATTATTTAATCTACGAATTAAGCAGAGTTACCACACAAGAAAGAGAAGACTTTATTTTTTAATCATACTGTCTTTAGTAATTACGTTTGGGAATTACACTGCAGAATGCAGATAGTATTAATGGATTTTTAAAACTGCATTTGTATGATTTTACTGCATTTATCTTCATTATTGAGTTCCTATGGGATCTGATGTTATAGTAAATTGCTGCCTAGTGTGTGAAAAATACGAGCTGCACTTAAAGGCAGCATCCGTACAGACTTGCCGCCGGACAGCCTGAGAGCAACAAGCTCGGCTGGGCAGACGGCTCGCTGCGGCAGTGCTGCTAACTGTGTGATTTGAGGGGAATAAACGGCAAACGAGGTCATTAAATTCCACTAAACGTTGCTCTGGTGAGTAGGTTCTAGGCCGTGACACGAAATACTTATTATTCCTATGTAACGGTAAGAAAATGTGGTGAAAGTTTGTGCTGCGCATCAACGACGCAGGTGTTTTTTTTTTCAGGATGATGCGCGAGCCCAAAGCTGCTCCATATCCTGAAAACAAAAGGCCACAAAGTTGGAGTTAACTGTGAAGGAGGTGGTTTTTTCCTCGATTTATTGACTGTTTCCGAGGCTAAAGGACATTTAGTTCAAAGTCCGAAATCTCTGACGTGGAGCTCATCCCGAGAAGAAGTCGTTAGAGTCGTTACTAGCCGTTAGTAACGTCTCCAGGGAACGTACCATGAAGATTTAAGAACAGGTGGAAGCCTTGACAACAGCAGTAAAATTGCTACTTTATATTACAAAAGTTATTTAAAATGTATATCCACAACGACAATAGTTATCTACCTAAAGTCACATTTAAACAGCAAATTGCAAAACCTTACAATTCTGCTAGCTTAAAGTCAGTGTGTTCCTTCTAAGCGACGGAAAAACGTTCCAATTGTTTTGGTCTGCTCCCTATGTGACAAGCAAAACGTTCCATTTATAGAGTTTGCTCCCTATAAGTGGAGTTTGCCCTCTTACGTGACAGGCAAAACGTTCCATTTGTAGAGTCTGCTTTCTAAGTGAAGCTCAAAATGGTCCGTTTGTAGAGTTACCCCATTTAAGTGACGCGTAAAACGTTCCATTTGTAGTTGTTTTATCCCGATGTGACAAGCAAAACATTCCACTTGTAGATTTTGCTCCCTAAATGACGAGCAAAACCTTCCATTTGTAGCGTCTACTCCCGAAGTGACAGGCAAAACGTTCCATTTGTAGAGTTCGCTCAATAAGTGATGGGCACAACTTTAATTTTGTTGCGGTTTGTGTCATAAAAGATAGGCAAAGATTTGTCCTGGAACATCCAACAAGTCTTGACGTTTTGGAGACGTTCTGACCCAGTCGTCTATCCATCACAATTTCGTCCTTGTCAAAGTCACAAAGATCCTTACGGTTGCCAATTTTGCCTGCTGTCAATACATCAACTTCAAGGACAGAATGTTTTCTTGCTCCAAACTCCTGACAGGAACCTTTGTCTCAAGATAATCAGTGTAATTCACTTTGCCGGTCAGTGGCTACAATTTAATGGCTGATTGGTGTATAAAGATGAGGGTACTATGTGTGGGGTCAAACCACTATACCTGAGTGGGGTAGGGTCAAGCAAACATGCAAATGAGGTCAAAAGGTCAATTTACTTATAGGAATATGTAGATTTACTGTATAAAAGTTATTCATTTTGACATATATGTCGTGACCGCACAGAAAATAGAACAGAATCTCCATGATTGATGAATACTCCGAGCTTTAACAGTCAAACAAAAGAATCTCATGTATCTGTGAAAAGTTAGAGGTTATGTTTAGACAACAGCGCCAACCGTCTACGTCGTTCCCGTTAAGCTTTTGTAAGGTAATGTATAGCAATTTCAACACTTTTTCACAAATGAGTGCAACCTGTTATTAAACTTCTGTGCTGTTGCACAACTCCCTGATCATCACACAACACCTGGACTACTTGTTCTAGCGTCATCTGCTGAGGGAGGCCGGGTAGATCGATTTTATAGATCAATGTACTCCATGGCCTTTTATTTACAGAAGTGGAACTCTGCAAACTCAATTAGGGATCCAGAGGTTGATGGTCTGCACCGCGCTATGAATAATTCTATGAATAATTTAAAGATGTGGTTTGTGGATATAAAAGCAGGAGGTGATTTTATGAACTAGGCTGCTGTATCACTTAACAGCTAGTAAGACGAACAAAAATGAATTACAGCAGTAGGTTTTCAGTTAGAGAGCTTGAAGTTGTAGCCTTGTGACAAAAACTGTGTGTGAAGTATGGCTCTTTTCTTTTTCAGTCTGTCTGACTCCTCCATTTTCCATTGCCCTCTTTTCCGTCGGAGGAAAATCCGATCCTCTCAGAATTGAATTGGAGGAAGGAAGATGACGGCGATTTATAAAGATGACCAGGGGGACTGGCTGACGGTGTGTCTCAAGTACCTGCTATTTGTATTCAACTTTCTCTTCTGGGTAAGTCAGAAGGTTATCCTCTATAATTTTTTTTTTAATACCTTCTTTTCCTTCTCTAAAACGTAACGGGGGAAACCGTTAAACATGGTATTGTTTACACCAGATGGCCGGATAGGAAAGCATTTCCAGCTGCCATCATGATTCTAAAGTGACATTAATGGCATCGTTTAGGTCTTGGTCATTGAATTAATGCTAAATATTTAAGTTGGAAGGAAGATTTTATTCAGTGGATGTCTGTATAGGATGTCATGAAGAAAATCATTAAGGTAATTGCAGGTTTGCTTGTAGCCCTCAGGGATGTCCTGTGTCCATCAAGATTCTGATTTATTCTGCTATTTAAGTGCTGGGTCCATTTTTTTGGATAGGAGGAGACCTCCAGCTAGATGGATAGATACTTTATTCCTCCGTTGGGGAAATTGAGGTATTGCAGCACCTCCAACATTTCTTAATTGACAGTATCAATAGTGAGAGGCTTAAAGTGAAAGATTAGAAGACATACGGGATAGACATACAACCTACAGAATGACAAATATTAAAGAGATATTAGCATTTATATTACATATATACTGATAAATACTTCAGTGTCGAACACTGAATGAGTCCAAACATAGAAAAAAGCTGACCAAACATCGAGGTAGATCAGATCAAAGCTACTTCCTGACGTATGTCTGTTGAAGAGCATTGAAGACAAACTCCTTTTTAACCTAAAACTGCCTTGGCTCCTCATTTATAAATGCTAAATATGCACAAAAGAAGACGTACGCCACTTTCACTCAATCCTTGGATATATAAAAAGCAAACTGGACGGGAGAGTGTGGGGTCCACCACCCAAACTCTGACGCAAGCATAGGCACAGATGCTGGAGGAGTGGGAGAAATACAACTCAGATGGTGAAAAAGATGAAACGAAAAACAGTTTGAAATTAATATCAGTGTCTGAAATAAATCAACATGAAACCACTCAAAACCAATTTCAAAATGAAAACGGTTGTTTGATTGTTCCTCCCAGGATAATAAATGCAGATATATCTATCGTTGAAAACAAACTCTAAGACGTTTCTGTAACAATATTAATAAGTTGTAAAAAATCGTTCTCATGAATAAAAAAAGTAAACCCTCCGACAAATGACGTTTGAGGCCCCAGTCGATCGGATCATATATCAAAAATGGCCGACTTCCTGTTTTGTTTGAGTGTTTTCTCATAGGACCAGGAGAGCTTTGGTATTTGAATGACAAAGATGTCTACCAAAATTTCATACTTTCTAGAAGGAAAAAAAGGTCCAATGGGGCGGAGCGACTGTTTTTGAAAATGTCTAGTGGGCGTTGTGAAGTCGTTTTTTCAGAGTTTCATGGGTTTAAGTTTGAATTCAAATTGTTATTATTATTTTTTTTTATCTGAAAATAAACTTGGCCAATATTGTCACATAAGCCCAACTGAGCAACGCATCACACCAGCATTCATTAAATGAGAGAAAGATCAGAGCTCAGGGTCAATGCAAGTTAATTCTGGGATCAACAATGTTATTTATGATCTAACACTCTCGCAGGGATTCTGGGGAATCTTAAATGTGAGAGACTTGCTCATTTTGACCAGACGCTAACTTTCGTGATGTTCAAACCAGATCTCCAGCGGGATCCATACCTTTGGGATCCATACCTTTCAGAAGCCTTTCGATCCAGCCTTTATCTGCCGTGTCTTTTTGGAGACCGAGTGCAGGCTGGGATGCATGCGTGTTTAGCACTGTTAACAATTGATTAGCATAAATAAGTATATAAAAAAAGTATTTTTAAAATCACTTCCAGGACAGATTTAACAATACACACATGTTCTTTAGTGGCTCGGTTTGCAACAGTATAAATCAAATAATTGCTATCATTAAATCTGGTGGTTGAGTTGTTTGTTTTCACACCAAAAAACAAGCTGCTTGAGGTTTTGATTGGAAGCGATCTGAGACCACCCCTTCCTGTCGATAATGAGCCGCTTGCCTGTCCAGCATCATCAGTGTGATTGCTGTGTTTAGATAAGCTGATTTTTAGAAAGAAACGCTCCTAGTTTGAAAACAACTGAAGAATTGTGTGAATACAATAAACTTTTTTGGCAGCCTATACATCATTATCTTACATTGTTTAAATACAAATAATTATTTTCTTTCTATTTTTCACATCATATGAGTCCAGCTCATTTTCACTGTGTTGAATTAATGGGGAATATTGCTTTAGAGAAGTAAAAAGGTTGTAATGCTCATTTTTATATTGCAGACAGTTGTTCACTGGTAGGAAAAGGGCGAGGAGGGTTCTGATTCTGAAATGGGTGAGCTGTGGACTCGGCCCAAAGCAGGTCATAGATTATTTAGGGCATGTCAGTGTGTGATGTGGACCAGTTTGTCAGAAGTGCTCTTTGGCATCTCACCCAATGCAGAGTCATAAAGTGTGTTGGCAAAGAGAGAAAGGCAACAGGTTTCATCAGTACCATCTTAAAATGAATCTGCTGAGGGAAGCGCTTCATCTCACTATCCTTCTTTGACTTGAGAGATATTTTGATCCCTTCTCTTTTATATGCTTTCATTTTTCCAGGAATTGCAGCATTTTAATATGTATTTATTTTTATTTTTTTTATTATCTATTATTTTTACATATTTATACAACTTTTTATATACTACCAGCAAGATCATACAAAGAGTCAAAGTGAAAGAGTCATGTTTCTCTTCCCTATTGCCCCAACCAACAACAGGAGATGGATGGTCAAAAGACTTAAAAGAAGTCCAGAGTGATTGAACCGCAATTTTTATGTCAGTCTTGGCGGAGATCCATCCTTCGCAAGGACATTGTTTGCTCTTCATGTCAAAATGTTTAGCACGTTTTTTTCTTACCTCTTTAAAATGTTATGCCAAGTCTTTTCTTTCAGAGCGAAGTGTTTGTCACGAGCAGATACACAAACACATCCATCATAATATGAGAAGTAAAGAATGCAACATATGGAAAAAACCTGTACCATCTGATGGTGGTTAGGGAACCTTTCTGAATCCAAATTACCTCTACAATTCTCTAGTTGTGATCCGGTCAAACTGTACTCGCAGTGTGGTCAGTTTGCTGACACATCCTCTTCCAGGCTGATTTTTAACACCTCCAGTCTCTTTAAACTTCTTCATTATTAATCATTTTGAGCTGTTGAGAGATGTTCTTGTCTCCATTGCCAGATTTGTGCAGCTCTACAACTTTTCTTTGCTCCTCATTGCTGTGTTCTCTGGTCTTCATCATGGTGAAGAACCTCAGAGAGAATCAGGCCTGTGTCACCTCATATTTATACCCCAGTCAAACAGGAAACATTGTTCACCACTTCGGAGTTCATACTCAAATAGGTGAACCTTAAAATATACAATAGGATTATAAATATGCTTCAGTTACCTTTTAATCAGGATTTCCTATGGGTGGCAATAATTGTGGCACATATGTTTTAGAGAAAAATATTTGTTTTATTTAAAAAAAAAAAAAATGTTATGCTAGATTTTGGTAAACAATCTGAATTATAGATCATGGGTATAGACGATGAAGACAATTATTGTCTCTGTGCACCCTATGTTTTGATGGAGCCTTGTTTAATCTAAGAAATCATTTGATGATGCAAAGTGTATTAGAACATGTTCAGTTTGTATTGTCTGGCTTAATTTTAAGACACAATGAGGGAAACCAAGAGTACCGTCGTGGAACTAATAAAGTAGGAGACACTGTCGGCGAACACGGCAACAATTAGAGCAGTCATTTGGGCGAAGTAGTATTGTTTGTTGTTTGATTTGATTGGTTAACATTAAACTCTTTCGCCCTTGGGAAAATATTCCTTAAATAATTTGGCCTTTTGGGAAAACATATTGCGGAACATAGTGCTGTAGCTCCGTAAGACTCCGCGTCACGGCCGGTTGGCCATGTGTTGTTGAGAGTCAGTAAGACTTACTTTTGACGGAAATGGAATGGGAGGATGAGCGGGAGACACTCTCTGAGGCATTTCCTATCTGTGCACCTCTGAAACTGATGAGAGGAACAGATAAGGACACCACCCTGCCTATGTGACACACGATTGTTTGAAAGGAAGTGGTCATTATGTCCTACTCGGCCTCTAAAGTTCCCCTGCTTCTGCTGACCTTACTGCTTGTTTATGTATGACCTCTTTCCTCCCTCCATTATGCGCTCACTTATGCTCCTTTTCACTGATGTAGTTACCTTTCTGTAACTCATCTAATGGCATTAAACTCACTTCCTGTGTTGGTTTTTTGTCTCTTGTTTTACTGCAGGTCAAAATTGAAATGACAGTTTCTCAGTTTTAATGGTATTTCTCCTCCCTGTTCAAGAGATATGCATCATCTTTGCCTTGTTTCCTTTACACCCACAACGGTTTTAAGGTATCTGCTTCTTTACTCTGAATCCCCCAAACCTTCTTTTTTACATTTTTTTCCCTTCTCTTTTAGACGGGCGGAGCAGCTGTGTTGGGTGTAGGAGTCTGGACACTGTTGGAGAAGAATGACTACTTGAGTCTTCTGGCTTCCAGCACATTTGCTGTCTCGGCTTATATCCTCATCCTCGCCGGCAGCCTGGTTGTGGTCACGGGCTTCTTGGGCTGCTGTGCGGTTATCCGGGAGCAGAGAAACTGTCTGTCCACGGTGAGACAGGGGTTTTCTGTAGTGGGGTAGCTGAGGTACTGTGGAATGTCTATTATGAAGGAGCGTGAATTTGCAAGAGTGCCTATTCACTTTTATTTATTTTACCTTCATTTAACCAGGCAGTCTTGTTGAGATCGAAAAATCTCTTCTAGGGGAAAGACTTGGCGGAGGAGGCAGCCAGTCACACATTTTCTAAAGTGCAACAAATACAACATGGTGTCCAAAAACCCAAAGTAAAACAACCAGAGCATTGTGTCCTTCATGTTACACATAACTCAAAATTAATTAATTCCATATAGTTAATAAACTATTGATTGCCATTGTCTTTTCATGCAGTTAACCTAGAAAATGCAGGAATTAATCTTTACATTTATTTTTTTGAGCTACAAGGTAATTAAATTCCACTGCACAACTGCATGCATTCAAATAACATGGGATCCATCCGTTCTCTCGCTGAGGTAAGATTGGCAGTTTGGATGCTGATAATTTGCTCTGGCAGGAACCTCGCTGTCCTCATTACTTTACTGACACAAGGCCTGTCGAGAGAGAGGCAGGTGGGAGGTGAACATTCACCGTAGCAGGACTATTTATAGGTCCATCCGTCTCCTGGTGATGGTTGGCGCAAAAGGGAAGAGAAACAGGTTTGCAGGAGCAGTGAGGTAGACACAGTGGATTTTGAATCTGTGTTGCATTTGGGTTGATTGTAATGCTATTGACATTCTAATTATAAACAAGTTCTGGGACATTAATAAGTGTTGCCAGCGTGGGGGTCCATGTGTGCAAAGAACAGATGAAGTCAGGCCCTTATCAAAAAGAGACTCATCTCTGCAGGTGCATTTGTGGCAAAACAGCAGGGTGTGATCTGGGATCAAAGCTGTGAGACCAGCAGGGAGATGAAATAGGATTGAGAAAGTGATGCAGCTCATTTGGGGTGTACTAAAAAACATATAACATTTTACCTTTTTCTGCGTGTCTAAAAACTCATAGAAACTATGACAGCAAGGGAGTATCCCAGAAAAGCCCCCAGTTTCCTGCATTGTACGAGAAATCCCCCTGATTGAACTCCTCACATTAAAAGTGACTCATTAATTATCTTAAACAGTCCATATATTATAATATATATATATATATATATATATATATATATATATATATATATATATTATAATATATATATATTATAATATATATATATATATTATAATATATATATATTATAATATATATATATGAGAACAGTCAAGTCAAGTCTATCTGACTTTGAATATTGTATCGGAATCACATATTTTCTTAATTTCTACATAATTATAATGATGACTTTAAAAGACCACAGAATTTCTTCAGGTGGGTGATTGCTCGCCTGAGGCTGTTTGCTGGTTTCCGTCGTCGTTCTGGATGCACAGTTCCATCTGTCTCACCATAATGATCCTGGGAGACGCAGCTGCAATCAGATTGTTGTGTGTTCTGCACCACAACCCATGGCACTAAATAGTGTAATGTGTGTTTGCATTGCACTAATATGCGTGGTGGTGGAGGCTATTAAAGTCAGGAGTTATGCATACATAATTTTGTACTGACAAACATGTAGTATTTATCTACCATATAAATACGCAATTAAGCAATTTGTCATGTTCTCCTCACGGCCTCCGGCGTTTAGTTCTCAGCGATATTTTTGTTCATAGCTGCCGAAGTTTTTGCGCTTGAATTTGAATCCATTACTCTAAACTGATTCATTATCCTTCATGTTTTCCTGAGTAATACAAATTAATGTTTCAATCGCTTTCATTCAGCTTTATGCCAAAATGTGTGTTTTTAATTAAGTCAATCATCGTTTAAAGCTGTGTTGGTATGCCAATACCATCACCTGTGTTGGTATTGGCAGACGCAGCAGAATGACACCCGATGGAAGTTTTCATTGAGCAGTTATGTTAGAAACTTTTTTATTTTTTTTAAAATGATTCGGCTCAGCATATTTGTCTCTTACGGGCTCTTTGTCTTCTTCCTGGCCCACAGTACTTCTTCTGCCTGCTGGTGATCTTCTTGATTGAACTGGTGGCCGGAGCGCTGGCTTATGTGTATTACCATAGGGTAAGTGATCAGGAGTTACTTCAGGATTTAGTTGTAAATGGTAGAAGCGAAGGACGAGTGAAGACAAACTATTTAAGGTTTGCATAGTCATTTAGTTTTTTTTCATGTCCTTCCTGCCTGTAGGCCTTTTTGCTACAGGCTGCTGTTTCCTTCCTAAAAATACTCAACCGCCTTCTGTCTCATCTCTTGTCTCACATTGAATGTGATGTTGTTTCTCTCTTTGTTCTTCACTCCCAGCTGAGTGAGGAGCTGAAGCAGCATCTCAGCCAGACCATGACGGAGAACTACGCCCAGCCGGGGAAGGAGGACATCACATTAGCTGTGGACAGACTTCAGCAGGATGTATAATATGCATTTCCAAAAGCCTCAGAAGTTTTCCTTGTTTACGTCAGAGTATATTCAGCGATTTTACTCAGACAGCAGGTTTAAGAATAGTCACTGTTACTATTAAGTCATTCTCTCTGACTCAGTCTGCAGCGACTGCATGAGAAGAACTTGGGTTTGCTCAAATTTGTTTTCCACAAATGACTTTCACAGAAGGGAAGTGTTTTGAGCCAAGTAAACTAATGTAACCTAAGAAAAAACGCCTAGTCATGGTGAAAAGAAGACGACTCTGTGCTTTTCTAGCAAAGCTTGACAGCATGAATGCCTTCTCTAATCTCTGCCCCTCTAGTTTAAATGCTGCGGCAGCAACAACTCGCATGACTGGATGATGAGTGCGTACATTTCATCAAAACCGGCAGAAGGCAGAGTGGTGCCCGACAGCTGCTGTAAAACCATCACCCCTTACTGTGGAAAGAGAGACCACCCGTCCAACATCTACAAGGTGGAGGTCAGTGGGCTGCAAGCGTATGGAAACGGAAACACATTCAGTATAACTCTTAAATACGTATCCTGTAGTAATTTTAGAATTTACTATGAATGGACAGAATATGGAGACAATATTATTGACGGAATTATGAGTTTTTCTCTTATGCTGATATTTTCTTCTCTGAAAGAAAAGCTCAGACAGATATATGAATAAAAAGTCAGAGATATTATGGAATCCTTATTGCATTCAGCGCCGTGCGTCCTACGTGCCGACGCAATGACCCAAAAACCATTTCGCCCATAATTTTACAAATATATGACAACATAAGTCTCAGCGCCATGAACGACAGAATTGATTTTGGGAGAGGTCATTTGCATATTTCCACCAGTGGGGGGAGCTTTAGCTCCAAACGTTTTCGGGCTATAATTTCTCAACCATTGGTCCGATTTAGTCTAAATTTGGTGCATATTTATCGACTCAAGGAGATCCATCTTGTGTTATCTCCTTTTTAATCTAATATTTCATATTTACTCTCTAGATGGATCTTTATCTTTTTTTTCTCCCCACATAATACAATGTAAATATACCGTTTTTTGGATATAACTTCCAAACCGTTGATCTGATTTAGTTAAAATTGACCTCATGCAAACCACCTCAAGGAGATCTAACTTGTATTTGTTCATATTTCACTTAATAGGACAGATGTTTGCAAAAAAATTTTTTTCTGACTGTTACCCCTCCCTACCATGTATGTCTAAATTTAGCTCCTATGAATTGACACAAGGAGATCATTCTGGATTTATTACTGAGCTCAGAAAAACAATTTAACAGTTTTTATCCTCATTATTGAGTCACTATGGGATCTGATTTAAGCACATATTGCTGGTCTCATAGAAATAGTTAGGTCGAGTCAATATGGACTGTTTTGAGATTATTAATTATCCACATTTAGTCTCAGGAGTTCAATCCGGGGGGATATCTTGTATGACGCGGGGGATTGGGGGCCTTTTTGGCGGTACACCGCTGCTGTCGGGGATGACAGCCTGGGACTAGTTCTTAATAAGGATTTGACCTATTTTTTATTGTAATAGTACGCAACGCATCATATTAAAAATGTAAAACAAAATTTTCTCGAAGACTATTTGTGTATTTTAAGATGGTTTATTCAATTATTAGGATTTTTTTTTAATATTCAGCCTTTCACTCTGCAGGGTGGTTGCATCACTAAGCTGGAGCAGTTTCTGGCGGAGCATCTGTTGGTGATCGGAGCCGTGGGAATAGGAGTGGCTTGTCTGCAGGTGAGTATTAAATTACCTGCACTAGTTTAAAAAGTAGGACGTTTCTGTCATCCTGTACTGCATACCGTACTTAATAGAACCCAGTTTTATAAAGCGTGAGTTACTGCTTTTACCTTTCTGATGAAAGTCTGCCCTTTTTAGATAAAAGCTTAAAAGTCCACTGAAATTTGGTTGGTAATATGTCCAGTACTTAAAACCTACCACATCAAGTCAAAACCTCTAAATGGACTCTGTAATGATCTACGATGATATTGTTCAATGTTATTATTTGATTTGCCCCAGCCTGAGATCGATTGGAGCTTTTAAGCCTTTCAGAGGGATGTTTTTTCACAATTCTGTGCTCCCTTCCCGTCTATTGTAAAGCTCTGCTGGACCTTTAGTGAATAATCTTGAGAGAAATTTGAGACCAACTAAGCCTGCATTGATTCCTCCCAGTGGGGTTCATAAGCCAGATACCCCCTTTATTGGTCACCATTTTTAGACGCTGTTTAGGCGGAACAGTTTTAATCAGGCATATGAGAACGAAGCTCGACGTTCTGCTGAGAAAAGGCCCGGAGATCTCTACTGGAATGATTGAAAACTTGCAAAAAGATGGGATATCTCTTTTGTTTCTTTGATAGATACTTATAACCTAGGCACTGGAAGTAATGGGCCTTACATTTGGGCCTTACATCGGTCCGTTTAAAATCATAAATATGCTGAAGGTTATGTTTTAAATATGTTTTTGGATGTCTTAAATGCGTGAGCGTTCACGTAATGCCACTTCTACAGTATTTATTTAGATATACTTTTGGCAAACTTTCTTTTTCCTGTTCTGCCAATATATTTTTCGTACTTTCAAACACATTACTGTGTACACAAAGTTCTATCAATTGATTATTTTTGCTCTGAAAGTAACTGGAACTTTGTATTACTTCACATCCCCATGAATTCTTTGTCAGTATGGATGTTAAAAGGGTTTTAAATTTCATTTATGATGGGCTTAAAGTCTCCTGAATTTAAATGCTTAAAGCATCAATCCCTGAATGTATCCAATCAGCGTAGCCTACCCAGCTGCAATCACTCTTTCGGTCTGTAGAAGGAGCAAAGATCTGCTACTCGATGAGGTTGTGTGAAGTTTGAAAATAGAAACATCGCAACATTAATTGTCCCTATCTCAGAGGGGGGATTGACTTTTGACACCTTGAAGATCCATCAGAGTCTAGAATCATCAGACCACCCAATTCTAGTCCAAACCTCCTTTTTTACTCTTTGTTCTTTGTCGACTATTTGAAGTGTTTCTTATTGTTGGTGTGCTTGCTTTAAACTCTCAGATTCACTGAAGTAACATAGTTTCTTAAATGAGACCAGCCTCAGCTTCTTTAATCACTGGTATAGACGACATACTAACCGGTCTATGGTGGATCGCCCTCTGTCTTTGTGTCTTTGTGTGTGTGTGTGTGTGTGTGTGTTGTCTCAACATAGCTGGCCGGGGCATTCTTGACAGCCTGCTTTATCTATCTGCTCTATAAAGAAGAGGAAGAAGTCTTTGGTGCATTGTGATTTAGCCCTAGAGCAGCTTTTTTGCTTTAATCATCTGGAGAGATGAGGTTTGAGTGCATTTTGGAAAATTCAATCACTGACTGCATGTTTGTCCGCTCTTTCTTGAATGCATAATCTCTTTGGCTGAACATCTTGCATGATCATCGGTGTGGTGTGAAGTATCCCGCTGCCTGGCTTAAGCTGCATATTCCATATCCCTGCATCCCTGCATTTGACTTATCTAAAACCTGAATAGGCTTACGCTGTCATCCCCGACAGAAAGTGCGTATCCCTGAAAAGTCTTCAATCCCCTCCGCTGTACAAGCATTGAACTCAAGTTAAATGAGAAGATTTGTCCGAGAAATAGTGTTTTTCATTAAAAAAAGCTCCCCCTAGTGATTAAGCTATGAACTGTTGGAGTAAAATATGACAAAATCTAAGATGGATCAACTGGAGTCATTTAATTTGCACCAAATTGGGACGAATTCGGACCAAACGGTTGAGAAATTAAGGCCTTTATTGGAGATAAAGGCTCCCCCCAGTGGCAGAAATATGCAGCTGACCTTTGCCAAAATCAAACCAGTTCTTCCTCGCACTTACTTCTATGGAGGTATAGAATTTTAAAATGATCCATGGAATAGTTTTTGAGCTATTGCATAAATATTAAAGATCTGCGGATGTGGTGCGTGATGATCCCATAATATCACTGACTTTTCGGGGATATAATAAGTTTTTCAGAGTAGTTTGCAAGCGTATCTGACAGTAAAGCAGCTACGCTGAAAAGTACAGGAGTGATGAGAGTGGTTACTGTTGATTGTGGAGTGTGTTTGGTTTGCTATTTATACCTGATATCCGTTCATCACCTCATCTGATCGACTAAAGAAGTAAATCAATACACAGCTTTCCTATGCGAGCGTGGAAGAAGGACGACATGGTTCCCCTTGTCTGTTCTTAAAGAGGAAATGTGTAACCGCAACTCCTCAAGATTAGTGGAACAGAATTAAAATTTCACACGTTTCTAATATTCAAGGCCTTCATTTGAACAGAGGGGGTTCTCATGTCATTCTGCTCGTATTAACCCATCATAGACGTTATTATCTACCCACAAAAGCAGCAGGGGTATCTAACTCATTTGACATACGTTTTTTGTATTTATTTGCTCCGACATCACCTCACAGTTGTATCAGAAAAGAAGAAGCATTGTGGTTGGTGCTGTAACCCCAGGCTATCCCTATTAAATTAGGCCACCATGCTGAGTGGGCTTCTTGAGGAGAGATTTTCTTGCATATATCTCTCTTCACTTATATGATGCTTCTTCAGGCATAATTGTGTGTTTCTACATAAACTTAAAGAAACTGGACACTGGAGCTGATGTGATTGGACAGACCTTCTCAGAAGGATTTTAGAGACACAGTGATTGGATCTGAGCACCCTCCTGTTGATCCAGCCAGGCTGCACACATCCAGTGGTTTACATCCATATTTGTAGCAGCTCTTCTTTAAAATCTGCCTCACAATAGCTGTGCACAGCATGGGGCTTCTGTAAATCATGTCTTATGGCCTCTTGTAGTTTCAGCCAGCATCTGTGAGCAGATCCTGTTGCCCAGTGTTTACAGACTCTCAGTCATCTAATGACTTCATGAACGTAGAAACATTCTGATTAATTAAACACAGCATCTGCTTTTTTGCTGTTTTGGTTAGTTGGAACACAAATTTGAACTTTCCTTTTTAAATTTCACAGATAAACGGATATAATCTGAAATATATAGTATCTGTCAGAAACATTTAAAGTATTGTAGCACTTTTTTGTGTGTGAAAAAGGTGAAGTTAGAACCTAATAGAAAAGCTAGTTTATATATTTGAAAAATGGATATTTATTATTCATGATTTGGTAATTGTCATCAAGTCATTCACATTGAGACACGTTACTAGAGTAGAGTACTAGAGTAGTACTAGAGTAAGGACATTGTTTTCCAATGCCTGCTCCTCTGCTTGAGTTTTACTTATGATGTGCTTTGATCAGAAAATATTCCACTTTTTGATTAATTGTGTTTGATTGCCAGTGCAGCACTGCTCCAAAGGTACAGCGGGCTGTTTTGAAGCAGCTGCCTGTAGAGATAAGCCTTGGTCTGATTAGAACTCAACGCTGAAGGCATGACCCTGTTTTCTAATGCCGAATTTTTGGAGCCATTCATTTTGTTCACACTGCATGAAGGGCAGTTGTGATTTTTGTCACCAGTTATGGTAGTAAGACTGATATTTGTGTAAAGACTTCCTTTTTTGGCCCCATCCTCCAGCACTCACTTTGCATCTGTGTGTTCACACAATCGCTGCTTCAATAACGCCTGCTTGACTCCTGCTTGGCATCGCCATAGTAACCAGCTGCATACTTTCCTCGTTTAACCCATCACCTCTGACCCCTCCATCCTCTGAATAAACATCATTTATGCTTCCTGCAGTCTTCCATGTAGAATGAGCAGCGCTTTTTGACCCGACACATCCTGTTTTCAGATCTGTGGGATGGCGTTCACCAGCTGCTTGTACAGAAGGATCAAAATGGACCCTTACTGATCACGCCGGGCCCCGAACAAAACCACCATCACCAGATGGAATAATGACCTGCTGCCACCTAAACTTCAACCTGTGAATAATGAATCACTTAATAATCAAAGCCAACCCACGCACATGTTTCAGGGCTACAGCAGTCGCAACCAAATTGTGCTTTTTTTTTTACAAAACTTGGCTGGTCTTTTTTTGGGTTCTCTGTGTACGGTATTTCTCTTCTGTTACAATTTCCTTTACCCCTGACTCCCCAATACTCTGACATCTGTGTGTTATCTGCTAGAACAACATGTGTGCTGGCATCAATGCCTTGGCTTAGATGTATGCAGTTGTTTGAGCAGGACAAAAAAGGGACGTGTGTACTCCTAATGCATCCTCATTTATTTACCCTTTGTGCATTCTTACAATATGTTGGTGTTTTTTGAAACATTCCAGTACTTGAGTAAGCCGACTAATATCCACTGTCTACCCTGGTGGAGAAAAGTTATTTATGTCTGTTTCGTATATGAACAAGATCTGCCTATTTCACACCTCATTATGCAATAATTTCATGCATGATTCTTGAAAAGAGAACTGACAAAGCAGCACAAGAAATCTACTTGGTTGTATTTATAGATGTGTTTTACTCCTGAAAATAGCAGCACTTTCACTTCACTTTCACTGCACCGCACACAGTGTGCTATTATGACTACTTATGGTTGCAGTGAATTACATTCATTAACAAGAAAAAGCTCTCAGAGAGCTCAAACCTCCGCCAAGGCACAACAGTACCCTCGGCTTAGAAAAAAAATATGCAGATTCCTCCATTAATGTCTGAGTTATGGCCGGCCTGTAAATCTACCATCAACTCCAACAAACTCCCTGAGTATCTCTCACTTTGTAGACACTCGTCTCCCGCGCCTTCCACTTCAGCGTCTCTGACAGCCCACTGAGCCCCCAGCTCCACCCCCAAGTGAAAACCAAAGGAATCAAAGGAACTCTTGAAACTGAGCCCCCAGCGCCACCCATAAGAAACATCAAAGGAATCAAAGGAACTCTTGAAACTGAGCCCCCAGCGCCACCCACAAGAAACATCAAAGGGATCAAAGGCAGCAATAACCACATTTTAACGTCAAAACTCCAAATGGCTTATTCTTTTTTATTTTATTTTAAACGCTGAATGTCACATCACCAATATTTAGGTGGAATAACCTTATAGACGGAGGTTCAGTAGGAGTCAGCAGAACACTAACGTTACTTACTGTAAAGTTTAGACATATTTTATACACTTAGGTTCAATTCTCTACAGGGAAGAAGGGGAAATCTGTGCGAGCCAAAGGAGGCTGTTCTGAGGCCTCATCCATCACATACCAAATGTTCTCCGACAGATGTTCACATGGAACTCAGCAGAGGTGACGAGTTTTGGCTCGTTGGTTGTGGTTTATTAAATATGAGACATACATTCAGTCCGGATACATTTGTTTCTGTTTCAGAGATCCTAATTGGAGATATCCACCTCACATGTTCTCATTTAAATAAGCTGCAACAACAGAGCACCATTGCCAAGACCGAAGGACCCCCCAGGGTGCTAATGTTTGTGGATGGTTGTTGATGTAAAACTGGCATGTGCACCGGCGGCTGACTGAGAGTCAAAATATTTCCTTGAAATAACATAAATAAATGTTTAAATTATGTTTGCACTAAGAGACTGCATTATGGGAAGGGAACTGTTATTGTACAAAGTTAACTTAGTTTATTTTGAACAAACTAAAATAAACTGAAGACTAATGGTATCAAAGATGACTAAGTGTTTGCTACAGTGGGCTCATGTAAAACTTCCACCCAAACAACAAGAGGGAAAATAAACATAATACAGACATAATGCAGTAGTATGTATTCACTTTCACACTCACAAACACAAGAAAGTGATATATAACTATAAGTATAGAGGAAAAGAGAACTCTGCATGAAACTTCAGTTCAGTTCAAGTTTATTTGTCCCAGAAGGATCATTTGTTTTGCAGTATTGTGCATAGTGAGTTGACATAAAAGACACAAACACAAAGTTACATAAGCTCAGCAGAACTACATCCATGAGCTAGCACAATCATAAAAAAATATATATATAAAGCAGCAATACTACTATACATTTAAATGTGCATATATTCATATATACACCACACATGCATACATATCCATAAATATATATGCATCGACAGGTACATATATATAAACAATAATAAAGTGCTACATAATAATTATCCTCCTGCCTTAAGTGAAGACAGGTATGACCAGCAAAAACTGGTCTAGATATTGGACCCAAGCATTTCCTCCTATTCCTGACATTAAAAAGGCTGATGGCTCTGGGCATGAACAAGTGTTTGGACCTGTTGGTCTTGCCTGAGGGGAATCTGAAACATGTACCAGAGGGAAGAGATTCAAACTCCTGATGAAGAGTGTGTATGTGGTCAGACAAGATGGAAGTTGCCACCTGACTGGTACAGAACAGACAGGCTACACTGCTGGACTCCTGTGATTTTACTGCTTGCATTCACTATTTTTCCCAGTGCATTCTTGGATTTGATGTTCAGACTGCCAAATCAACAGATGAGGGAAAATGTGAGGTTAGATTCAATGTAGGCTTTGTAAAAAAGTGTCATCAGTGATCTGTCAACATGAGAGTAATCCAGAATCCCACCAGCCAAATTGGAGTCAACACCAAGCTTGTTAACAAGCTTATCCCCAGTATGTGGGGCCGAATGGTGTTGAAGGCTGAGGAGAAGTCAACAAACAACAGCTTGGCATGAGTCTTGTAGCCTTCCAGCTGTTTAAACAGAAGATCAAGCAAGGTGGCAGTAGCATCCTGAACTCCCCGCCCTGCCCTATAAGCAAACTGAAGCGGATCAAGGAGGTGTCGGGTTATGTCAAGAAGTTCCTCTTTTATCAGTTTTCTTAAATGACTTCATAGTTAGCTTATGAAATCTATCACAATTACTATCAATCAAATATGAAAGTTAAAACAGGAAGTGTCAGTTCAATACATATGTAAGCATGTATGTGTTCTAGGATCAATTATTCCAAAAAAATGGATGAGTATATTATACAACATGAAAGGAAGTTAGGAAACAGCCGTTGCATACTTGATCAATTGTTGTGTAAAATATTTTATGGGCAAACATGGTGACAAGATCATTGTTGGTTAGTGATCCAACTGATGAGCTTGAGTTCAGGGCATTATTAAGTTAGACTTCTCAACGTACCTTTAGGACTTTTACAGTGGAGATTAATTCTGCAGCTTCAGCAGTTGACCACTAGAGGGAGACAAATATTTTCTTTATGCAGCAATGCAGACTTGAGAGTTACACCATGGAGTAAAGGTGTGCTTTCTCAAAAGATGATAGCTGATTATTTTAATGTCAGGACAGAGACCTGAGCTTAGCAATGCAATTGCAAACTTTTTCCTTTTTCTTTGTTTCGACGTAAAAATCCAGATAACTTTCAAGACAATAGAAACGGTTTGTAAGAGAGTTTCATGGTATTTCCAGCATTTGAGTTTCAGTGAGCCTTTCAGTTCTTTTGTCTTTGGATCTCATTTCCTGCAGATGTGACACATACCAGTGTGCACAGAGACAAGATAGAAAGGAAGACCGCCCGTACGAATTAGCTCGCGGTGATCACACTCACACTCACAGGAGAAACCAATGAGGGAAAATCGGAAGCAGCTGGAGAGTCGCACACTCTGCTTAACACCCGACTTCCTCCACTCGTTGTAGCCGGAGGGACAATATTTCACTGGGACAGTGCAAGAAGTTGCTAAAGAACACATGTTGTAATGTGTTCATCTGTCCGCTGTTGAAATACCTGCTGATTTATGCAAAACCATATGCGACTGATTCCAAGATGGTGAAGCAATAAAATGTTCTGACACCATCTAGACTCTAAAGTAATACATTCTGTGTGTTTAGCCTTCAAACGCTCAGAGAAAATTATCCTCAAACTGAACTCATTATCTCACTTCAAACCAAGCGAAAAATCTAGGGTTTTGAACTCTGGGATTTCAGAGCTCATGTCCAAAGTGTCATAAACAGAATTTTGTCCAGGCCAAACCGCTGTAATGTTTTTCTTCAGTTCTAGTTTGCCAAAGAATGTTATTAGCTGCAATTGATTGTAAATCCTGTCACATTAGTAATAAAACAAAGAGGATTATTATACTCAACAACTCAACAACAGATCCACAGCAAGACACGTAATCTACAAATGGAGGAGACTTAGAGCAGTAGTTAACGTCCCAATTGTGGCTGACCTTCCACACTTCCTCTAAGACCACAGCAAGGACTCATTCAGGAAGTCAGAAACGATCCAAAGAGCATCAGACAAACTGCAAACCTGGGAGTTGTCCAAATCTGGACTTAAACCTGTTGGGATGTCGTAAACGGTCCTGAAATGTTCTGTGAAAACTTGCAATTCTCTACTGTGGCTCTTCTACGGCGGTTCTGCAAAGAAGAGTGGGTTGGAATTCCACAGCAGTGATGTCAGAGGCAGATATGGATAATGGTGGCCGACAACTGGGAGAAATGAGGTTGCAAATTTAATAGTTACTGGAAAGAGTAAGAGGTTAAAATGGACCGCTGGTGGACACCACAGGTCAAAGGGGCCACTGCTGAGGAGGCATTAACCATGGCTATTGAGAAAGTCGTATTCGATAACTAAAACACGTATTCAGCAATAATTTCCAAACCGTTTGTCTGATTTAGTCCAAATTTGGTGCACATGGATCCACCCAAGAAGATTTCTTCTCTATATTGTTTTTCATTGTGGAACTTCATATTTTTCTCAACAGGGGGAGTTTTTTTTAAATTTTTATAAAAACAAAGATTTTTGGACATAACTTCACATTTAAGTAGAGTAGTTGAATCAGACGGGATTTCTTGTGCAGTGCAGGGAATTGGGGGCCTTTTGGGTACAATCTCTAGGTCTAATTTAGGAATAGTGCCCTTTGCAGCCATCCACCAACACCAATGACAATTTATCTTGATTGTTATTGTAAGAATCATAAATGGCTAATTGATCCGAGAAGCAAATTAGAATTGTGGCGTGATCTTCGCCTGTGAGCGTTTCTGTAACTGTGGCACTAATAAGGTCTTTGCTTGAATCCTGATGACCTTTTATGGACTTGACCCTATGTGAACATTTAATTGAGCACATGATGTTGATATTGAGTCCATCACAGCAGCAGTCTGTTTAAGACGAGCATCAGTTTCCTGTTGTCCGCTTTTAAAGGCGTCTGGCAACGGGTCTCAGAGCAACATCAGCAAACGCTTCCGAGTCTTGTACACAAACCACAGGTGCATTGGGACGAAAATAACACTTTGGTGAAAACATAAATAAATACTATGATGCAGATTACGCGTCCACGTATGCCAGGTCTTAACTGCCCCATCATTGCAGTCACAAACTTCAAACTTTCTTTTCAAATTATATAATGAAATTTATGGATCCGGGCACAAGCAGAATCCCTCAGTTTGCGTTTGGACAAAACGTAGCTCCATCTCCAAATGTGTTGGACAGATTTCTGCAGAGATCAAAACACAGATGATTAATGCAGATTTCAACACCATTGTCAGCTGCGGTTTTGGACCCCGAAGACCTGTTGAGCAATGAAATGAAACGCTATTATCTCTCTAGTCGTTTAAAAATACAGTTGTTTAAAAAATTGATTGATTGATTGCACGCACCACCTCCATAAGCCATTTTACAGGCGTTTCACTTATCCATAAGTTCACAAGATCCTTTGTGTTTGAAATATAACTTACAAGCTATTTCAAGGACCATTTTCAAATCTAATATCCACATAGACGTTAGTGTGAGGAAGTACTGGATTGATTATGAGAAAGGGCGGCTGTTTTTTTCCAACTCTAAAGAGAGTTTTAGCTCTAAAAGAATTCGGGGCCATAATTTCTAAAACATTGGTCTCATTTAGTCCGAATTTGGTGCATATGAATGGACTCGATCTTGTAGGTATTATATTTTACTCTAATAGTTCAGTATTTTCTCACTAAGGGGAGCTTTTAAAAAAAAGAAAATCTTTTTTTTGGACAAATTTGCCCAGCAGTTGGTCCAGATGTACATTAGAACACAGACGAAAAAAAGGGACCACAATAAACTGAGCAATGCAACTCGCTCAAAATGCAGACTCCTGGAGATCCATCTTCACGACAAACCCCCGTTTTTCAGACATAACTGCGCAATTAATTTGAGCAGCTCAGTCAGGGGGATTACTTGTACAATGCAGGGGATTTGGGGCTTTTTTTGGATAAACCCTTGCAGTCAGGGATCGAGAGTGTAGGTCTATTTTAATGCGGTAAACATTGCAATGTCCCTCTGGGATTAAGATAGTAATCTTTCTATAGATAATTTATTCATAACTACATCTTGGCAATGGTTAGGGGAAGGAAAAGCAGTCTTCTCCAACCTCAGGATCTCTTCTTGAAAAATCCTGATCCTGAGGTCGACCATGAGATGATGAACAAGTCAACCTTCTTTTTGCATGTTTGGCATTGTGCGAGGTAGCTGAAGCACCGAAGGGAACCCACAGAAACACCACAAGAACTGGTCCTAAGTGTATTTGAAATCAGAACCTTCTTGCTGTGAGACAACAGTTCTATTCGCTCTATAGCTCTATTCGCTGTGCCACCATGCTGCCTGGCTCGGAAAACAGAACCATATCTGATACACGGGAAAAGGCTGTAAAACTGTAATTTGTACAGTTTTTGTGGTTATAAGCTTCAAGACTAGGAACTGCTGTCTTAAAACAGATTTAGGCTATGATTATGATTCAGGCTGGGGTTTTGCCCTGACTGACAGATCTGCTGTGTTCCACTGAGTGGTGAGGATGAACGTGGATGCTCCGATCTACCCAGGATACCTCAATGTTGCAAAAACTTGTATGTCTTCAATTCCACTATTGAAAAGTAGACGTGATGTCTTTCTATGTCTATATATTCTGTTAAGATTTCACAAGACATCTAGTGATGGCAGTGTTTGTAGGTTTCGTCGATTGACCTCTTTGGTCGAGTCTTAAATGTGATTGAATAGATTGCGAAGACAATGCTAATTGATAAACATCTAGCAACACCGTTCTCAGCAAATTGAAGCTGCTGACAGGCTAAGTCAACCTTGACCCCCCTTAAACCCTCGTGTTTCTTATTGAATATGACTTTCTAGATAGCATCGTTAAAGCTTTCTCCTCGGTGGCCCCTTTGACTTGTGCTGTCCCCCCAGGGCTCTTGGCCCTTTACTCTTCAGCATGTACATGCTGCCGCTGGGCCATACATTATTACATTACATTATTGTAAACAGGTTCAATCACATCTTTCAATAAGAAATAGTCACTCAGAATGTGCTCAAACAGTTGAGCAGAACAATAAAGGGTTATGCAATTTGATAAATCTGAACCCTATATATGATGTTGGGAATTGGAAATGTGGGCACACCCTTGGTTCTGTTGCTCAATTGCTTAACAACGTCGTTATGAAATCTGTGGTTTCTGAGTTGCGGGCGTGTTTGTCACAGTGCGTGTGAGAGGGTCTTTGTCCGCGAGGGAATGAGTCTAGATAAAAATAAACTTCAGAAAATGTTTCAAGACAGCGTTTTGAAATTCTGCTGTCTTATGATAATAATAATAAAGATGATGATGAGCATGGTGATGATGAGCGTGTTTGTTGATATTGAACAGATGGGCTCTAACAAAGTTTCTCAACCACATTGTGATAATTACACTTCCCACGCAGGTACCGTGGTTTTGTCGGTTTTGGGAGGCTGATGTCCGTTATCACTGCCCGCTGAAACTTCCTGTGAAACAAAACATCCAGAGTTAGGTCCTATTGTGTACACGGCCAGCATCAACCATTTTGATAAATACTGACAGTTAAATTGGTCTGTTTACGTGATCCAGGATTGCGTTTCGGTGTGTTTGTGTAACACCCATTCCTTGCACTGACGGACTGGGATTTGTGGTATGCGATCAGATTTGCTTACACAACGGGTATCCTCGGGAGCTTGAGTGAAAAAAAGAGTGTTTGTTGGGTCAAACAAATGTGTCTTGAGAGTGATGGATGTGGTGTTGCTCATATGTGGTGCACCGGACCAATGAGGAGATGGAGTTCCATGCCACAGATTAGTCAGGACTCAAACATGGCGTTCAGTGATGGTGTCCACACACCGTAATTCATTCAGGCTGAGTGGTGGGTGTCTCTGTTTAGAGTGAGGCTGCGAGTCTGTTAACTTTTACAAGCAGTCCGCACCCCAAAGATGGTTTTAGTTCTGTCTGTGGGTAAGCCTGCACAGAGTCTTCACATCCAGCACTCCTCCCCAAGAAAAATAAAATCTGACTTTCTTTTATATAAAAACATTTTTATATTCAATAAAAAGCAGACTCATGAGATTTTTTTCATGAGGACATTTTGTATGTCTTGAAAAAAAGTCTATTTAAATGACATAAGCATTCTACCACCGCACCATATTATAATCAGGTTCAGTCACATTATTCCGTCAGAAATAGTGACTCAAAACTTGCTCAACCAAACCGTTAACTAAAATTATTTCCCTTTCTATTTGATTTAATTTTTTGTTTGAATATATAAGACACTGTAAATACACAATAATATACAAATAATTTTATCAAGAATGTTTAAAAAAAAAATCAGACTAATTAAATAAGTTCATGATGAAATGTTATATTTCATGGAAAATGATCAATTATAATTGGATACGCTCAATTATCTTTTGTAAAATCATGTCTTTACAAAAATGTTTGTTTTGGTTGTATCAAGTTACATAACATGATATTTAAGACTTTTTCAATACTCATGGTTAATATTTCCTCCTCAGTGGTACCTTTGACCTGTGGTGTCCATTAGGGTTCCGTCCTTGGCCCCTTACTCTTTGGCATATACATGCAGCCATTGGGTCAGATTATAAACGGGTTCAGTCAAGTTTAAGTCAACATTTAAGGGTTAAAAACTTCTTACGTCCTGTTTTAGAATGGGTTTAATTAGAAACAGGCAGTGTCGGTGTCTACCTAGGCCTTCTGCGTGTGTTTTGGCTTGTGCTTGCTGGTTGTGGAAGTTATTTTGTGTAACTGCCTCATTGTATTTGCGAGAATTCCACCCTATATCAATAATGTCTACCATTCTGGCCAATGGAGATCATCACATTGCAGTGTTCAGAAGTGAAGAGCAGCGAGGAAGGCTTAAACGTTGAGCCGCGCGCTGGAAACTTTCTGTACAGACACCGATGAATCCTTCAGTCTGTGTTTTGATTAGGTTGCGAGTTTAATAGAAAAGAGCACGAGGCGGATATGATATTGGGAGGGGATGTGTCTTTATCATAAACACAAAGAGAGGGGGGGAAGAAAATGTCGTTAGAGGAAGTTTAGCTTCTCCTGAGATTGATGGCATGGCGGGGAGCATGGGAGCGACCTTGACTCGGTCGTGAGAGCGGCGCGAGCTCAGAGAACGGGACCGAGAGGGAGATCTTATAATCAGTAAACAGGCTCTGCAGTGCCCTTTGAGGAAGTAAACACTGAAACAATGAGGCCCTGTGCCCACGGCCTTGGAAGGTTAGATAGAGGCAATAAAGACAGATGGCAAATTGGTTAAAAGGAAACAGGCAGATGTTTGGACTGAAATGTGTTAAGCAGAGAATATGGGCGAAATGAACCCAGACATCACATTCTTTGCTTCAGAAAACAAAGGAATTTGCTTCATGGCATTTCTTGTATCTGTGCCAGCTCGTTAAACGATTGTCCAGATTCCTGCTAAGTTTGTACATTTTGTTGAGTACAACAATTGAAAAGTTTTAATTAGGACGTTACTGCATGGTGCAGCTTTTGTTTGTGTTTTTCCCGTTTGTCCACACGATATCTCCAAATGTGGTCAACAGGTTTTGCGTTTGGGCGTATCTAGGGACGACGAAGTTGCTTAGATACGATGATCTATTTCTCCCTTTCCTTTAACCCTTTTGCAAATATCGTGTAAAATATTAAAAGGCCAATTAAAATAAAGTTAGCCCAAGTGAGGAGAACTCATGTTTTTCCTTCACCATTCACAGCTTGATCCAGGGTTGCATCATCATCTGGATCAGGATGAAATATATATTCGCAGCGGGACAATCATGTCATAGACGCCAGCGATACGCCGCTGAGATGATGCAGAGTGGTTGCAGCAAGAAAACCCCTAGAATATTAAAGAACCTTCACCCACAGGGAACGGGCTTTGATTCTCTGGGAAAGCTGCCACAAGATGGCATCATGCTTACATCAGGTGATGGCAGCAAAAGAGTCTTTAATAGGATAAGATAAGATACTCACTCGCAAGTGTGAGCGAAAGGGAGAGGGCGAGGGAGTGAGAGATAATGGGTGAGGGTGAGACAATGGGCGAGGGATTGCACGATTACAGGAGGGGCATAGAGGGTGTGAGAGAGTGAGAGGCTGAGGGGAGTGGAAGTGAGCGCGAGAGAGAGTGAGTGAAAGAGGGAAGGAGGTGGGGAGGGGACATGCAACCATTCTATGATTTAGTTATTTAGGTAGTTAAACAGGAAATATTTTGTATTTTATCTGTTAACTAAATTCATATCTATTTCCTGCTTGAAACTTTTTCCTTCAACTGTATTTTGACACAAAATCAAGCTGGAGTCCCAACGATAGAAAATCATGTTGCTGTTGAAGCCAAATACATGAGCTGAAGACCAGGGACCCCTGAGCTTTGCCCCAGCCCGTCAGGTCGCCCCGACACCGCCTGTTTCTAAACTCTGCTTTAACGCCCATTTTTTTATTCCTTGGCTTTAAACCCAGGAGGAGAATCGTACATTTCTTTGTTGTGGTCTCATTGTTTTCTTTTTCATGTGAGCTTTGTGTCGTTTTTATTGAGTGACTCAATAGGAGCTGTTTACGGACTGTACAGAAACTTTGGTCGACTTTGTTTGTTTTTAAATGTGCATATAAATAAAGTTGAGTGGAGACATGATTCCAAACGCTTGAGTAGGTTTCAAGGGTCAAGGACCAAGGTCATAACAATTTATCGCTAAGCTAATCCCAGTAAAGTAACGCTGTCAGGGCGACGTCATGCGTGTGTTCTGCTCTGGTGCAGTGCTGGAGGATCTCCTCGTGGCCATAGAAAATGTGTGTTTGATACCTGGATTTTGTTGGAGAAACTCCTTTTTCGGTCAGATCTCTCATCCTCGCCATCTTTTGTTTTAGGACTGACGACTTCTGAATCGAAGAAGCCTTTCTTAACAAAAATACTGAGATTGAAATATGTTCATAGTCACCTTTTCTTCCACATCTTTCAGTTTCAGATGTGTGACATGTGAAAGTTTAGCCTATTGGCTGATGCCGACATGCATTACAGCAACGCAGAAACATCTCTCCCACAAACGTTTCTTCTCCAGCATCTGTCATCACTCACATCACTCATTCCTGCCTGAATCATTCCTGTAGCCATTCGCTTAAAATAGCCCCGGTCCAGTCAGCAACATGTAAACCAATCATGAGGGCCTGCACAGACCGTGACACCGCAGGAAATTACATGCTTGCAAAAACTAATATTGTAATTGACTGTTTGGTGGCAGCAGCGTAGATTGAGTATCTCTCTTTATCTCAGCCTCCGTGCGAGACATTTCTGAAGCTGTGGGGCAACTTTTCATGCATAAACAACATATTGTCTTTCACGGGAGTGGGAGAGTTTTTATGTGGTTCTCAAAGCATCAACTTTCTGTCAGGCGTCAAGATGTCCAGATCTTTACATCTGGACATCAGTTCAAACAATGGATTAGTTGTTTCTCAAGAAATCTGCACGGATCCGTGATGGAACGTGATTTTTTAAATTTTCTAGTTATTGGTTTTTGACTTTGTTGTAAGCATACGCATTCGTCTTCGACAGCAAGGGTTTATCCACGAAAAGCCCCAAACAAACAGTCCCCCTGAATGACTCATAAATAATCTCCAACAGCCCATAGTGACTCAACCCGACTATTCCTATGAAGTCAGCAGTCTGCTCTAGGATCAGATCCCATAGTGACTCAATAATGACTGTAAATACCTTTCACTAGCTTTTCTGAGCTCAGGAATAAAAAGAGAAATTTCCTTGTGTCAATTCATAGGAGATACATTTAGACACAATAGGCCATATGGTTGGGAAGTAACTATTAAAAAAGAGTGATTTTCTTCCCCCGAAATAAA
Source organism: Lophius americanus (assembly GCA_037951165.1). Lineage (NCBI taxonomy): Eukaryota > Metazoa > Chordata > Actinopteri > Lophiiformes > Lophiidae > Lophius > Lophius americanus. The sequence continues at coordinate 438,025 of JBBDHG010000002.1, read as the reverse complement.
AGCCCCCCAGCTGTTAGGATGTTGTGTCCAGAACTGATTGTTGTGCTTTCTTTCTTTGTCTGTTTAATGGCACCTGAACTTTCCCTCAGAGAACATATGTCAAACTAAAAGTCCGCAGGCCACATCCGGCCCGCAAAACAATATCTTATTTCTAGAATAACTGGACCCCTGATAACAGAACAAACATCACAGATACTTCAAATCCCAGAACGCACTAGCTTATGCGTCAACCGAGAGCGCCAGCGCTCCCTCCCTCCCTCCCCGATCCTCTGTTGTCAGATATCAGCGTGTAACCAGTCGCTCTAATACATCTAAGGTTCATCCAAAGTCTGGGAGGGGATATGGATTAGAAAAAACGTTAAAGCACTTATTAATAAACATATTAGTAAGTTGTGGTAGTCCTATTAGTAAGTAACATAAGGTTTAGTAAATAGAAAACATGTTTTAATGAATTGGTGAGTGCATTCACGTCCTCCAGCCGTCCAACGAGTGTCAGTGCTGCTGTGTTAGAACAAGAAAAAACAGATTACGTTATTGTGAAAGGCTCCTGGAGGCCATTCTTGCACCTTACTGTTTTCTGAGGTGCAGCTGCTCCTTGTTGCAGGAACAGATATGTGGAGCAACAGTTTACCTGTACTGTTTTATTGTGGCAAAAGAAGAAAAAAATCAGTTTAGTAATTACTAGAGGGTTATTTAAAGTTCCCTTTTGTTGATATTGTTAGTTAAAAACTGATTGATTTTAGATGTGATTTATAACTTGAAAATCACATCTTTCTGGCTTTCGGTGATGCCTTTGAATGAAAATATTTCATTGGAAAGGATTCCGTCAAACTCTGCTGATTTAAAGGGAAACATAGAAATGATCTGGTTTATTTCAATTTCATCTGTAATTTTAAAAATTTTATATTCCCTTGGTTTGTTCAGTATGTTATAAAACAAGTAAATAAAATAAGAACAAATACCATATACCATACCGTAGTCATAATACCTCATATTAAACATCAACAATTTGAGACTTGTTCTTCCCTTGATGTGGACCCACAGAGTCCAGTGTGGACATACGTGATGTGATTTGTGACCTTTATCAAAAGAAATCCAGACCTTCCTTCTGCTACGGTTTAAGGGCGCCGGACATTTGGAAATGATCCATCATAGTGCAACAACATTGTGGTGCAGCAATGCACCACAAGCTCACCAGGAGTGCTACACATTCACACATTCACTCTGTCACTGGTGGATTATGTGAATGAATCAAAATGAATCCCTGGAAGCATATTGGGGATCAGAATCACGTGGAAGGTCACTTTCAGTGAAAGTGCAGGTTTATAAAGCAAACTCTAGATTGTGTGGCTTCAATTTTTTTACCAATCATTTTGAACTACATGGTTAATTCAATTCTCAAATCCGGGCCAAATTTTTCATTTTCAAGTAACCCTGAAACAAAATGAAATGTGCTACAAGTGATTACATTGTGGGATTAAATAATGTGCTACGTCTATGTTCATTAACCGCCGTATATATACAGACGCACCTTCGTTTTGAGGAAACGACATGACTCTTACATACATCATGAATTGAATATATAGTCTGAGCTTTCGTGCTTCAATGCTGCTGAGCCCTGAAATAGAACGAGTCTCAAAGCAAATACCTATGAAAGTCTACGGCTCATTTTTGTTTTCCCTCTCAGGTGTTTTGAAATCTAAACTACATGGTTAGGAGATTTATTGGTGACAGTTTGAACTGTGTGTGTGGTTTGGTATTCTGCTAACTTTCTTCTACGCGGCGAGGAAAATCTCCCCCGTACTGTGACCACAGGTGTGTTTGAGACTGTCTGTGAGGGAAAATCAGAATGACCTTAAACTGTCCCAGAGACATCAAACAGCCAGATACCCCCCTCATTCACTCTGTCAGAATACAACCCATGTCTCTGACACACATGCCTCGCATTATTCCTGGCACCCTCCTTGCTTTACATACTAAGTTATACGTATTTTTTGTGTTTCCAGGGTCGTCTGTCCAAACGTCCTCACACGAGAGACATAAACCCATGAGAATCTCATTTGCTTTTGAAAATGATACTGAACCTGTTTATATACGACCCGGTGGCGGCATGTATGTAATAAAGAGTAAAGGTCCGAGGACGGAGCCCTGGGGGACACCTCTGGTCAAATGGAGGAGAATGAAATTAACCTTGGATGTGGAGAAAGTTCTATTCAATAAGTAGGATGTTTTTATTTTATCATATTACGGCCTTTGAGGATTTATTAAACAGGATTATGTAATTTCATACAACCATTCCGTCTATTAAGGTCCAATAGTTTTTCTAAAAAGATGCTTTACCAAAAAGTTGAGCTAATCAAACTACAAAATAAGAATTTGTTTTAAAAACTATTTTAAAATGTGCTTGACCAAATAGTTTGCCACATTGTGGTACAACATGAAAAACGTATATGCACCAGGAACAAGCGAAAAATTAAATAAATGAAAAACATATGATAAATAAATACAATACCTTTTAAATAAGGTGAAATAACATTCCTCTCCCTTTTTAACTGTTAAAGTTATTATATGTTTACATTTTTTCGCACTTGACTGCATTAATTCTGTTTTTTTTTTATTCCTGGGCAACAAGTGTTTGCTGTGTTTATGTGTGTAAAATATGTTAATATGGTTTGTTTGTTTTTTTCTTCATTTTGGCTTCGGTCTGCATTCCACCGACTCGATCGCATCAAGAACTCCAATCAACCCGTCCCTACTGTGGTGCAAAAGGCCAAATAAACTTTTTCAGTCTCTTAAAATATGCAAAGAGAACATTTCTCAGTATCTTTTTTTTTCTATGTGAAGACTTTAGAGGGTTAAATAACACAATTGTGATGTAGAAAAATATCCCACAGCAGTTTCACAGAACCTTCCTGCGATTCTTCATTCCTCCACCAGATAGACTCGATGAGCTAAATGACCACGCCGGCGCTGAGCCTTGTTAGACGTACAAACCTTCAACTTAGACTTGATGTTTGTGATAATGGAGCATCAATGGAGAAAACACATGAACTGAATCTCCAGCAATCCCCCGTAAAACAAGAACAGGGCTTTGTCAAAACCTCAAAAGTAATTAGGAAATGTTTACCCCCCTGTAAATATCTGTTATTGGTGTTTTCTGGCCTTGGTATTTGTGGCGCTCGTTTAGAGAATGGTCTTTAGAAAAAATGAAAACATTCGTGTGGTTAAGAATAAGTAAACGTGTGTGTGTGTGTATGTTTGGGGGGGGGGGCTATGCAAAGAGCAGCAGAAACAGATGCAGGGGCACTAAAACAATCTCCATGGAGACCAGGCTTTAAGTGTGTGTGTGTGTTTGTGTGTGTGTGAGTGTGTGTGTGTGTGTGTGTGTGTGTGTGTGTGTGTGTGTGTGTGATAAACACATGCATGTTCAGGCTCATTTGTGATGTTTCATGAAAGCTGACCTGAAATCTGTTACTGAAGTGTCTCTCCGCATGAGGGAAAACACGCCTCCATTTGGCGAGCTAAATCAACCATGTCCCTCTGTGGCCAAATGGTGCTGTGTGATGCTAGGAGAACGCCGGTGAGGAGAGAGAGGCTAGGTGTTGGTGATCGCCACAGAAACGCAGAGCTGGGATGTGAAATCAGGATTGTCTCCGTGAAAATGCCTCAGTTTTAGCCCTTGACTGCACCAAAAACCGCCTGAAGTGAGAGTTCTGCCTCAGACAAGACCCGCCATGGGATGTGGGGGTCCTCGCACAGCAGAAATACACTTAACACATTTCCATTAATTCAGTAAAACCACTGTGTCCCTCTTGAGACAAAGAATGTCACAGCTTGCTGCAGATTTCTGCCAGTGCTCATTATGCAATCTTAAGCTTTGATAATTCCTCCACTGCACCGTTTAATTAGAAACACATGGCCCTGAGATCGCCGTGGAGATCCTAATGTCTGGGCTGCCTGCTTCATGAGTAATTGTTTCTCCCTCGCTTGTGCCGAACCATTTTTTAACCTGCTGACAGGCTGCAAGCAGGAGGAGGAGGAGGAGTGGGAAGGAGGAGAAGATGGGAGATGGATTGATCCCAAAGTTTTTGTTATTGTTTGCGATTGTGCAAAGTTTGAAGATGGAGGAGCAGTGAGCCGAAGAGGCTTTTTGATGAAGAGGCAAGTTACCTTCTTCCCTTTTGTTCCTGTTTTTGTTCTTTTCTCTCGGCAAGGAGTTGTTAAGAGTTGAGGGAGGTCCCAGGTGAGCTGCGGACCGATGGAGGCTGACATCATGACAGGACACTTCATCAAAGCCCACAGAGGCTGTTTGGATACCTGCCCAGGCTGAGGAAGAGCGCTATAGCTGTTCCTATATACTCCCAGCCAGTCCATGAACATGTGGCCGTTTTTTATTTTGTTTTTTCTCTGGCCAGTTCAGCATATCTTGTAGACATTTAAATTCATTATCCACATCCATTACCTTTCACTCTATTTGTTCTTCATCTAGAACAATTGATTTGTTGCCACAGATAAATTACTTTCTCTCCTTTCCTTCTCTTTCTAGCCCACACACACCCACACACACAAACACACACACCCACACACACATACACAAACACACACACACACAAACACACACGCATAAAGTTGGATGATTAGATAGACAGACAGACAGACAGACAGACAGACAGACAGACAGATAGATAAAGGAGCATAAACAACTCTTGTGATCCTTCCATCTGCATTTCCATTCAACATAAATTATTATTTTGAGATTCCTACAAATAAAACTGGGCCCACGCTGTCATCTCCAACAGCAAGGGTACATGTACCCCAGAAAGCCCCAAATCCCCTGTGTTGTACAAGCAATCCTCCGATGATTGAACTCCTAAAATTAAATTGTGTTTGTTGGAAAATATATAGTTCCCTCTAGTGAGTAAAGTATTAACCATTAGAGTAGAATACATAATATACAAGATACATCTCCTCTAGTCGATTCATGTGCACCAAATCTTGACAATATCGGACCAACGCTAAGTAAACACTCCCACGAGTGTTGGGAAAAAACTGCCTTTCCCAAAATAAATCCAGTTCTTCCTCGCACTAAGGTCTATGTGGGTATGAAGTTTGGAAATGATCAGTGAAATAGTTCTCCAGTTATCGTGTTATCGTGAAGCAGCCGAGGCTGTGGTGACGAATCCATATAATCCTCGACTTTTTGGTCATCTAATTAATTAAATTAGTCTTCATTAATTGACTGGCCAAAGTAGCAACTTGAAGACATCTCAATGAGGAGTTTCACTGTTTCCTCACGTCTCAGAGGGTAAGGTAATAATAACTGAATCCCAACGAATACCTGACTCCACTCAAAAGCTTTTCATAATGAAGTTTGCCATAATTCCAGCCCCACTATTGAACAGATAGCTGCCCCACGCCCCTGTTCTCTACCCCAATTTAACTCATTTCATCGAGGCCAGTGAGAAACCCTGAAGCCACAAGATTCTATTATTGATGAGCGGATTTCTGCTTGCCATTCATTCCTGCATCGAATCTGCCACGCTGTTTTCCACGCCTATCTCCTCATCAGTCATTCCTGGCCGGCGGGCGCTGTCCTGCTGTGTGGTGTGTGAGCCGAACAAATATGCCTACAGCTGTTCACGGCCCTTTTAGAAGGAAATGTGGAGGGGCAGGAAAGAGGGAGGAGAGCGGAACTTAAGAGCTGATCGGATTTTCGAGGTTCCAGTAAACTTGCTCCCTATCTCTCTGCCTATCTCGGCGCCTCATCCAGATGAATTATGATCATTTGAGCTCATCACTGGGCCTCACACCTGTGGAGTGCTGACGTCACACATCTGGGCGGCATTCTGTTGTTATCTGGGGCCACCATCTTGCTGATGTCACAAACAGGCGTTGCTGTGGCACTGGAGTGGCTGACGGACAGCTTGCTGTGTTTGTATGGCACAGATGGTTGCAGGGGGGGGCTGGTGGTGAGGGGAGGACTTGGATGCCAGCTTGGAAAAAGCTTGGTGGCAAAGATGCGCCTTATCAAGTGATGCCACATGCAGGCTCTGATGTGCTATTGTGACAGGACGTTTTTCTCCCTTTCATCTAATTTTGTCTCCTTTTGTCTATTTTATCCCATCGTACCTCAATGCCTCATTCTAAGAGGCCATTAATTCACTTATCTTTGCCCTGCCCCCTTTTTTTGTGTGTTTTTGCTCAGTCTTGCTTTTTCTTTTGTCTTTCTCTCATTTTCATCCTCTCTCTGCCTGTCTATCTTTTCTCCATCTATTTAAATTTACATGTTCTTAAAGACCTACAATACCTTTAAACGTTTATTTATTAGTATGTTTTTGACTTCCCTCTTTGTTAAGCTCCTTGGGTTCATTGAAATGCGCTATATTAGTCCAATTTATTATTATTATTATTATCAAGCTCTCTCCAGCAACTGTCATTATTATTTCCTCGAAAAGTCGGGGATATTATGGGATTGCATCGCTGTGTCCACGTCCATGTCCGCCGCAGATCCTTCTCAATACTAGGGGGAGTTTTATTTACAAAAGTTTTCAGGCCTTAATTTCTGAACCGCGGATTTAGTCCAAATTTGGGGCATGTGAATCGACTCATAGAGATGTAACTGAGCTATGACTCACTTAGACTTATAGCTCAGTACATATTTAACTCGTACTCGTATTTTACTCTGATAGTTCATATTCTGTCGCTACTAGGAGCTTTTTTACAAAGTAATCCCTTTTCATATTTGACATAACTTTGCATCTGCTGGTCCGATTTTGTCCACATTTAGCGTATTTGAATCATGGAGGAGATCCATCTTATATTTCTTTACGATATATATATTTTACTCAAATAGTTCATATTTTACTCACTATGGAGAGTTTTTTGTTGTTGTTAAAAGCTGTTTTTCAGACATAAATTAACATTTAACTTCTTGTACAACACACGACATTAGGGTCTTTTCCCGGCCCTTGCTGTCGAAGATGGGATCGTAGGACTAGTTTCTAATTGGAATGCTTTCTTGATCCCTCCCTTTGTCCTCCTCTCAGCTCCTCATGTGTTGTTCCCCCCTCTCTTTCTCCTTTCCTCCTCTATATCCCTCCATTCCTCCCTTTATTCTTTGTCTGGAATTGTGTCTTTCCCCCCTTGGTGCTCTCTGACAGGCCTCTTCCTCTCATTGATAGTGATGGCAGACTCAACCACACTCCAGAATGCTGCTGATATTTTTCCCATTGGAGACCCCACAGTTGCTGTTGCTACTGCTGCTTCACTCCCCTGCATATGCAGAAAGAAAGGACAGAGACACCCCTCCTCTCACCCTCTCAATCCATACTCCTCTGTTTCCTCTGGCGCTGCCAAGCTTCCAGTGTTGAGTAGGGGAGCAGCTCAACAAGACTGGTTTGTTTTGGAGAATCGCTGCGCCCCAGCCTCTTTGAGATTAATGCTTAGAGCGGCTGGGATGACATTTATGAGGCATGGCTTTGAGTGGAGGATAGAAGAGGGGAAACAGTTCTGGATAATAGTGTTGTAACAACACAAACCCACACAACCTTCCTCTGCAGAAAGAAACCTATGAGAGGCAGAATTAGGACGAAGGAGCCAAGAAAGAGGCCACACCTCGGCGCAAAATTAAATCAACACTGTTGCGTTTGCCAGTGGTCATTCTGATTGATGGCGACAAACTCGGGGCCAGCTAAGTGTTAAAGTAACTTGATCGAATAATTAATTTCTCAGCTATTTGCCCAGAGTAACCATTAATAAATGTATTGGCACAGCCTTCAGTTAGAAGTGACCGCTGCACACACTCAGCAGTCATGAATGCATCCATAACTGTCTCCAATTATTTCCGCTGTGGACAGAATGATGAATACGGCTCAATGGCTTTATAAGGATCTTTACTCCACTCTGCACACTAACATGCACAACACATTGCTGCAAATGGTTGTAGGGGAGAAATTATCAATAAAGAGCCAAATTAGAATGGATCTGTAACATGCATACAGCTCCCACTATCTGTGCCAAGCTCCATCACTCTTCACGCACATGTGATCAATGGGGCAGTGTAGCCAAGCTGCTATCTGTTCTCATTATTGGCACTACTGTCCACTGCTTTGGCTGTTTCCTCTTTGTTGAGATGGAGAGAGAGAGAGAATAGGTGTCAAAGCTCTAGAGTGGATTTATAATAGCTTGAAGAAGCTCCCATATCTTTCCCACTGGAAGCAGAACTTTAGGTGTCTCCTCAGCATGGAATGAAGAGACTGTGCAGTTGTGAAATCAGAACAGTTGCAGTCTCACCTGAAACACGAGTGGAACATGAACCGTACAACATCAGGGTTGTTTTATTTTGCTTCCACAGTGAAGTCAGATTTCCAATCTCTCACCCCTGTTTGATAAACATTCATTGATTTTCTTTAACGATGTCTAGAGTAATTGGTCAACTGATTAAATTCTGTTTTCCAGAGATTTCATGAAGTCACGTGAGGGCCTCTCCAGAATTCCTGGACGCCTTAACTAAATGACACGCAAAAAATATCTTCATTGTGTATACCCATGACATTTAATTCAAATTATTCACAAAAATACAACCTTTTATTCAAGTAAAGAAAACAACATTTAATTGTTACATACATAAAGTAAAGATTTGTCCAAAATATGTGTGCCACAATTATTAACCTCATAAGGAAACCCTGCTGTCAAAAGGTAACTGAAGTACATTTCCAGGCCTACTTTATATTTTTAGGTTCTTCTGTTTGAGTAGGAACTCTGAAATGGTGAACAAAGACTCACAATTCCTCTGGGGTATATTAGGGGACAAATGCTCTTCACAATGCGAAAGACCAGAGAACACAGTAATAATGAGCAAAGAAAAGTTGCAGATTCCCACAAATTTGGCAATGGAGACAAGAAAATCTCTCAACAGCTCAAAATATCAGTTTCAAGAGTTAGATTGGTAATTAAGAGGCTTGAAATTAAAAAAAAAAGCTTCAGCTGTCATCTTCACACAAGCTAAAGCTACTAGTTCGACAAACCCAACTTGAACTTTCACTAGTATAAAGTCAGAGATCAGATGAGACCCAAGTAGTGAAAAGCACCTCATGCCCACTTTGAAGTCTCACCTCGACAGGAACCCAAGAATGGGTCAAACCATAAAGACATTTTTGCATGTCATTTTACTAATTTTTAAAGGGTGACATTATTTCTGGAGGGCATTGTAAATGTCACATTGTCAGGGTTCATGATGAACACATGCATGCTTAGTCACATGTACACATATGATTGTATTCACGCACAACCAGCCAATCAGGATATGGATGTCATTTCAGAACTTGAAAGGTTGCAAACTATAACCTGCCAATAATTACCATGACTATGGTGCTTCATGATTTGTGCCGTTAAGTCTATATTCCTGGAGTAATATGTGGGTCAAGCTAATTGAACATTATTTACCTTCATAAGAAATCCAGGGAATCCACTCCGGTTACACCAATGGGTCTTTGAGAAAGAACCATTGTGGGTCGCCACATACTCTTTGAGCACTGGAATTTTCCTCCTTTCTTGACTCGGTGCTGGCTGCCTGAAGAAAGCCAAGCGGCTTTCGCTGCAGTATTACCAGCCAGCGTTAGGGTACAGATAGCACATGCATATGAACTCACATCGTATAGCCTGGTTTGTTGATTCCCAGTAACCGGAGCTTCCGTAAGGAAACACGCCAGTACACAATGTCTTCTCATGTCTTAATTCAATTATTGTGGAATCCAAAATATCCATGCCTGTTTGTCTTGGTTGACTTACATAGTCATCATAATTATGTCATTCCAAATCCTCCGCTCGGCATTCTACAAACAATTCCATCGTGAGTTGGAATCTTTCAGGGGAAAGAAGAATCAGGGTAATTAGATTGAAAGGGTAAATTATTTTTCCTAAAACACATCAGAGTAAAGTTGTCATGCATGAAGCTCATTGTTTTGGGGTAGGGCACATACGACTTAAAGAAGCCTTTTGTTTACTGTTTTGTCCAGCATAATCACACATGGAGCTATTTAAACAGATAGGGATATTTGATTTGAGTTAAACAGTACTGGTTTGACACATGGTATGATCCTTAGGGCATTGTGGGTAATTCAGACAAAGCAGAGGCCATGGGAGTTACCATCAGGAAGGTTCTGCACCGACACGAGCAATTTCTTTCTAGATATTTTTCTCTTAGACTAGCAGCAGATGTATGTGTTAGAGTGACCTTTGAAGAGCATCTATTGTGGTGACTCATATCTTAGCTGTACTGCGAAAAACACCAATATCATTACTCCCCCAAGAGGAAAAAGGAAAGTAATGAAATCTTGCATCCGGACCGTTCTATCAAGACAAGGGACTGAGCCTGCTCCATGTCCATAATATTAAATTGTGTTGTCATGTAAATATTTCCACGCAATCCGACAGAGTTCCTTTTTCATTAATCCCAGGTGAATTGTTATAACTGAGAGTCGGCCACAGAGGCAACAACAAGGATGAAATGTGATATCGATTTTGATGAATGCCAAATGAGCGCCCCTTGAAATGGGAGCAATTTCACAAGGGCTGAGGGCTGCATTAAGGCGCAGAGTCTCTTGTTTCAGCCAGCGTTCATTTGGGAAGTGTGGCATTCAATTCATTTGTCCCTGTGCGTTGTTTCATAGACAGGACAGGTTACTGATGGCTGTGGTGGCGGAGCAGTCCTCCATCTTGGCAGACGGGTGTGACAGTAATGCAGACTGTTGCTGCAAATGGGACCGCCGGGAATTTCTGCTGTGTGTGACATCAATCAGGATCCTCAGCACGCTCACTCAAATGGACTTCCTCGCTCACTCAACATCGAGCAGATGTCCCGGTCTGATCCTCCAACACATGGCATAAATAATACCAAATGCATGCCAATGACGCTCTGTTGCTTTGACGGAACAAATCCCCATTATGGCTACAAATAGCTGCAAGGTGTTGGGCGTGGCTGCGTCCCGTTAAAGCAGTTTAACAAATTCAGTGTTTCCCCTACAATTGGTAGAGGAACACTGCATGTGTCTTTGCATGTCTCTGTTTGGAATAATACCTGTACACTGTTGACAGGTGTAGGTATTTGGATAATAAGTAGGACTTGGGACAATGATATTTATTTTTTCATGAACTTGAATTATTAAGACTTGTTGAGAGTGTTGAGAATGGATTTCTTTTGGAAAGAGGTGTGTGAGGCGAGTTACTTGCAACTCCTACAACTGTGTCCAGAACAGAATGCAGTACGGGCACGCTGGGATTGGAGAAACAACATGACACACTAGATACCCAACGGTAAACGTAGTGACCATGAACCACAACATCCACCTCCAGAAAGGGTTCTCTGTGATGTCATCCTATCCCTGAACCGCTGTCATACCTTCTTTGTCTGCAATGTTCCTGCTGTCGGAAAGTTGTCTGCAGCCGGTTAAAGGCGTTTACTATGAAACCATAGCAGTTGTCGTTTGCCTCAGAGCAAATAGGTTTAGGGTTCAAATTCACCTGGGACATGGAGCCTTTCTGTGTAGAGTTTGAATGTTCTGTTCATGTCCCCTTAAACCTGTCCTATCCGGTAACCTCAGCATGCAGTGTGAAGGTCTGGCTTCCTAACAGTGCCAGACAGATTTTTCTCTACAACAGGAGGGGTCTAGCAGACTCATGTTGCATAATCTGAATTTTATGTAAAATGAATTCGGGGAGTTGGGGGTGGTAGGAGGGTTGGCGGTAGACCATGGAAAGAGAGGGAGAGAACATCCATAATAACACCAACAACAAGATGTGTCAGATATGTATATGTATATGTGTTCATGAAAGAATGTCACTTACAACAACTCCCAGGGGTAGTCAGGCAGGAGACGTATAGCCCCTGGACCGACCAGAGGCTAACCTTCCTCAAGCATGAGTAGGACCCACTCCCCAGAGAACCAGTCCTCCTGAGACCCGCCAAGACCCTCGTCACAGGACCCACTACACACCATAGAGCTCTCTCACTACCATCTCTCTTCTCCCTCTACTTGGTGTATGAGTATAGACATGAAAGGTTGTCTGCTCCAGCTCCTCCCTGACCTTGCAAGGATAAATGGATACAGGAAACGGATGGATGGATATTTAATCATACACACTCAAAGAGTTTGATGTACTATTCTTTGTGCAACGCACCATAGGAGGGGAGGCATTCTCTGGTGGTCCCAGGGGTCTCAGTAAGCGAAATGACTCACCTTCACAGAGGGGGCCATAAGTTCTCCAGAGTAGTTGAGACGTCACTTTACTCTTTCCTTTTCACCTTGTCCTTGTGGCCAGGTGCTGAATCGACACACTAGTGTCTGTTGGAGTGGAGCATCGATCCCTCTCCCAGTCAGCATGTCCTCAGGGAGGAAGGGGAGAGGGAAGAGAGCGATATGCTTAGAGCAGCATAGTCACTCTTGTACTAAAAATGCTGAGACAGAGAGGAGATGCACTGATCTGTGTAAGATACCTTCCTGAACACGGAAGGATAGATGCGATAGACTCTAACCTTTTGGCAAAGTTTCAAGGTGTTAGGTGTGTCATTGTGAACAGCTCACAGTTGTGTCTTTGCTCTTGGTGCAGTTGTAATCTTTGTAAGGAGGACACAAAGCTCTTATTCACGCAGTCCAACCAGGGTCACTTGGTTTGTTTTAGTTCTACCTGTTCTCCGTGGAGTAACAGCTTCCTTTCCTGAGCAAATACAGCTCTGTCACCTCAAGCTTGCAGTAAGTAGATTTGTCTCGGTTTACATGCTTATTTCCACCAATTTCCACTGACACTGGATTAAAGGCCCACTATTCCCCCACTTCCATCATTCCTACCCCCCTTACCGAGCAGGGTTTTTTTTTTGGTAGTTGGTGCCCTCCCCCTGAAGGCTGTAATCACCCTGAGAATGGGGTAATTAGGGCCACTGTAGGGTAATTACTAGAGCTTGAGTTGTTTAATTACATGGTTTTCTCTGAAGCTGTGAGATGACGGTGACAGTGGAGGCCCCACTCACTGATGGAGAGATTTTATCCTCTTGACTGTGAGGGACAGTGAGAGAGGAGACGCCATAAGAGAATGAGTGGGTGTGACGGGGGAGGGATCTCAGGATGTAAATTGTGGGGGGGTTTGAGCAAAAAGTAAAACATCTGGCGCTTATAAATGTAGATCGTAACAATAGTGAAGGACGGCAGTGTAGAGGAGAGCAAAGCAGAGCTCTGATAAATATCCAAAATGCATATATTTGTTTGGCTGGTATTGTTGTTTGGGCGGATCTAGCAAATGCAAACCTCATGTTCTAATAATATCCCCGAAAAATCTGCGTTGTTATGGATTTTTCGTGTCCACTGCTGCTGCTACATCTGCAGATCCGTCGCGTTAACGCGATTACTCAAAAGCTCTTTAATACTCCTGTGAAAGGAATATGAACCGATTTGAAGAGTTCTAGATTGTGTTTATTTAGTATTTTACTCTAGTAGCTTATAATTGACTCACTGAGGGGAGCTCCTTTTTTTTTTTTTTTTTAAACAAAAGATTCTTTTTTTAAGACATCACATTTATTTGACCGAGTTCAATCAGGAGGATTGCTAGTTGTTGACTTTTCGACGATATACTGCTGCTGAGGGGGACGACAGCATATGCCCAGTTAATGTTTTGTTCTCATGTTTTGACCTTTTATAGTGAATTAGAAAGATAATTTTAAAGATAATTTAAAAAAAGGGAAAATTGTCAATTGAATATATGGCAATTATCATGGTTAACATTTATGAATGTTACACTTTTGAGACAGTTTTCGAAAAATACAATGTATGCTCAATATAGTCTGTTTTTTATATCAGTTGAGTTTGAAAAACATTCGTATGACTTGGCGTTGAATATGAAAAACGTAAACCCTACAGCTCATTGTAAAGGCCATGAGGTGGCGACGTAACAAACAGGTGCTCCACTGGCAGCGCAACAGGTTACAATTTCAAGAATCACATACAAGACTAGGGCCTCCCTTTTTGTCTATTCTAACGGGCCATCGACCATTTTGGACTCCAACAGTTACTGACCTATGGACCTGAAGATCTGCGGGTCAAAGGTCAACCAGTCATTCCCTAAACCAGGGGAACGGAATTCACCCAGGCGGTCCGACATTCACACAACTGGAAAGATGACACTGTCTGCACGGTGTCTCCGTCCAAACCCAAAATAGCGTGTGGTCAGATGTTTCCCGCCACTTAGAGGCCATATTTCTTCAATTGTAAGCGGAGTCTACATGATTAAAACCTTATAATATTTTGACTGCGAATGCGGAAGGCTGCAACAGCTTTTCATTTAGCCTGCCTGGAAAAGTGGACATCAGCGGAGACTGACCTGACATTGTTATGCAATTGAAAGCATCTGCCCCACATATTTTCATGGAAATATGTACTTGTACTCCTGCATGCTTATAAACGGTGATTGAGACCACCTTTCATGGCGCGGAAACAAGTTCAATATTTGTTTGGATTCCAATGAGTTGCATGTGTTCAGTGTTTGTGGTTCCACTGTACAAGAGACGCTCGTAACTCAAACACCAGATGAAGATGTGAAGGCAGAAACCATTTCCCTGCACATTGTTGATTGACAGTGTGTCCTCTGACCCTCTGAACCTCGACCCCCCTCCTCGCATATCATTAGGTGCACTGGCGGTGACCACCATTTTTGGGAGACGTGTGGTTATTTTTGGGGTTGGCTGCGGGAAGCGCTCATGAAGGAGCCTTTCAGATCAACTGATCCCCGCTCCTCAGTAGCAGGTAGTAACTCTCTTCCTCTCTGAGGGTTGAGTGACAGACATGTGTTTCATATACTGATCTTCAAACAGGTGAGTTATAGTTACTGTGAATCTTGCAGGTGGGAACTATTATCATTTTTTCAGATATTTGGCAGGCTGCTCAACAGATGCTACAGCATGACGGTGGAGGGCTGTTGAGTATGGATGGTGATAGATAACCTGCTTGTTTTCCCCTCCTGACAAATCGCAGAGAATCGCCTCTGCAGAAGTCAAGGAAGACTGACAGCGGCCCCTTATGGGGAAAAAACACTTGACCCTAGATCCATGATGCACTCAGGGGCTCACAATGTACATAAAAGGAATCTCAAGACCGTAAAAGAAAATGTACGGACCGGATTTCAAGGAAATATATTATTTTTTTTATCTCAAAAGAAAAATCCTCCTGCCAGCCTGTTTCTTCACATTAGAGATGACTTTCTCTTAGTCAGATATTCTAGCTAATACTGAGCTATTTTGAACCAGTAACATCGTACAACGATGGTTTGCATAATATCCCAAGGGAGGAACAAGATTAGTTTCCCTATTTTAAGAATAAAGGTATTTATTTAAATAAATGTAGTCTTATCAAAGCTTCTTTCTACTAATTATTGATGTATGGATGAAGGTTTACATTCCTAAAATAAGCTCAATCAAGGGACTTAAATGCACATTTTCAAAAAAATAATCTTAAATAAATGACTTTTCATGACTTGTTACCAGCTAATCTTTGGAAGATCAGTAGGTTGGCAGTTTGTGCCCAGTAGTCTACGCGTCATAGGGGTCCCTGAGTTTACAAACTTCCTGGGTGTTTTAAAGGGGAGGCCAACTGCTTTTTGAGCACCTTTGTCTATTTGTAAGGCCCATTACGATGTGTCAGTGGAGCCAAGCAACAATTTCTTATCCTATTGGTAGATTTTCTTTTTTACCTCCGCCAAGGAGGTTATCTTTTTCCATCCTGTACTGAAAAACTACAAGACAGATTTGCATTAAAAGTAGGTTTTGGCGTATCCTAGAAGTGATTAAATGTTGGTGACGTTACGTGTTTCGCAGCATTTAAAATAGAACAATATTGGCTATTTGGCGTAGTGAGGTCACAATGTGGCTATTGATGCCTTTATGGGCTGAACAGAGCTACTGAAGTGGAAGGCGCAGTAAACGAGTGGCTACAGAGTATTTGAGAGATACTCAAGAGAGAGAGAGCTTGTTGGAGTTGTCGGTAGATTTAGAGGCTGGCAATAACTCAAGACATTAATGGAGAAATCTGCATGAAGTTTTCCTAAACCTAGGGTACTGTTGTGCCTTGGCGGAGGTTCGCACTCACTGTTTGCTGTTTCTAGTTTCCTCATTTCAAGGCAATCTGATTATGATCTGAGGATATTTGGCTTCTCTTTAGTAGGGCTGTTTTTGCAGAACACAAAGCTTTATTTCTTTTTATTGAGTTCATAAACACTGTAAAAGCCAGCTAGTTGAGACTGTCAGTCATTTGAGGGAAAAAGGAGAGGAAACCAAAAACTTAGCGGGAATGTTTATTTCCAGATGGCATCGCCCTCCTACACAGTCAGTCGGCCCACCTCAGACATGTCTGACACACGTACTCACCATCTCTGTCATCAAGCCCACTTACATTTCTTTTAGTATGTACAATTTGTGTCCAGGAGTTTTTTAAGTTTATTCCAGAACAAGGTTGTGGGAGCTCTGCAGCCAACATGTTGGTCTGGGCTCAACAAGCTTGTTCTTGTTAGGGCCCATCCATATGTGTTGGATTACCTCTGATGTGTTTTCCATCTGCAGTATCCTCTCATAAATTAATGAAGGTGCAGGAACTCATGGAATTGTATTCCCTTTGTTCTGCAAAGCAATTTAATAACAAAAATCTGTTTGCTGTTACTTTCCTTTGATTGACTTGAAAAATGATCGCTCAACATCTACTTAAGTTGCTTCCAGCATAATTACTCTATCAGTGTCACAGTTCCCATACAAAAAAAAGGTCTACTGTATCTAGACCAGGTCTCTATTTGCCCAACATCTTTGCTGCTTACGTAGGGTCATCTGGCAGATTTCTCCCATTTGAATAATGCCTTGCTGTCTCACTGGATTTATTTTTAAATAAAACACTCAGCTTTTGAAACAATTTCAAAGCTTTTTTTGAGGGAGGAACAGCAACTTCATACTAGTGACCTCCAGCATCTCCAGCATCCGCCAGTGTGCCTTCTCTCCAATTAGTAAGAGAAAAACAACCTAGCTCAGAGAACTGAGACAAATGCAGTGCAAGAGTGAAAAAAGCCGCCTGTGTTTGATCAGCGGTATGAAGAAACCTTTGCTGAAATGCATTATCTTCAGACGATAGCCTCACCTCCTCCACGTCAGTGACCTTGTCATTTTGGCTCGCCGGCTTATCAGTTGTAGGTAATGATTTCAGCACTCATCCCTTTTCACCATAACAAGGGGGTGAA
Organism: Lophius americanus; assembly: GCA_037951165.1. Classification (NCBI taxonomy): domain Eukaryota; kingdom Metazoa; phylum Chordata; class Actinopteri; order Lophiiformes; family Lophiidae; genus Lophius; species Lophius americanus. Next base: position 420,766 of record JBBDHG010000002.1, on the reverse strand, counting down.
ACCAGACTCTCCTGCAGCCAGTCAGTTAGAAATAATTAAAGTGGAGGTTCAGTGATTTAACAGGAGACCAGAGATCGATAACAGCCTGTAGAGTGAGGATCGAAAATGCTGGGTAGGATTTTTCGGAAAGTGAAAATAAAATAAACAGCTCTCTCCATGGATTCTGATCTGTTTCCAGCGCCACAGGAGGGTCAGAGTGTTGCAGTGTTCTGCCAAAGTCTGTTTTTTAATTGGCTCCCTTGTGTTGATCATTGGACGTTTCTCTCCTGGACGCCAAAAGCAGCTCTATAGTGCTTCTGCCTCACTTCCTATTAGACCTGACAGTTTAGCATCCATCACTTAACGTCTCCAATTTCTCATGCTGCCGTCTCGCAAAGAACTCAGGCACACGTCGGGCCGCTCCGCATTCCCCCTGTTATTTATGCTTTAGCTTATTGTTCAGGCTGTATGGATGTATGCAGATTAGCATTAACCGCATCCTCCAGCGTCTGTCAATCATCACAGCGCCTGTGCTTTGTGCATCACGTCACTTTTGCCGAGTGACTTTACCAGAGATGAAAAAGCCATCTGACCCCTTTTAAAGTGGAACTCCGCTTGCAGTCCTGTGATCGCTCTACCATTTGTGCCCTTCCCCATGGTTTGAGTTTGCCCCCACATTTCATGGCTTCAGACACCCTCACTGAGATCAAACTCCAAAAGTGCTGACCCCTCACCGGGACTCCCCCCTGAAAGTGCTAATGGCCCCGTTTGTCTGAGAAGAAACCGGTTCTTCATTTCTTGTATTGGCCCTCCCCCCCCGGACCCTGCTCTTACTTTAAAGTGATTACTTTGCCACTTGTGCCCTACTTGAAGGACTCAACTGCCTTGAGAGAGGAGGAAGGTTGAACTTTCACTGTAGGTCAGTGTCTTTGCTGGGAGAAAAGTGTTGGTCTTGCTTTGCAGGGAACAGACGGGGCAAACACCTGCCGACCCGCTGATGACACAGTTGTCGACACGTCAGTGTAGATTTCTATATTAATAGTTGTTCGCCCTACTGCTTTGGATTTAGAGACATTTCACTGTGTCAGTTTGATAAATCCGTGAGGACAAACCACTATCAGTGGGAGCGCTATTAAATGTTAACATGCTTGCTAGATATTCACAGATTGAAAATAAATCAAACTTTCTGTGTAAATTCCTCCTGAATCATAACATGACACAAGGCCAGCTGTTTGGTTTCCACCTGGCCATGTTTCAGTCACAAAATATGTTAGGAATCTGATAGGAGAGCTGTGTCTGTGCATCCTGTATTCTTTTTGCAGAGATTTGTCTTTCCTTTGAGTCAGCAGTGAGATTTGCTTAAAGATCATCTGAACTGTGATGATGTTTTCCTGGGCTCAGATCCACTCTAAATCATCCATGAGACCTGAAATTACTGGTCCCCACCTCCCCTTGAGGCCTTATATTACCATTACACCTCAAAGTAATTTGTAGACTGATCATTTCAGTGACCTCTGACAGCAACTACACATCATTGGCTGTTGTCCTTGTTTGGCAGAAATACTCTCTGGGGTTCAGCCCAGTGCTAGTTTTTGGGGAACCTGGCAGGAGTGTCTGTGGTATCTCAATTAGTGGTTTTGTCTGATGCAGGAGCCGGAGAGCCGTGTTAGCAGTCTCCTTATGTTTCATCATATTTAAGTTAAACATTTGAAGATCAATACCTACTCTAAGATGCACTTTATCCTCATTTTCATAGTACGTTCTAAAAGCACATAATCTGTCCCTGTGGGATGAGTGTGGCACCATGCCATTAGTACAGAAATAGGGAAGGAAACATAACCAGCGGTCCCAGAATGATTTCATGCATCAATCACATCTGCAGATACTGTTGATTATTCCAGTCATTATCTCTTATTTTGTATTTTATGTGTGGTCTTCTCAACCTTTTAGAAACACATGCACACCGACTCTTAAAATGACCGTATCAACTCCAACCCAAATTTGTGATCTGCAAAGGTCAAGCAGAAGGGATTCGGATTGAGCTAGAAAATGTTTTTAAAACGGTCTAAGAACCTTAAGTAACAAATGGGTAGTATTACATGTGATAACCATCGGACCAAATATGCATCGTTTCCATAACACTGTTTTCCTTTAATACTTTAAGCATATTCCTCAGTGCGAGCTCCCTGCTATGTGACCATTGGCCATTATTCTAGATGCTCATTCAGATGATTCTGGAATATCAGGAACATACGGTGGGCAAACTATTCACTATAGGTTTCTGTAGCCATTGAAATGCTTATAAAGACAAGTATAAAGAACAGCAAGTAATTGTGAAATAATTGTGCACGTGTGAAAGGTGAGGATAGTAGAGTGTGCAAGACGATTGTCTTGTTGATAGTACTTCAATGGATCTCCATTTCAATTTAAGGACTATGCTACGTAATCAAGTGTGAAATTAGCGGATTCTAATCGTCCAACACGGCTTATTAATTCCCTGAGTTCAGGCTTAATTATACTTTGTTATATGTTTGACTGATTCATTGGTTTTGTGGCTATGATATGTGTTCACTAGATGGTATGTTTCTCAATACTGTTATAAGAATTACTGACACTTTCACAAATAATCAGTCAGCCTGATGATTCTTTGTCTGGGAAACTTAAATAAAGCCAGCACTAGGCTGAACCCCTAAGAATGTCTCTCGTTACTAAAAGAGTGCTGCCACCCTGGCTATGGGCTGTTTTCCCTGCTGCCATCTGGCAAACCATCGTACACATTCTCCACTAATCTTTACTTCACAGTCTACAGTTCACAGTTAAACACTTTTAAACGGAGCATTCACTCCAGGCGCTCTACTCTCACGTTCATACCTGCTCTTGTGTTACTAGAAATGCCGATGTGCTCACAGTTTGTATATATCGCTTTTATTCAAAATGTATTTTTGCAGATATTTGATGCATTGTTTGTTTTGAGAGTACTGATGGAAAAGTATAGAGAAGATCAGAAGGAGTTCTTTGTGTCTTTGTGGATCCAGAGAAAGCGTATGACAGAGTGCAAAGGGAGAAATTGTGGGACTGCTTGAAGAAATCTGGAGCAACAGAGAAGTATGTTAGGGTTGTACAGGATATGAATGAGAGCAGTAAGAAGACGGTGAGGGGTGCAGTAGGAGAGATGGATAGGTTTGAGGTGGAGCTGGGACTGCACCAAGGATGGGCTCTGAAACCCTTCTTGTTTGCTATGGTGACAGCATTCACTCCGCTGGGTCCACTCTCCCATTCATACCTGCTCTTGTCTTGCCATAACTGCCGATGTGCTCTCTGCTTGTATATATCACTATTGTTTGCATTTATATTATTCTTATATATTGTGCTTTATGCCCTCTAAGTAATTGATACTGCCCTTTCCTAAGAATTTCATTGCCAGTGTCATACTTTGCACCTAATAAATAAAACTTTGAATAGGTATGATGATGTCCTTAAAAATTTCCCATGTTGAAAAGTATGAAATAAATCGTAAAAGTAGCAGAAATCCATTAAATTGTTAAATAAAGGTGTAGCGGTGAGTCTGGAACTGGTGTTGCCGGCAATTATGTCGACCTCTGGACTATTTTGTAAGTCACCGTAAACCCACTAAAATAAGCCTTTTACAATGCAGAAGGCCCCCTAAATCTTTCCATAAGAAATCTGTTTAATTTCCACAGGGACTTTAAAATGCAAAAAAATCTGTAAGACTTATAGCAGTTCCATAAGACTTGACATGTGGTCATCTGGTTTCTAGCCTTTATGGCAGGAAAAGCTCAGGAACACTCATAGACCAAAAGCGTGAGCTATAAATCATCTCATGTGATGCTACTCAACCAATCAAACCTGTGCATTCCAATGAGCATATCGTCAGACGGATGCAGGGATAAAAAATGAAGGCGATGATAACTGTCAGACTATAATTAAGAACCTATTACATGGTTATTACATGTTTTTACATGTCATATCCCATTGAGATATCTCAATTATCTCATGAGCTTTTTCTGCAGTTTTTTTATAACTTAATCTCCCAGTGTAATTTAGCAAACACTTAGTGGACTATCTACGCTTGTAACACATCCACAACGAGCAAAAAAAGCTACATTTTTCAGCACAGAATGGTGTGAGAAAAATCAGAATGCCGGTGACTTTGTCCCAGATTCCTTGATTTGTAGCAAAAGGCCACTTATGAATGAATCACACCCTCCATGGAGAATATATTTCTTCTCTGCTCCCTCTCTGGAGAAACCACTCACTGTGTTCCAAGCCTGATTAGTCAAGAGTTTGGGTTAAGCACTTTGGATGTTTGTGGTTTTGAATTTAAAGCCTTGTCTCTGGAAATCTGGTATGTGCAGGCAGAGACACAATGTTTGATGTCGGGCCTCTTGGTTGATTGAAATATCACAGTCAGTGATGAGCCATGCATGTGTATAAATATGTACGTATGTACAGTGTATTTCCAACTGTCAGGTTGGGTTTAATCCAAGTCTTTGCAAATCTTATTCTGACATTTTGATTAATGCATGTTGAAGGAAAAATTAACCTTTAACATTTTCAAGTTTTTGCTATATTTAAACTGGAATTTATGAACAATGCTTGAATGCTGTTATCTAGAAAGCATGTATCATGATCTGAAAGTAAGCGTGGATGGTTAATTGTCTATTCATGTCAGCCCTGTGACGAACTGGTGACTCGTCCGGGGGTACTTTTCCTTTCTTTCCCGATAGGCTCCGGCCGCCTTCCCAGAACCCAGAAACACGATAAGCATTTACAGAAAATGGATGGATGGATATCGTATACTTTAAATACTTAAATTAATGGGTGGCGCTCTAGCAGCTATAGAGGTGTAAAGCTGTTGAGTCACACATTGAAGATCCTGGAAGCAGTAGTGGAAGCTAGGTTAAGACAAGATGTGACACTTTGTTTGATTTTAGAGCACTGATGGAGAAGTATAGAGAAGGTCAGAAGGAGTTACATTGTGTCTTTGTGGGTTTGGAGGAAGCGTTCAACAGAGTGGTAAGGTAGGGATTGTGGGATTGCATGAGGAAGTCTGGGGTGATGGAGAGGTATGTTATAGTGGTACAGGATATGTATGAGAGCAGCAGGACGGCGGTGGGGTGTGCAGTTGGAGTGACAGATTCACCAGGTTCATGGTGGAGGTGGGACTGCATGAAGGATGGGCTCTGAGCCCCTTCTTGTTTGCTATGGCGATGGACAGGCTGACAGGTGAGGTCAGGCAGGAAGGAGTCTCTGTGGACTATGATTTTCGGTCGATGACATTGTGATCGGTAGTGAAAGCAGGGAGCAGGTGGAGGAGAACCTGGAGGGACAAAAGAGCAGCAGAGTGAAGAGAAAGGTTAGTGATGGTTAGTGGATCTTATGTTAGAAGCATGGTGGAGATGGAGCTACCAGGTTGCAGACAAAGGGAAAGACCAAAGAGGAGGTTTCTGGATGTAGTGAGAGAGGATATACAGTTGGTTGGTGTGTGAGAGGAATTTGCAGAGGACATGGAAAGATGGAGCAGATGGTCTGCTGTTGCGACTCCAAAAGAGATTAAGAAGAAGAAATATTTACACCTCTGAAGTTTAATTATTCAAATTGAAATACATTTGATGAAAGCCACTCTTAAGATCATATTTCATCGAAATATTTAACAAGAAATACATTTTTGTCTCCTGCTCCTGCTCTCTTCTTCTCCTTTGCCCTTTTTGGACCTCATAAAAAGAAATACGTGAACAAAAATAGACATGGGGTTCAGTTCTGTTAAGTGGTTCGTGATGATTCGGTTTATCAAATATTAAAAGAAGACGCGGTCTTCAGCTGGCCGCTCTGAGCAGGTGAGAGGTGGATCACAGCTGGAATCGATACCGTGCTCCTCCGAATGCGATGCATGAATAGATGATTATAGTGAGTTTGGCACAGAGCGCCGGCGAGTTGAGAGTAATTACTCTTCGGCATGTGGAAGAAAGTGCCTGCAGTGGTGATTGTAGTGCTGCGAGTGCCGACGCTGAAAGGAGCTGGTAAAGCCTGGAGAGTCACTGCTGGCTGTGAAACACCCAAAGGGGGTTACAGACTCTGTGTGTGAATAAGAACTGCTGTGGTGATTGTATTGCTTTTTTATCTGGAAACTCTGTTTCCGTAAGGTATACTTTTATCCGTGAAATGTCCGGTGTCTATCCTTTTCTAATTTTTTAACAATTTTTAACATTTCAACAGTTCATATTTTACTCAGTAGGGGGAGCTTTTTTTTTTTTTTTTTTTTTTTTTAAAGGAAAACACTGTTTTTCCAACACAACTTATTAACCATTAACCATGGGTTTGACAGCGTAGCACTAGTTTCCACTTTCACTCCATGTTTCTAGGGGTAAAATCCAAGAGTTTTTATTCCATTCTTTAACTGGTTTTGGTCCTAGAGGGTGAAAGTTTGTTTCTGTTTGCGTTTTACATGAGTACAACATGCTGCGTCCTTGTCGGACCGGACACCAGTTTAACAATGAATCATTACTCATCAAAAACCCATATGGAACCAACCATGGGTGGTTTTAGAGCATAGACTATTTAGCCTTTCCGATCAATGGTCACGTATCTGCTTTCTTTCAGATCTGACAAAACAAGTGTTGCTTTAAGTGTTTTCATGGAGAAACTTGGCAAGTCTAGCATGCAGAGCCACAGGAATCCATTACAGAGAAGGAGAAGCTGATTTCAGACACAGCTTTCCGATGCATCGGTGAAAAATAGCCTTTTAGGAGCAATGCATGTCATCCCCGGGGATTAAATCCAGGCCTCCATTGTGCAAGCGCTGGATATTGTCAGAACCGAAAAGACTCAAAACTCAATTTTGTGCTTGAATTGTTTTTCGCCAGTGCAGCCAGAGTCTTTCCTGTAGGTATGTTTTCGCTGTCAAGCGGCGGAGGCCCGTTTTGCGGTGTGACGGCGGTGTTGATCTCCTGTGGGAAGCTGATCGAGTTTGAAATAGTTCAGAGCCGCGCTGCGCTATCTACACGGGTTTAATGGACCTGCTACTTCCCATGAGGCCGACACCAGCTAGAGTCAGAGTGGGGTCGTGTATAATTAGAGAATCTCAGTCTGCCCAGAACCATGTGGTTCCGACTCGTCTCCTTCACCACGCGACCCGTTTTGTGCCTTAAGCCCCGGCTGACCGTGAGCCAGGCTCAGGCCACATCTGGATGCGATTCCCCTACGAGGTTATACTGAAACATCCTGAATTTCCTCTGCCTAGGGGAAGCAGAGGGATTTTAATATAACCAAATTGAATGGAAGATGAAATTGCCATTTTATTTTCTTCCTTTTACTTTATTTTTTTTTCCATTTTCTTCCGTTTTTTTCGGGACTCTGATGCCTGTCTGCCATAAACGATTGCTTGTCCTGTGGGCTGTCAAATTTCTGGATTTAGACAAATGTGACATATTTATATGGATATTCGTAGCCGAGTGGGATTAGGCGGAGGGAGCCCAGTTTCATATTTGAGGCCTGTTTAAAATAGGCAGTCACATTTCATTAAATCCAACCAGAGGTTTTTAGAGTACCTGCCAATAACTACACCCTTTGTGAGTGATGCAATGGAGAAACTGAGCATGTATGTGACAAGCAGAATCTGTGTTCAATGTATGTTTTCACTCATTTCCTATTCACCGCTCTGGACCGGAGCCTACAATGCAATAAAAGCAGGGTGCGCGATCCAGTGAGGGCTGGCGATGCAAAGCCAGCAATTAACCATTAGGCTTAATCAATATATTTGGAGAAAAATGGGGAAATATGAAACACTTCATTCACCGTGAAGTTAGTGGTAACAAGAAGCGTTACAGTCCCTCATTAAAGTTTATATTATATAAAGTAGGCTAACAAAAATATCCTCTTATGAGGTTTAAAGGGAAGGATTCATATTTCAGTTTTGGACAAAGATATGGTTATTAGAGTACCCACAGTATAATATAATATAAATCAAATATAGTTAACTACAGTTGACATTCCACTCGGTAAAGACCGTAATAGATCTGTAAAGACAGATCTATTGAAATATAAACATCTCATAAAGGGACTAAAAAACAATATTATTCTTTAGAATGCAGCGTATAAGGAGCTTTTCAGGGATATACCCTCGGTGTTGGGGATGCCGTAGGCTAAGTAAACTACATAATTTTCGTTAGCAGGATGGCTTGAGTGTAAATCCTATAAGTTATGACACAGGGCTTCATTCGTAGTCAGATTTATTTGGAATTATCTCGTTTGACAGTTCTTTTTTTTACTCCCAGTTGGTCAAAATGACACTGCTGCCTAGTTTGTTTGACTCCCGAGTCTCACAGAAGCCCATGGCTACTCAGTTGGCGCCCATGTAGACAGATTTAAATTGGTTGTGAAAGGTGTTCATTTGCATTGATGGGCTGTGAACTTCCTCTCACCCTGGGACCAGACACCTCGAGAATGTAACCGCCATTGACTTCAAATAGAGTTTCTGACTTAGGGTGAAAATCGGACTAATATGGAAGAGAATGTATGCTGACACCTGTCACGTCCCGTAACACTGACTACTGAGCAAGCAGAATATGAAAGGTGTGTGTTCACCGTTGCTGTCTTTAGAAATGTGGTGTTGATTTGTAATTACTTTTTGGGCGCTATGGTCTATATGTGTACACCAAGACATGTGAAAGCCATTAGTCTCACTAATGTGTTCACCATGAATGTGTATCTGTGTATGTAGGTGTGCTTGTGCAAGTGTATCACTCAGAGACATCAGTGGTCAAACCCCAGTGGTCCACAGGGATTTGCGAGGTATCATATTCTGAGTTTGTGATCCGGTGTAAGACGCTGACTGACCCGCTAAGACAGCAGGAAAACCAAAACCAGCTGGGATACGTCACTCACTGTTTACTGACATTTATCTGTGCCTCGCACTGATTACGCAAACGCTATCAAGGAATCGTGAGCCGCTGACTGAGAGCCGGTCAGTGACAGAGAAGTTCCCGACAGGAAGGATTCAGCGAAGTAAACGGTGGGGGAGAAAAAAGAAGCAAGAGAGTGAGGAGTTCAGTAGAGGGATAAGTATGACAAATAATAGAGGTGATACAGACAGCTCACCCAATTTGCCCTTGTAGGTTTGTTTTATGAGCTGATGTTTTAAGGTATTTCCTCCTGAGCTGGATCGACAGTCCAAATGTAACAGAGGGAAAAAACATTTTGTGTGCAGCGCTCAGGATTTGAAGGTTCTGTACGGGGGACAGGGTGGTCTTCACATTTTCCAAACCTAGGCCTAAGTTTTTTTCCATGAAAGCAAGGGTTTATCTCCGAAACCCCTCATTTCACTGCATTGTAAAAGTAATGTCCCTGATTGAAAGTCTGGTTGTCCAAAAAACAAACAACATTTTTTATTATTAAATAACTCCCCCTACTGGGGAAGTTATGAACTATTAGTGTGAAATATGACATATTCAAGATAGCTGTCTTCTGGTGGATGAATATTCACCACATTTGGCCTAAATCTGATCAATTGTTAGGAAGTTATGTAAAAAAAATTCATTTTTTATAAAATGTTCCCCCTTGTGACTAAAAAATGAACTATTAAGGTAAGATGTGATAAACACAAGATAAATTTCCTCGAGTTGATTGAAATTGCACCAAATTTGGACTAAATTGGACCAGTTGTTGAGAAATGATGGCTCGAAAAACTCCTGGAGATGAATCTCCTTCTAGTGGTAGATATATATACAACCGACGTTGTCCAAGATCAATCCAGTTCTTCCTCGCACTAAGGTCTATGAACTAAGATTTGAAAATGATCGATGAAACAGTTTTTGAGTTATTGACAGGAAGGGTCTGCAGTTGCGGCGGTGATTACACAATATGCCCAACCTTTCAGCGATATAATAACGAGGACATTCTTTATCAAAAGAGACTATGAAGTTAAGATGTTTTAATATTTTTTGAATGCTGGAAATACACATTCATTTCACATCTGATGCGTTGGGTTTTTGTTGCAGACAAATAACTCAGAGTCTCAGCACAGCCGGAGAACAGGCCTGAAATACTCAGGGTCCCCGACAACGAGGGCATTTCATGGGAGAAATAAGATATTTCAGTTGTCCCTCTTCATTTCAGTTCCTTTTGTTTGCATATCTGACAAAACGTTGTTCATCTGTAGTACGTAAAAGATGTGTACATAAAGTTAGACAACAAAAATTTGAACAAGTGCTGAGGCAAACCTCTGACGCCTCATCTGAGACAAATCCCCCTCGGAGAATGAGAACAAGACTCAACTTGTGACAATGGAAACTAAATAATAACAGAAACGATAAAAGTTCTTAGATAGGTCAAGGGAAACAACTTCAGCTCTGGTCTCTTGTGTGTTGAATCTTTTGTTAAAATATCTGATGGTATTTGAGATCTTCTCTGGAAATTAAACCGACCACCACAAAGAGTCTTATTTCTAACAAGCCTGAATAGTTGTCCTGGAAATGGACACTTCAGAAACAGCTAAGAGCATCCCTTCAGTGCTTGGTTGTTGTGTGCAGAAATTGTGAAAGAATGCCGAACTGTTTCTCATTGAAAGACAAGTGATGGAGAGACTGGTGAAAAACCATTCCATTATTCTGGTCATCATTTTGTTGAAGGATAACAAACTTCACCAGTTTCATTGATAAACCATTGAGAGCAAATTAAAAACGTATTTGTGGAATGTCATCATCGCCACAGCCGCTGGATCATTTTCAAATTTTATGTCCCTGTAGACTCAAGTATTGAGTGGATTTTTGGAAAAGTCAGTTCCAGATTTCTGCCACTAGGGTGACTTTATCGCAAAAAGTTTTCGGCCATCATTTCTCAACCGTTTGTCTGATTCAGTCCAAAATTAGTGCATTGTTAAATAAATCGACAGAAGAGATATATATTGTATTTGTTATTCTTTAATGTAATAGTTCATATTTTCTAAAGAAGGGGGAGCTGTCTTATGAAAAACACCGTTTTTCTGACATAATGTCCTAACGTTTGGTCTGATTTAGTCCAAATTTACCTCATATCAATTATAAGATCTAACTCCATCAAGTAATTATTCATATTTTACTCACTAGGGGGTATTTTTGCAACAAACACACTTTTTCTTCCATGCATCCAATTGTGTCTAAATTAAGCTCATGTGAATCGACCAAGGAAATCTTTCTTATTTTATTGCTGAGTTCACAAAACAGTTTTTATCTTAATTATTGAGTCACTGTGGGATCCATACCATAAGCCTAGTTATGGAATTAAAAACTTTTGAGATGTTTGAAAAAAATAGCCAACACAGGTTGGCAAATTTTTCTTGGAGAGCTAAAAAAATAGCATTATTTTCAAGAAGAAGAAAAAAAAGAAGGGCAATATTTGTATCCTACAAATAAACAACATTTTGTAATTATAAGTAGTCATAAGAAGATGTGAGGAATGGGCTTGACCATCTCTCATAATCAATGTATTTTAAATTAATAATAAGAATTATGATGAAAATCATATCCCTTCCAATAAAAATGAATAGTCTTGCTATTTGGGTGGACTGAGTGATTGAGTTATCACTATCACTAGGATTGACTATGGGCTCAAGGAACCGTAAACCTTTATTAGGGATCAGCATAGGTCAGTGGTTGCACGTTGGGACGCCTCCCCAATCACACTTTCTCATCAGATCTCGGCCACAGAGGCCCCGAGATCTGATGAGGTCCCGTCCAGACCTCAACATTATCAGGTCTGTCAGATTCACAGACAGCGCAGGTCTGGGACCCTCTTCCTGACCTGCCCATCAGCTCCCAGAAGAATTCCACTAATGAGGCACTATGGGGAACAGATGCAGAGAGGGCAGCCTCGGCAACAACAACCTGCCACAGTCACTTAATGATCACACAGACACAGACACACACACACACACACACACACACACACGGTTATGTCACTGAGGCTTTGCGTTTGTGTGTTTGTGTGCGAAGGCGATCGAGAACTTTGTGCAACAACATATTTGCATTAAAGACTACAAATAATATTTACCTATCCACAATTTGAGATTTTATTATTCTTTGGAAGAGGATTTGGGCCACAGTGAACTACATGAAAACTTTGTGGGGTGAATTCTGACTCTAATCTTAGAATCCTGACTTTAAAATAAGAATTCTGACATTCATTTCAGATTTCTGCCTTCAATTTCAGAATCTTGACTTTAAACTCAGAATTCTGACTCTAAACCCAGAATTCTTGCTTTAAACTGAAAACTCTGACTTAATTATTGAAATTCTGGCATTAAACAAAGCATTCTAAAGTCAGAATCTTCAGAGTAATTTGGCCCTAGTCCTCTTCCGTGCTTCTCTCCTTCAATAGAAATGCCAAACATTGGATTCGGCCCCGCATGTCTGTGCTCATCTTCATCTGACACCATTCTTCAGGTAAGGTATTTTAAGGGTAGCTGCTTAGGACATATGTGGTCACGCGTTACATTCGTTACAACTGGTTTTGGTTTCTGTATCTGTCATCTGAGAGAGATGTCCTCGGCATCTGGTGTGGAATTTCAGGAAGGGCTTTGTCCCCAAGAATACTCTATCCATCCTTTCTATGATTTGATGAAACGGTTTATACGGAAGTGATATCAGATGCAATATCACAATAGCCACACTCCCAGAATAATCCCCGAACACGCCTGGAATCACGCGTGATGTCGATTCTACCCCCCCTGAACACATGCATCCTGCCTGCCCCTGGGAGATGGGCTCACTCCCGTCAAACTCTGCTGTAAATGTTAGGACATGTTTGTGTTTGTGCAATATCATGGTGTATACGCCAGCACCATGTGTTGTTTGCATGAAGAGTGGTCGGATAGGATTAAAGGGAAAGTTCAGAAAAACAAGAGGCTGCCAAGAGCAAACACGGAAATGGAAGGGGAGAAAATTTCTCCCGCAGCGCGAGGAGGGTTATGTGACCTTATACTGAAGAAATGGCACTGATATCAAATGTGTTTCTTGTAGAATCTCTCTGCATAGAGGGGGGGTGGAGGAGGGGAGAGGGAGGTATTATATCCGCTCCATATGTGCGCCTATGCGCCGTCGGCTGGTTTGATCAGGCGTCATACAGCCTGGCCGGTCTTCCTGTCACTTTTCGGTCTCACACCCTCACTCATGAGTTCCTCTCGTGACACTTTTTACCCAGTTTCACCTTCCATCGCTTCATCTTCCCCCAGTGAGAAACTTCCCGTATCTGTCCCACGATCCCCGTTTTTTCGGCCTGTCCAAAAGTGAAAGATGATCCAGACAATGGAAATGATGACATACCAGCTGTTGGTAACAATCAGCTCACGCTTACCTCAGTCCCCACTTGGATCGGACGATAAATATAAAACAGAACAACATGCTCACTGCATCTAGATGCTGATTCCTCTCAACGAGATTCAGATTTTTTGTTGACTCAGCATCGGCAGTGGCCCCCTTTCACGTAAATATTCACATCAATGAATTTCCAGCACTTAATATAAGTTGATTTATAGAATTCAGTTGGTCCTGATTGCACTTAAGTAAAATCTTCTGGACGGACCCTGCTTTAGATTAAATTGCTTGGTACTGAATAAATGTTATGGCCGTCTGACACATCATTCTGTGACACATCAGGTTTGAATTGACTCTATTTACACAAGACAACACCCCGATCCCCTTTTACAGCTAGGTGATTAATGGTTTTGCAGTACCCTCCATTCAGAGCTAGCATTAGCAACTTCATGGCCATTATCATGGGCTCAAATGCCGGCTTGACCGTGTTGCACAATGAAATCTGTCCGGACCAATGGCTCCCACTTTACCCTTTAATGTCCTACTCAACTGTTTGGTCAAGAACATTTTCAGTTTCTATTCGCCCATCTAACCCTCCAAATACGTTAAACTCTTTCAAAGTTGCAATGGATAAAAGTACCGGTCTCCGATGCAGACCGGTACTGTTTTGAAGTGGGAGTATTTAAAATGCGGCGCGGCGCTGAAAAAACTTAGCGGAGAGTTACGTCACACCGCTGGGCATGAGCAGATACAACTCAAACAGAAAGCTTTCTGATACAGCGTTTACTAGCAGTGACTGGCTATCGGAAAGGATTTAGAGTACCTCTTTGCAAAGGAATGAAATCTAATTCGTAAAGGTGCTTTCCATTCAGAAGGGTTTTTACATGCAGCATTTTCTTTCTGATTAGACTTCTTCTTTCGGAATTAGGCTGTAAACCCACCTTTCAAACCTTCAGCTCAGGGTCCGCAGATAGGCAGCTCGCGGGCCGGATGCGGACCGTAAGCTGCCTATTGGGGGCCGCTGGATTAGACTGTCTTATATATTAAATTAATTATTGTCCCAAAGAAATAAAATATTCAAAGAATGACAGTTTTTTTTCAAGTTGAGGAGATCAAAGGGTTAAATCTAAAAAGATTTTGGATGTGAAAACGAGAAACGACCTCCAGAAGTCCAGCATTGCTCTGAACTTAAAGTCTTTAAATGTATCAGGATTAAATGAGCGCATTAAGAGTGAGATTTTAATTGTCGTGGAACTTCCACACAATCCACCCTTGATTTCCTGCAGGATCCCCGGTTCCTCTAGCGAGCCAGACCTCAGTGACTGACCATCTCAAGCTGCCTAATCAGCACAATTTAATTTGGACTTGGCGAGTCTCGGCAGATGTTTTAACTGCTCTGTAATCATATCGATTGGCATCTAGGTCTGAGGGCCTACATTGATTACATCGTAAATAAGCGGCGTGTCTGAGAAGGATTCTGCTACGATTCTGAGCTTCTGTTATGGATGGATGAAATCACGGTGAATGTAGAAGATTGACCCCGGGGCCAGAGTTGACTGACTTTAAAACAATCCTCGTTTTTACCAAGGCGCTGCTGGGGTCGACTTGCTGATTGAATAATCGAAGGTGTACCGGGAGGAAATGAGGGAATCAGTTTCAGGGGATTGGGTTATCTACGTAGAAAATTACACTATTGATTTTCATTAAAGCGCCGGAAAGTAAACAAAGGGGAATCTTTCTTTCGTTAGGGTCCACCCGCAGTTTGTAATTTCTTCACACTGTCTCTTTCAGCAGTTTAGTGGTTCAATGAAGAAAACTAAATGTATTACCAGGTAACTGTGCCCATCTATTGGGGAGAAATTCTTGTAAAAAACAACAACACAACAGTCCAAAAACCTGAGCAGAGACTAAACAGAGAGCAAGAAACATGAGGACATATGGAACCAACTACAAATTAATAAAGAAAACAACACAAAACATAGAACGCTGACCTTTTAAAATAAAGTGAAAAATGAACAATACCACAGCCATGACCAACTTTATTTAAAGTGTGTGGTTGCATCTGCATAGAGACTGAGATCCTGCATTTAGGATCACACTCTCTGTGCAGATACAACCACACATCCCGCTATTTTTCTTTTTTATTAGTTCACCATGTTCGGGATGTTTCTGGGCAGTGGCCCTTGAGCAGTGGGCTTCAAACCGACAGCTAATAACCAGCCAGTAGTTCAGAATCACACGCCTGCAGGGTTGTGCCGATGTGCGGTTTGGTTTAATCACACTTGGCCAATCTTGAATTTGTGATAAAATAGCTTTCATTACCCTAATAAGCTCCTTTTATGATGTTAGCACCACTCTTTTCTCAGAAAAAAGTGAAAAATAATCCGTGTGCTCCAAAATCTTATTCCACTCTTCCACAAACTTTAATGGGTTTGTGCTGAGTCAGTGGTCAGTGGTTTCCTATTAAACTTCAGACAAACTCTCCAACCAACAAACCAGACCCCAAACATAAGCTTCAATCTGTCCTATTAATTCTAGCCTGTCAGTCATATAATGGAGAATAGAGAAGATTAGTTGAATTTCTGCAAAATTTACACATTTGAAATTTATTACCGCAGTTTTTGAAAGTTTTTTGCAAATGCAAAACTTGAAACTACATTCCTTGTATTCAGAAGAGGCTAATTCAATTGATTCAGTGATTACATTTGAGCAAGAGGTAGCATGAAAAACTGAAAAAAACTGAAAAAATGTTCCACGAGGGAATTAGTTGCTTATCAAATTATAATTATGCCTATGCTGTCATGCCCGATTGAAGGCCCCCAATTCACTGCACAAGCAATTTCCTTGTGATTAAACAGCTCAAATTTAATGGGAAGTCATGTCTGAAAAATCTATTTCTTTCGCAAAAAAGCTTAGGCTAGTGAGTACTAGTGATACGCATAACCTCTAGTTGATTTACATGCATTAAATTGGCACTAAATAAGAGCAATGATGGGAAGTAATGGCCAAAAAACAGTGTTTTTGTAAAAAAAAAAAAGAAATCTCCCTGGTGGGTAAAATCTCAACTCTTAGAGTAAAACAGATAGCTCTTATATGTCCGACTTTTCGGGGACAGTCTGCTTCAATTTTTCGTGTCCATCAAGCGTTCTGCAATCAGATGACTTAGCTGAATACAGTGTGGCCCTCTGAAAGGAAAAACAACCCCACCAGGTACTCCACAACCGCTCTTTGTAAAACTCTCCGGTCAGACAATGTTATCAAGCCGCCTGCTAAGGTTTCTAATCTTCAAAGGCTTGCCGTGCATTCCTTTGAATTTTTTAAAGAATATTTTGTATCTTCAAACGTTTCAGACGCTGTGTCTGGTTTCAGGTCTCTGTCTATTATAAAACCTCCCTCATTGCTGAACTTGCATGACGGGACTGAGTACAGAGTTAGTCCGCGGCTGAAAGCGGATCCAATCTCACGGTGAAGTCTTGAAACATCGTCATTGTGCGATTAGACATATTATTATCAAAGACATACTCATAAGATAAAGAGCTACGGCAAAACACAATGTGCACTCTGTGATGGCAGCAGTCCGGAGAGCTTTAAAGCCCGGTATCAGTTTCACGGCAGCTTCACTTGGCATCATTTTGGTCCCACACTAAAGGAACAATTCCACCTGAAAGTAATGAGGGCATTTTTCCATTGTGGGTTTATCATAAACTAACCTGTCACCCTGGTTAGGATGCTTTGTATGGATGAATAGAAAGGGCTTTTACGGACTTTACCTCCAACCCCTCTAACCTCTCAGAAAGTGTTTCCTCATAGCTCTCGAAATTCCAGTCAGAGGGCCAAAGTCAAAGTGGTAGACCTCTCAGGCAGGATGATGAAACAGCACCTCCTGACCCGTGGGACTCTTCAAGCTGTTCTCTGTTTTACCAATGCAGCACGGTGTAAGTCATATTGTCAGACTCCCTAGGCCGGAGTCCATGCATCTTCCGCCACACACGAGCCCCTCCCCTTTTAAAACCTGCTGACCTCTACTCTAATACAGGTAACACGGCGGTAACACCGCTAGTGAGGCAGCTTTGGTCGTTGGTATTGAAAAGTTAAGCAAGGCGGACAGAAATGTGCTTGGCTGGGCCGTGGGAATCAATGGCGAGGTGGACAGAAGGCCAATGCAATCAGGGAGGCTGAATGAAGCGGGCTCCAAGCCTGCTGAGCCAGCACCAACGCGCAGAGAGAGTCATTTGAAAGTGGGTGCCTTCTACTTGTCCTCTGGCCTGCAAACACAACAAAGCTGGTACTACAAGCCTTACATTTTCTCCCCCACCATTTCTCCCTCATGCAAGAACACACTCTCCTCTCTCTGTAACACTCAACCTATAGCCTGGCAGTATCTAATAATAAGTGCCCCTTCGACAGAGATGAATGAATTCCACTTTCATTTCACTGCAGCTTTATTTGAGCTGAGAAATGGCTTTAGCAGGAGAGGAATTCAATTTTCATACCATTAATGTTGTTTTTTTAAACCTGCTGTTTAAGGAGAAAAACATTGCACACGCTGCTAAACCAAACAGCAGAGATGCTCTCACCAACAACCTGGAAACTTTTCCCTTCTCTCCTGCTGCTACTCTTCTGTCACAGATAACTCCTCACACTCATCTCCACCCAGTCCATCCGGCCTACCTTCGCTTCTTCACCTCTTTCGACACTCCCTGTTGCTCTCAACACTTCAGCCCAGATATTTAAACTCCTGCACCTTCTCCACCTCTACTCCTTCACCCTCACCGTTCCTCCTGCCTCCCTTTCATTCACACACATGTATTCTGTCTAGCTTCCACTGACCTTCATTCCTCTTCTCTCTAGAGCATACCTCCACCTCTCCACATTTTACTCCACCTGCTCCATGCTCTACAGATCTACAGATCCCTACAGATCAAAATGTCCTCCACTAACATCATTGTCCATGGAGACTCCTGCCTGACCTCATCTGTAAATCTATCCATCACCATAGCAAACAAGAAGGGGCTCAGAGCCAATCCTTGAAGCAGTCCCACCTCCATCTTGAACCCCTCCATTACTCCTACTGCACAACACGCCACTGTCATACTGCTCTCATAAATATCCTGTATTACTATAACATACGCTTTCTCTGCCACCCCCTATTCCACATGCAATCCCACAATGCATTGGTAATGTCCCTCTGCATACACAGTGACATGTAAATGGTATTTGAATATACCAGTATCCGTAGAGGGGCATTGGATTTGTTCTCTTTTCCAGGTGAAATCTGAAACTAAACCTAGTCAATATATTTATTACTCAATGTAAATTGTTCCTTCAAATTACAGATTTATCAACACAGCAACAAGTCAAAGGCCTATGGCAAAGTGTTTCCACTCATGATTAAAAACAACAACATCAGGTTTAACATCAGCTTCAATATAAACGTTATTGTGGCAGGAGATCAGGATGTAAAAAAAAACCAAACAGTAATTCACCTTGGATTTCTTTGTCTCGACATTTAAGGGTAATATGAAGGATATAAAGGTGCCCTGTAGAAAGATATGAATGAATTCCACTTTCATTTCCCGGCAGCTTTATTTGAGTTGAAAAATGGATTTAGCAAGAGAAGAATTCAATTTTCATAGAAGTAATGTATATTAAAGCCCTGCTGCTTGAAGAATTCGATTTTCATAGAATGTTTTTTTAAAACCCCGCTGCTTGAGGAGATAAACATCTCACATGTTGGCTGTGGTGCAATGTCGTCATTTCTGTCCCATCAAGCCTGTGGGCATGTGTGCATGTCTTTGTTTGCACGTTACTTGCATATGTCTCGTACGTCTGTGGATGTTTACACATTTACATGTGTCAAGCATTTTGCAGAGCCTTGCTATAAGGCGTAATAGAGCTCCGCTGGATTTCCAGGTTCGCTTATAAACATGAGAGAGTGTGGATGTTTTGCAGCTGTGCTGGCCCACCTTCACGCGAAAATGTGTTTCAATATGGGAAATCTCAGCATAGGCGCCTGACAGGGAGATGTGTTTCCTATAAGAGCTCATACTCTGACACTCTTCTGTAAGAGCCTTTCGCTTAGAGGTGGCCCAGTCGCATGCAGCGAGGGCTCTACTTTCATTCATCTCCAATGAAAGCACGGGTGGTGTGGTTATCGTGGACCACAGAAAGTAGTAGTTACTATAAAATCAGGCTCACTGCATAAAAGGCCAAATGGGCTCCTTTAGAATAATAAAAGGTCTTGTTTTCTCTGGGAGCTCTCTTCTGACTGGACAAAGCACCGGCTTGCTGTTTCCTGCGTAGGTTCCACTCCTCTGGCTCCATTGTGTACTCAGCCTCACAAGTGAGCACAGTGGGAGTTCTTCATAAGCCGTGTGTGCCCTGCAAAGGTTTCTCCTGGCAAATACATGACCTTAGGTTTTTGCATGCGCAGGGAGGATTCTATAAACGTGCATATTTAGGGACAAAGCCTGACCCCTTGCAGGAAGAGCCATTGTTTTGCTGGCATTTTCTGCGGAAATTTGAATGTATGAAAAGGTTCTATGTGATAACCGGGTGCCCTCTTGGCCTGGTCCAAATAAATTTAATCTAAGTTAAAATCAAACTTGTTCAAATAAAGGATACAATAATAATAAATAAAATCCCATTTCCCACATTCTTTGGATTTGTTTGCTGTTCGAAAATCTCTGTAACATAGAATCAGCCATTTTCGTGTTTCGTCGGTTGCTGCAGTTATGAGACTCCTGATCTGTGATAAACATTAATAATTAATGTTAATTTTGTTTTCTCATTATCTCAAGAAGACAGTCAATTGTTGTTGCTTCGGGTACTGTGACTGTTGGAGTCATAATTTATTTTAATTGTTTTTTTCAGAATTTCCGTTCAGGCTTTATTCTAAGTCACATGACCGCACGTCCTGAGTTTTCCGTCATCATGAAATGAGAATGAAATGGCCTTGTTGTTACTATTGTAGGGCTGCATGCACCTCCTTTTGAGATAAAGTCTTTTAGTAGAATGATGTGTTTGGTTATGCCAGATTTAATGGGACCCCTGTCCTCAAAACCGTTCAGCTTCTAACTCATCATTAGAAATAGCTTTCCCCTCGCCACTGCCAATTTTTTTTCCTATTGTCATGTGAAGGGTGGCGTCATGAACACTAACATTTTCTGAGGCGAGAGAGGCTTCCAGGTCCTTGGAGGTTTTTTAAAGAATATTTTTGTTAACTTCCTGAATGAGCCTTAGTTTCGCCCACATCCATTTAAACCCCTGGCCTGGGCGATTAGAATGATATACTACTGAATAATAAATAAAATCTTAGTGGAGGTTGAAAAAATAATCTTCAAGTGCGTCAGCTGCAACGGGTGTGTGCATGTGAGTGAGTGTGTGTGTGAGAGAGAGCATGTTCATACATGAAGTGTTAGATGACTGACTGGGCAGTGTGAAAGCACATTGTGGTAACTCCAATCAGGTCAAACGCTCTCCAGGGGCCAGAAGTGGAAAGTGAATGCTGCCAGTTTGGACATTGGGCTATGACAACTGCTCTCACCAGCATCTCATCTGACAGACCTATTAGTACTGACGCCAGCACTATTCAAAGAAATGGCGGGCAGAGCCACAAGAGTATAAACGTAGAATTGAGGGTTGAGGTAGGCCAGGCTTTTAAACGTAATATAGGACGAGGCTATTAAAACTGTCCCCCTCTGCATAAGGCGCATACACAGTATACATGCCAGGTGGTAGTTAACATTGGCATGAAGGGCGCAGGTTTTATGGCGCCTCTTGAACCAGTTGCAAACGATCAGGTGAGAGAGTTCATTTAATGCCCGTTCACAAAATGAGAAACTATCTCATCAAACAATTTGGGATGAGAATATAATAATTTTTATTAAGAATGAAATGAGAGCAGCTTTGGACGAAGAACGGAAAGGCGGTAGGTCCTGATGACATACAGGTGGAGGTATTGAGGTGTCTATGAGAGATGACAGTAGAGTTCTTACCTTGAGAGTGACAGGATACCATAGGAATAGAAGACATTTGTGCTGGTGACCATTTCCAAGAACACGGGTGACAAGCAGAACTGTTGCAGAGGTACAGAGGTATAACGCTGATGAGCCACACAGTGACATTCTGGGAGAGAGTAGTAAGAGCTAAGTTAGAAAAAGAGTTGACACCTGTGAGCAGCACTATGGTTTCATGCCAAGAAAAAACACTACAGATGGGATGTTTGCTTTGATTGTGGTGATGGAGAAGTATAAAGAAACACAGAGGGACAGCAGTGAGGTGTGCGGTAGGACTGACAGATGGGTTCATGGTGGAGGTGGGACTGTACCAAGTCTGAGCCCCTTTCTTGTTTGCTGTGGTGATGGACAGACTGACAGATGAGGTCAGGCAGGAGTCTCCATGGACTGTGATGTTGGTGGAGGACATTGTGATCTGTAGTAAGAGCAGGGAGCAGGTGGAGTAAAATCTGGAGAGGTGGTTGAATGCATTGGAGAGAAGAATAATGAAGACATGAATACATGTATGTGAATGAAAAGGAGGAAGGAGGAGTGGTGAGGATGAAGGAGGAGAGGTGATGGGGATGAAGATGTTCAGATGTTCTCTGGGAGTGAGGAGGATGGACAGGATTGGAAAGGAGACATCAGAGGGACAGTCCAGGTTAGACGTCTTGGAGACAAAGTCAGAGAGGACAGATTGAGATGGTTCTGACCCGAGAAGAGGAGGGATGGTGGATCTAGTGGTAGAAGGAGGCTGGAGATGGAGCTGCCTTGCAGGAGATAAAAGGTGAACCCCAAACAGGTGGTTTTTGGAATTGGTGAGAGAGGACATGCATTTGGTTGGTGTGACAGAGGACGATGCAGAGGACAGACGAAGATGGTGCAGATGATCCGCCGTGGAGATTAAAGGGAACATCCCGAAGGCAAACATTCTCAAATGTCTGGTTCAATATTAAAACAAAAAAAACAAACTTGTGACTTGAAGCTAAACCTGTTTTTAACACCTTGAAATCTGGGTTGAAGACACCACTTATCCTATCACATGGGCGGAGAAGTGTTTGACAGCACCAGTCAAGGATTAGACGAGTTCCAACCCTTTTGTATTCCTCCTGTCCTCATTTCAATCTTGTCTCCAGGTCTTCTCACAACTACAATCACATGTTTTGCTTCCATGTCGAGGAAGAACTCAGTGCCCACTTTTATCTTTCATGGTGTATCAAGAGTCAGAAAGAACGGACGAGACAGAACCTCATAGATGAATAATGTGCCTCGGGCTTTTTTTATTTCAGTTGGCAGCCTTTCAAAGTAAGCAAAATCTGGAGTCACCCGCCATGAAACGACAAGTAGCTGTCATCCTAACGTCTTCTCTCCGTCTGGCCTCTGCTAACCTCTCTGCTCAACTGCATTAGCTCCAGATTCAGAGCTCTGATTCTGGTGCCTTTCTTCTTCTTTCTTTCTCAAATACTCTAGAATGTTAGTCCCTGAGCCTCACCAGACACTCTTTATGTCTTGCACAGAAGAGAGAGGAGTTTGACCGCTCGCATGTTGACATTGTGACATTTGGAAAGGAGCACCAGTTTCCTTTTGATGAGTTGGGTCAATGGTCTGCACCTTCAAAATAAGCTTTATTCATTGTGTGTTTGTCAACAACATCAGAGTATTTCTTTGCGGCGCCCTTGATGAAGCCGTACAGCAGCCTCGTTTAGGGAAAGGGGATGATGCAGAAACAAACGAGATAACAAGATTTTCTTTTCAAGGTGGCTCCATAATATCCCCTCAGATTTTATACCCCCATAACCTTTAGTGAGATGAAGAACTGAATCTATTTTGGGAAAGGAAGGGACTCTTTGAGATTATTACTGAGTCATGTTTAATTTGTGGAGTGCAATCGGGGGATGGCTTGTACAACGCAGGGGATTGTGTGCGCTCAAGCTGTCGAGGGACGGCAGCGTAGGTCTAGTTTTATTTATGCTGAATCCTCTTTTAATCTCTCCTAGAGTTCTGTGTACATCTTTGTTTGGAGACTGTGTAGTTCTTTCTTGACAGAACTTCTGACTCAGAGACTTCCAGTTGTTTATTAAGTGTTTACTACACAATAATCAACTCATGGGTTCATTTGTAGGTTCAATTTGAGTATCTTTGATGTCTTCTTTCAGATTTTACGCCGGAACCAGCTATAAAGCCATTCTTTTATGTCTGTGTCTCTGCAATCAGAGGACTGTTTGTCCCTTAAATGAGGCCGCCTGGGTCTCAATCATCTATTGAAGCTTTGATTCTTCCTGGTGATGTTCTTGGTCAGACATCCAGGTGTTTCTCATCAGTTCCGTTGGAGGGAGTTTACTGCTCACCTAAACCTTTCCATACGAAGAGGTGCCCTCTTTCTTCTGCTCGGGTTTCAGCTGACTGGCACTGATTAACCTTGAATAGAAAGCTCCCTTCTTTCAGGCTGGGAGTTTGTTAGGGTTTCAGAAAGTAGTCCAGCGTAGAAGAAGGAGCTGTTGAGAGCTGATGTGATCTCTTGGTATGAATAATGAGTCCTGTGCTTCTCTGTAGTCTCTCACACAACACAGTTACGGTTCTCATGTCACTACAGATAACTACGCCGGCAGTCAGTAACTAGTTTTGCAGAAATAAATTGCTTTTAATCATACATCAGACATTGTTCTGACCAAAGTTAATGCTGGAATCTGTTGTATAATGCTGGTATTGAAAGAATTAACTGTCCTATGTTGTCTCCTTCAAGAACGATAACCTTATTAAAACATGAAATATCATGTCGCTGTAGTCTACCAGGACCAAATGTCCTCATAAAATCAAGGGCACGATCAAAGCTTCTCTTTTTTATAGATAGCATTGGAGTGTCAGTATTCTAAGGCCCGGAGGGATTGTTGGGAAGGAGGGAACCCGGTCTGTTCTCCTAGGTTTTATCACCGTGGAATAAAAATGAAAAGAGGGTATAGTCGTCAGTCTGGCTGTCCATTCGTTTGTACGTAGATTATCGGGCAGAATATGCATACCAAATTCACTAAACTCTAGATACCGCTGTGAAAAGTGCCTTTTTAATATGATATATTTTCAAATGATTGTTGTCAAATTTGTTGTCTCCACAGAAACCGGATTTTGAAGTTGCATCTGTGGTTCTCTGCATTGGCATAGCTCTGAAATTATACAGTAAAGTTTCAACAAACTTTACTCACATATCATCCATATAAGGTTGTTTTTCCCCTTCATGATGAAAATGCTATGCTAGTTTTATTTTGGGTGGTTTACATGAACATTTGACACTTTATGCAATTCTTTGTCATGAGCATATCTTCTTATTTACACACCCTCTAGCACATTTGAACCAAACTAGGCCTACACTGTCATTCCCGACAACAAGATTACAACCCAGAAAAGTAAGACTCAATAATCAAGATAAATACAGTTAAGCAGTATCAAGGACATGATGGAACATTTGGTTTTGGAGGTAGAAGTCCCTAAAAAGCCCTCCTATTGAGTGAATATGAAGAATTAGAGTATTATTCTAGCCCCCGCCACCCCGAAAAGGATGAGTGGTAACAGGTAATGAGTGAATAATTTTTTATTGATGCTTTTATCTGCTTTTGCCTTGTAGCACTTTGAGATTTGATCCAAATGTAAAGTGCATTATAAATTAAATGTATTATTATTATTATTATTAAATACAAGTTATATCTCCTGGAGGCGTTTTATATGTTTTAAATTTAAATTGACTTAACTGAGCCAAGGGGTAGGAGGAAACCTGAGTTTTAATTAAAAAGCTCCCGCTAGTTGATTAAATATGAAATATTAGAGTATAATATGATAATTACAAGATAGATATCCTCGGGTCGATTCATGTGCACCAAATTTGGCCTAAATTGGACCAACGGTTTAGAAATGATGGCCCGAAAACTCTACGAGATAAAGAACCCCCGTAGTGGCGCATATATACTGACCATTCACAAAATCGATCCAGATCTTCCTCACACTAAGGTCAAATCGGGTTCTGAAAATTGAAAATGATCCATTACGTATTTTTTGAGTTAACATGTAGGATCTGCGGAGGACGTGGCGACGACAAGGATTCCATAATATCCCCCACTTCTCAGAGATTTAATAAACTACGATAGGAAGTTTTGGCTTTGGTATTTTGATTTCATAAGAATTTTATTTTCTTGGATTATTGGGGAACTTGATTCTAAGGTTTCTCTGATGGTTGGTAAATAGGACTTATAATGATGCATCGGGTTTTTTTGTTAAGTGCAGTCGGTTGTCAGAATCCCTCAGTTACAGTTTAAGAGGACCTCATGAATATTTATGACGCTTAGCGGGATCCTTGTTATTTTCATGCTAATGATATCTCAGCACACAAAGCAGAGACTGAGAGCTGTCAGCACCATTAATGTAGGTGTCACCTCAACAGCTGAAGCTTTAATGGTCAAATTGATTTAATAGCAGGGAGTTATTATTACCATCCTCCACTCTTGAATGTGATCCATAGAAAAATGAAAGGCTGTAATAATTCTATTATTCCTAAGGGCTCCCTATATAATTTCCTAAACACAGTCTTGTTTACAGTTAACTAAAACCCAAAGTGTAAAATTATATATCCGATATGATATTATCTCAGAAAACGATATACTACTACATTTGTTTGTTCAATGATATAATAGATATTATTCAAATTAAATTCTGTATAAGGTGATTTCCCCGCTTAATTACTGTCATCAGTATTTATAGGATTCCCGTATTTCTTTTCCACTGAGATGTAAAATTTCATAAATTAGCATCCTTAATTCTGTCAGATGTTTGGAGACTGGATTAATAAGCCATGTGGTCTAATGGTTAGCAGACACCTATGGGTGTCTGACTCTGTATTGTGAGAGAAAACACTCGAGGCCACTGGCCAGTACTCTCAGCTATTACAAAGCTTGGCTGAATTCTCGCCTCTCCGTTTAACAACCCTTGGCCCAACTTACGGAAATCAGGCCTGTCCTTTTCATTGGTGCACCTGGAACAATTTTATTTGGCACGGCTGGAAATTTTCAAGGTGCTAGGAAAAAGGGACCTTCGTGGAATGAGTTGCATTGGCTGGGATAGTCTTGAGTAATGCCAGAGCACTTTTTTCATAATTAACTTCCTCAAGAAATGATTCTCTGTTGCTTAGTTTAGATTGTTACGCTGATGATGTAAATAGTTCTGAGTGAGACGGGGATCGTGGGGGTGTCAGTCATTCATTGGAGGGATTTATCTGTCCATCCTTTGACTCAATGTTTTTAATCTGGGATACCAGGGCGTATTTCCTTTCACCAATCTGGTCCATGTTGCTTTATCAACAGAGTATTTTTGGGTTATTTACTTAATTGGGGGATGTCGTTAATGAAAAACACTGTATAAGGATAAAACTGCCTAACTGTTCAACCGTCAACCGTCAGATTTAGTACAAATGTGATGCATATGAATCAATCAGATAAGATCCACCATGCATGTATCATATTCTACGCTAGTAATTTTAATTTTACTCACTAGGGGGAGCTATTTTTAAAAGGAAACACTTTTTCAAGGAAACCGTGTTTTTCGGACATTCTGAGTTAGTAAAAATTTCTAGCCCATGAATCGGCTGCAAGGAATCTTTCTTGTCATATTTTACTCTAATAGTTGAAATTGTACTCACTAGGGGGAGCGTCTTTACGAAAAACACTGTTTTTTCGTAGATAACTTTGTATTCGTTTGCCCAATTTAGTTTGCTGCTATTGAATTGACTTGAGGAGATCCATCTTGTATATATATCATACTTTTCTCAAACACTTCATATTTTACTCAACAAGGAGTGTTTTTCATTTATTTTTTTTACAATAAACACAGTTTTTTAGACTTTACTTCACATTTAATTTGAGTAGTTCAATCAAGGGGGATTGCTCGTACAACGCAGCGGAATGGGGCTTCCTTTTTTGGAGATATTCCCTTGCTGGTTGTTCTTATTCTACTCCGCAATCATCCTACTGTACCATTCATTTTACTCTGTCTTTAAATTGCACCAAACATACTACTTTAAAGCCACAAACCTTTAAAAAAAAAAAAACTGGCAAAAAAACAGCATGGCTGGCAGTCTGGAGTTAAGGGCTGCTTACGGACACACACTCACGCACACATCTGGTTTCGGTTTCAAATGCCTTTCCTTCTATATTTTCCCCGTCCATCCTCATATACACAATAGTCTTTTTATCCCCTCTAAATCTAGCCTGGCTTGACCACAGTCACCACCGCCGGCTTAATGGGCCAATGAATCACAACGTCATCAACAATGTCATCAGCATAATTAAACCATTTAGAGCGGAGAGACGAATGTGTCATGCATTTCTTCCTGTGCCAACGGTTCCCACATATAGATCAGGTAAAGTATTTTAGCGGCTCCTTACGAAAGGCAGGCAGGGAAATAGAGTGGCCATGACATTTCACAAAAGGCAATTATCATTAATCTTGTTGAATTCTGTGACGAGGTTGCCTGGAGTTGATTCCTGAACAGTGGAGACAGCGTCGCGACAGTGACATAGAATCATCTATCGGCTGCAGCAAGAGGGAATGTGGGGATGAAAGATCCCATCGGATCTAATGGGAGCGATGCGGTCTTAAATGTAATGCATTGCCACTGGCTATCATTATGCCCTTGAAAAGCCAATAAACTGCTGTAGGACAGAGACCATTATGTGTCATTACAATCCAG
Organism: Lophius americanus; assembly: GCA_037951165.1. Lineage (NCBI taxonomy): Eukaryota > Metazoa > Chordata > Actinopteri > Lophiiformes > Lophiidae > Lophius > Lophius americanus. Next base: position 392,756 of record JBBDHG010000002.1, on the reverse strand, counting down.
CTCTTACCCTTTGTCTAAATTCCTCAAATTACTCTGTGCCCAATCACTAACTAACAGTTCCTTGGGAACAGGGCTTATTTTCAGTGATATCAAGTTAGCAGACAACATCAGATACGTTTACTTGCAGGCAGGGACGCAAACACATTCAAGCATTTGTCTTTGCCGGATGCAGTTTACACCAAATTTCCTGTCAACACAACCGCAAGCAGCTCTCATTCCCAAACCACCTCCTGTTTCTCATCCGTCATTTTCCACTTGACACTTAGTGCCTCTGCTGCGTGGTCCACACCAGGAGTGACTGTGCCCACATCATAATCAGCTGTTTCTCAGTGTCTCCCTGAGAGTCTGTGATCCCAACGAAGGGAACTAACGGACGCATCCCTCTTCTGTTTTATCCCGCCCTCAGCACAGAGCATTCCACAACTCCACAGAGGTGTTAGCTAATTAGTTGCCTGACCTTTAAGGTCAAAGGTTGCCAGTGCACCCAGCCTCAGGGGGACCCGGTGATATTTTAAGGAGTTTTGATGTGGATACTTAAAACAGAAAAAATAGCCTGGAGGCTCTTCAGCTTGCCTTAACTGCATCACCTGGGTCACAAAATGACAGGCGATGGGTATCAAGGTGGAGCTGTTGCATCCTTTGACCCAAGCTCCTCTACTCGTCCTAAGCTCCCAGGTGAGGAAAGAGTCTGTATGATGATGCAAGGGGAAAGGGGCGGTCCTTCATACGCTGACCTGAAAGTGGTGCTCCAGGCTGGGTTGATGGATTGCTGGTCCTTTCATATCTGTACTGGAGAGGCTCCTGTTACGAAGGTCATAATGGCTTACCAAAGCATGTGCAGCATTCATCACAGTCTCTCCCTTTAATGTGGTTAGCATTTTATTTCAACGTTTAAAAATATTGTTATTGGATGATTCCTGTAAAAAATAGTTACCGAAACATCTTTATTATCTATATCCATCATCAACCTCATATTGTACAGTTTTCTGAATATCTGAATATCTGACACTGATATCTCCTTTGTAACAAAATCACCAATCCTATAATCATAGAATATAAGTATTTTTTCTAGTAGGGCTGTTGAGTTATTGTTGCTTTGGCTGTGACGTCTCTACTAGGGTGACAACCCCCCCATAAGCTGTTAGACTTCAGTTTTAAAGCCCTGGGTTTTGCTTTATGTTGGTCACCAGCTTGTTTTTTATTGTGAGGAAAAAGTCGTAACATACCCGGCTTTATTGTCTTTTGTTTTTACTCCAAATGAACTCCCATAATTTACTAAGAGAGATTGAGACGATAGTGAAGAAGATTAGAAGTTAGTGATTGAGACTGTAAAGTCTTCATGGAACTGTTTACTGCAGAAATAAATTAAGCGAGGAAAAACTTTATTTTCTCATAAAGTTACACCCTGAATGATTTATTTTTACAGCCAGTGAAAACTCCCGCTACTGTCCAAGAGAAACAAAGCAGTTTAAGCCAGTCAGTAGTTCTCACATGGCCTAGTCACCTTTGTGAAAGAGATACTTGACCTCTATTGGATTTTATTCTCCCGGTCAAATAAAGGTCGAATAAAAAAAATGTATATAAAATTGGACATACGCAATTTATATTAGAGACGTTTAATGTCCTCAATTAGCCAATGGATTATCCTATGAAAAGAACATTTCTTTCTATATTTTATTTCTTTGGAGCATTTATTAATTTAATAGCTTAAATAAAATTATAGAGCGTTTGGTTCAAGGATGTTATTAAACCGTAAAAACAACATCAGATTTATTATTATGTCATTCTGATTTTTTTTGTATTTTTTATCGAAAATAGTCAATGTTAGCTAGATTAACTCAACCTTTTGGCAAAGCATGTTTTTAGGAAACTACCTTACCCTTATAAGACTTCGTTTCAAGTTCAATTTTTTAATAAGTCCTCACATATGACAAATATGCTACTTTTCGAACAGAACTTTCCATTATTTATGCATTTACTCCTTTTTTTTAAATGTAGAAATAACTGAAAGAAGTTCATTTTAGAAACATGCAGCTGGTTCATTTTTCTTGCGATCCGGAGAAACACCACATGTCTTAAGACTCGAGCAAACTCAGACGGTGACATGGAAAGAGAGAAAACAGGTGTGAAGAAGTGGAAAATACAGCCATCACCCTCAAACATGGAAATGTCATTCTCAAGCCTCATCCTCTTCATTATAGATGTCTCCCTCTAGATCTTCCCCGCTTTGACAGCTGATAACAGACGTGCATAAATCCATAACATTCCTTCCCACTGTATCTTAACTACTTCCCACCCAGGTGCAGTATAGAGCTGTACATAATGGAGGTCTTTTAAAACGGGTGCTCCCACTCGCCTTTAGCCCTCAGGCTGTTGGAACATCGTGCAGATGACCTGCCCCACTGCTAAACCCACCAAGCCCTCAAAACCAGCGTTCAAGCGCACTGCTGAAAAAGTATGTCCTGCGATTTATTCCAGCCCGGCCTGATGCGTATGGCGTTCGGGGTGTTAGCCGTGTCATTAAAATAATTTAGTTGTATTCCAAGACTTAACCTTTGGCTCACTTTCGAGACGCTGGAAGAGATTGATGAATCTCTGCAGAGCAGAAACCGGGGGCTGATATGAACTGAGTATGAGTCCCTGTACTGTAGCCTGGACTTAAAGGTTTATGTCATGCTCAGAACAAGGCTCTGCTAATTTATGTGAGGAATAATAAATCCCTGTTGTCTTTTTTTGTGTACTACTACACCCTTCACAAGAGTCCTTGCATCCACAGTCTGCTGTGAAGGTTGTGTGATTCAAGGAAAGGTTCCGCTAATTTATCTTCCTCTTAATTAATCATCTGACAGTAAAACAACAACTAAGTGAAATATTGTGACTAAAGCCTGGGAATTATTTATAATTCATTACATCCCCAAGAAGTGTGGGATATTATTGAATCCGCAAATCCCTCGTATTGAGGCAGTAACTCAATAACGGCATAGGCCTTAGTGCGTGGAAGAACAGGATTGATGTTGTGCGTAACGAAATCGACTCAAGGAGATTAATCTTTTGTAAATCATATATCTACTCCAACAGTTCATCAATTACTCACTAGTGTTACTCTTACTCACTACTTACTCACTTTTTACGAAAAACACAAAGTTCCGTACTATTTTTCTCCGATTTCGTCAAAGTTTGGACTGACTTCCCATTTAATTTGAGCAGTTCAATCAGGAGGGATTGAATGCATGATGCAGGCCATTGGGGGCTTTTCATGGGATATACCCAACTCATATTATTTGCATGATTAATGTCACTGAGAACACTTTCTCTTTGATGATGTTTGTTATTGAGTGTCATATTATATTAGTCACGGCTGGCGACCGTTATTATTAACCCATAATTAGTTTTTACCCCTGCTCTGAACCTTGGAGTTTTCTCTCCCACTGTTTTTAGAAGAAGTTGTGTTTTTGTACAACGAGCAGGAGCTGCAGGAGGTTTACAGAGGGCGTAAAGCACTCAGAGGCCACATAGACAGTAATAAGTCTGCTGCGTCCTGACTGATAGGTCCACTTTATTACAAGTACCACAGAGAGCTGTTGGCCCCCCCGAGGGACGCATACCTATCTGCATGATGGATGGAGATTTTTGTTGCAACACAATCCCCTCCGCACTGGGGTGAAAAAGTTTCCCAATTTTATTGAGGAGTATTTTTAACAGCACTATTTTGGCAAGTGTGTGAACAATTAAAGTGGGAGTGTAAAGTCAGGAGTTCAAGCCGATAAGACATTGAGGAAGACGGGTCTGGCAGCGTTATTTGTCTCCCGGCCGTCCGCTGAGGATTGGGCTGAATGAGCTCCGCCGTGAACAGAGGCCGAGCAGTTAGGAAGTTTGGAAAGTGTGAGAGTAAGTTGAAGGTGTTAAGTTGTCAACCAGCCATCAGGAAGTAGGTCGTATGTAATGAGCTCAGAATGCATGTGGAGGAGAGCGTGTGTTTGTGATTCAGAGGTGGAACTCCCAACGGCCGAAGTAAGAATAATAGGCTGTAACAGGAGAACGCTGACAGCCAGATGATTGGATCACCATTATGTACTATATTCTTCTTAAAAATGACAAGAGCTTTAGTCAAAATGATGAATACCTAAAACAATAAAAAACAAATATGTCTATATCAATGAGCACAACAGGATGTGATGTCACAAGATGCGACTCCTTCATTCCATTTTATGCAATCGTTGTGAGTTCTTAGCCCCGTCACCGGCGAGGACGATTCCATAATATCCTCGACTTTTCTGAATATATTATTACTCCTCCAAGCGTTTGTACTCATTATGGTAGAAAGTACCCTTTGTGTTATATGATCTTGTTGTCAAACTCTTTGTTTGACATCATTTCATGTCAGAAGAAATCTGTGACGTCTATTAGACACAAGATGAAGCACAGAGTCTATGAACGGTACAACTTGTGGTCTGCCCCCGCAGTACCCATGGGGGAAACTGTTTTCTATGCTTGTCTTCTGCATTTGTATGATGGATAAACTTTAAGGGAAGATTTGAGATGTGTATTTGCCCATATGACATCTGTTAATGTTCTAGAGGGATTTTGAAATACAGAAAAATCCAAACTACATACATGCGTTTTCTGTAGTTTGACATGTACAGACTTTGACGTATTCTTATATTTCACACAACGAGATGTAAAATGAGCCCAAAGGAGAAGAAAGAAATAGGGAGAAGACCCATGAGTGAAGTTAGAGTGAGGAAAAGTTTCTTCATTGTTTCAATTTTCTCCTTTTATGAATTTTTTATGTCCTTTTGACTTAATACTAATAAGAATATAGCACCTTTATAGCATATTCATCAAGTTTTACTGCTTTACAGGGACTTTATTATTAGAACACGAATCCTGGCAAATACAACATCAATAAACATTGTGACAAGTTATGTTAAACTTCATTTCCTGCTTGTTTCCAGCGGCTCACTGCAGGTTATATCGATAACAGAGGTACCCCCCTTCTGTGGGGGGTCGTTCTTTGCTGTGATAGTTTCTGATCTCCTTGAATGGAGGTCACTGCCGGTGCTGCGGTGCAGCTTTGCATATCGACTTCTGGAGAAGGTTTGAAAACATGAATTATTGATTCATATCTGCTTGTTAGGTGTAGAGAAGTCCGGCACTGATGGATGGCGGTGCGCCACTCAGAACCACGTCAGGCCGCCTGATAGATGCCTGGATAAAATGTCAGTATTGACGAGCTAAACATGCATCTGTATTGATCGGTTGATGTAGATGAACCGTGTGCGAGGTTCAGAGTGGGCCCCCCAGGGGGCCCTGGATGTGTTGGTGTGAATGTCAAGCAAGGTTGGATCTAGTCACTCTGCAACATGTGTGTTTAGGAAAGGACAGCTTCTCACATTTGACAGGCCTTGAGTTCAAAACATAGACGGAAAAAAAACGGAACACTTAAATTAATATTCTTCTAACGGGGAACTGGATCTTCAGGTGAAGGCTGTTTCCTGCTCTGTATTTAGAAACTCACCCTCCTCCATGTTTCTTTGTCTCTCCCTTCTTCTGGCGGTGGATTTTAATATCCGCCATCAGCTGTTTGCTCTCATGCCACGTGAGAACATGGTGACAAAAAAACAAAACAAAGTAAGGCCTTTGAGTTTCTCACATAAGAAGAGAAACCGGCTCTGATTTGCCCGCATGCCTTGAGACACCAAAGATTAGAACCTTTGCAAAGAGCCGCTGGGTGGTACACGGCAAAAAACAGCCTCATACCAGAAAAGAAGAAACTCTTAAAACAAGCAGGACAATTTCACTCCTGAAACAAACTATAAACACAAATTTAATATTAATGTAACCTTTATTGATAACATCTTTAGTCATACAGAGTCCCACACATTGAAATTAGATCTCTGATTAACTTAAAATATGTATTTAAGACCCTTGATTGAACTGGTTTTAAGAAATAATTAGAATAAAAACAAAAAAAAAATATATCCCTTATATCACTTTAATGAACTGCTCAACTGTTTTGGTTGAGAACATTTGGAGTTTTTCTTGTTGAAAAATGTGTCTGAGTGAGTCTGTTTGTAATATGACCTATGACATCATGTTTATGCTGAAGAGTAAGGGGCCAAAGATGAAGCCCTGGGGGACACCACGGATCAAAGGCGGCACTGAGGAGGAGTCATTAAACATGGAATTGTAAAAGTGCTATTCAATCAGTAAGATTTTTTCATATTAAAGCATGTGAAGACTTACCAAACATAATTATGTAACTTTATTCAACCAAAAAAAAAGGCCAACAAGCATCAAATAGTTTTCTAAAAACAAGCTTTACCAAAAGGTTAAGCTTTTCTAATTAACACTATTTTCCAATATACAAATCATTTTTCAAGTCTGTTTTGTTTTACTGTAAAAAAAAAAAAAAAAAAAAGATTTAGAGTCTCTTAAGATATTAAAGTAATGAATGCCCCAAAGAAATAAAATACGCAAAGAAATAGATTTCCCGCGGTTTTCCTCTTGGACACGCAAGGGATATTTTACTAGTTAAATTATTTTTCAATGTGAACCATTCTTGACAAGATAATTCTTCTTTCAAGCCCAATTCTGTCTGTTTCTTTTTTCTTTTCTTTTTTTTATTAAACTCAAATTCTATTTTGCTGTTTTGCACAGTCCCATAGATGTCTGTTGACACTCAGCACACACTTCAGCAAGATATATAATTACGCAGAAATCCATCCAAAGGCATGTGGCCATACCAACGTAGATTTGCGGAGGGACTTTTGCAGTGGGTTTTATTCACTGTGTCTCAAATTCTAATTGGATCGAACCACTAAAACCCATGTGAACCATTATTCTCATATTGTGGGTTTACAGTAGAGTGGTAAGCCTCAACCTTTTTCGGGTCCAATGTTTCTTACTTTGCTTACCTTGGCCAAACCAACACAAATACAATCGATGGAATTGGAAATGATAAATGGTGTCAGCTGAAACTAAATAAGAGCGGGACAAAAGAGGACCAGAGGGGGATTTTCATTTAAATTCTGAAGGCAGTGAAGGTATTTGTCTTTGACTTCTACCGACAGCTGGGACAGTTTCCCTGATTTATGGCTAACTTCAAGTTGAAATGGGTAAGCCTTCTGTCAGGAGGAAGTCTGACACTTCCAGTGCAGAATGAGAATAAATCATCAATATTCATCATCATATTCCGTGTAATCGCACTTTCTTGGATCAGGTCCGAGGAGAAGGTGAGGAGGTGTGACTGATATGCAGAGTGGTTCTCGTGAGGCTGCATTTTTTAAGTAATAGCTTAAGCCAGTCCATTCCCTTTCTCCTGCTTATTCGGGGTTGGGTTCCAGCAACACTCACCAGCTCATCCTGTTGGATCTGGAGGCGTTTCCCGGGCCAAACAAAGTCCCTCCAATGAGTTATCTTCCTCCAATGAGGTCTCCTCCCAGTTGGAACATGCCTGGAAAACTTCTGAGGGAGGCATTAGGCATAAGTGTTGGTCCGAGCGGACCACCTCAACTCGCTCCTTTTACAGTACTGTGCCTCCTGAACATGAGGGACTGATAGTAGCGCTTTTGCAATTTTAGATTTTCTCTTCAAAGTTATTCACTTCGTAGAAGTGTTGGAGGTGGGGGCTCTGACAACACAAAATGGAAAGATCAATAGAACTAGGAGAGGCTGGCGGATCCAGAGTGTTTGAGCGATACCGAAGAGAATGTGTTGGCGTATTTAGTAGATTTAGAGGCGGACTTCAACTCATCTGTGATCCCTTTTATCTTTGAATCATGAAAAATAAGTTTTGTTTCAATACCGAAACTTTTGATTAAATGTAGAGACATTTAGATGATCTTCCTGCTAGCTCTCACATGCTGTTGGGTCTTTTGAGGAGGAATATCTCTATCACAGTCAGAGCATCTTCGGTGAGGTGTAGACTTTCTCTGATTCTCCATCAGTAATTGCTAACAGAATCATCTTTGTTACTCGTCTTACAGTTATTGTTTTAGTTTTGTTGCCACATGGCAATTAATCTTATCTGGAAAATTCTCAAGGCCACGCCGTTTCAGATATCGTCATTTGATCCATGTGATCTCATAGTTGGGGCTGTCATCCCCGGAAAGCAAAGGTCGAGGCTCTCTTCAATGAATACTGTGTCTGTTTGGATAGCGCGCACTTCATCGTCTGCTCGTTCGGAAAATATTGTGACAGTCTGAGTTTTTGAAAACTGTCGGACGGGGCTGGCAGCCATCTTTCTTCCACGGACCACACTGATTATTTTCCTCTTGAGGCTCATTTTTGGCGTTGAGCGTCTTTGAGCCAGCGCCCCCTGTGGTGTTCATATACGGCCTACAAACGTGGACCGTGTCGTATTTAATGCATCTGGCTGCCACGGCAAGTTAACCCTTCAACTTAGTACCTCAATGCAATATTTCACTTTCCAAAGAGAGAAAGTGCAGCGCCGTGCTCCTCTCATCTTCACACCTGCAGCCGCTGTGGGAGAGAAAGGGCAGGGAGGGCGGGCAGGGTGGAGAAAAGCTGCAATGGATCACATGTCTTCATGGCTGTCCAACAGTAAATTAAAACGAGGACCAATTTCCTGAGGCCCAATTAGCAGAAAATTGGTCCTGTCTGTTGGAGCAACTCCCACTGGAAGGAGGGAGAGGAGGTGAGCTTAGAGAAACGGAGAGGGAGCAACTCTGGACAGTTTGTCACATTACAGGGTATAAAGTAGGAAAAGAGTAGAAGATGTGGTTAATCCACATTCATGTTTCTTCTCTCCTTTATAGAAAAGCTGAATATCTCTGGGTTTTATTATTTTCTGTAAAAAGAAAAAACAAAGACCCCCCTCCCAATAACATTCATGCTGTTTTACTATAGCCATAATCAGATTTTGTCTATTTTTTCTATTTTTTTTGATAAACAAACAAGAATGAAGAAGCATTTTAACAGTCAGTCCCACATTGTCACAATTGAAATTAACCAGAAGGAATAACATCTTCGTGCTGCCCGTCTAGTTAAGCAGATAGATCTAATAAATATACTTCACTGAGAGTATTTAGATGTTTTACAGTCGTTTACTGACACTTTATTATCTCATCTTTCAGATCTGGCATTTCGAGATTATACAGATGAAATACGCTTAGCTAAGATAAAGGCCTGTATAACGAGTAAACGTGGTGACTTCGATCTGCCTTCCTTCCCGTGGCCATGATGGTGTCTGATGAGGTCTGAGAACACATGGAGAAGATCTGCACTTTGAAATATTTCTGATTTCCTTGATAATGTTAAGAAAAATGATCATTCCTGCGGCACCATGATTCTGTTAAAATGTTTCTTCTGTCGCAAACAGGTAAAATGTAAACCTGATTTCACAGGAGGGCAGCTTAGTATCGCCTAGAAGCGAAAACACAAAAGGGTGAGAGAGGTGACAGAATGCAGGAAATGAGGGCTCCAAGGTCAGTCGGCGACACGGAGAAGCTGCGCCTGCTTAATCTCACAAACCAACAAACACTTCCACTCTTCTTTTAGGAATTCTCACTATTAAAAAGTTACAAATTCTAAAGCGCTTTAGCTCAGAACCGCTACATGAGGGGAACTTGATGTGTGGGAATGTGCTGAGCTTTAGTTGAAGCATAATGGAGAATTGATGGCAGCAGACTGATGGATGTGGGTTTTATGGATGAGGTCCAGTCAATCTAACATGTAATACTGATGACGGCGGTGATGGACTCGGGTAGACACAGCAAAGGAACTGGGTCAATGTCGTCCTGGTTCCCCATCGACCCGTCTTCGGGTGCGCATCTCTCAGCGTTAATGAAAGGTCCTCATCGATCGATCCTGGTGCACGATTTTGTCACCACAGCAGAACTCATCAACCCAGCAGAACTCATTGACCCAGCTGAACTCATTGAGCATTCACGTCATTAGATTGTTCTTACTCTGGTTATTAAGTTGGCATTTATTTAAGATTTCCTCGCAGCTGTGGTCCAATGATGAATACCGGGCCTCACCAAACATCGGCCCCTCCAGTTTTCTCCAATTTAAATCAAATTTTGGTTGACACATTCTAAGCAAGTCTTATCAAATGAATGAAGTTTTTTTCTATACTTGTTTAATTAGCCCTAACGGCATTTACTCAAAACCGTAAATGAGTCAAATATTTGTGCGTCGCATGGCTCTATAAGATAATGAAAATCACCTGTTTTAGATCCACCGCTTGAATCTGCAAATCATTATTTCAATTTGAGTGAAACTGAGATGAACAGAAACCATCACATATTTACTCCCATGAAAATTTGGCCTCTTTATTATTAATGATAATAAGATGTTCTCCTGCTATTTTATTTAGGCGGGTTTCAGCCGACAAGTGTCTGCTTTGAGGTCCTGAGTCCCCCTCTGGGTTCATTCCTTCCCTTTAAATTAGAAAATGATGGTCTGTCCCTCTGAATGGATTTCATCCGACTAAAAGTCATTCCAGTTTTCTCTAGACGAAATGATCAATGTTCTCTTGGAACTACCGCAAGCCCTGAGGGCAAAAGGGAAGCAAAGACTACAAATCCCCGTCTTTTAATCATTTGATACAATTAGGGGGGGGAACTGTTGTCCCTGACGGCAGAGGCATATCGCTAATAAGATTCATGATGAAGCCCCCCCTAGAGAGTATAACAAAAAGTATTTGAGTTAAATATGATGAACAGAAGATAGATCTCCTCCAGCCGAGTGATATGCACTACATTTTGACCAAACTGGACCAATAGTTACAAGGTTATATCCAGAAAAACAGTGTTTTCATTAACAAAAAGCCCCCCCCCAATGAGTGGAATTTGTACTATTAGATTAAAATATGTTATATACGAGACAGATCTACTCGAGTCGATTCATCTGCACCTAATTTGGAGTAAATCGAACCAACAGTTGAGAAATAATGTCCTGAAGAGTTCTGTTGATAAATCTGTTCCTAGTGTTGGAAATGTACAACCAAGCTTTCCCTAAATCAGTCCTGTTCTTCCTCGCACTAAAGTCGACATGAGAAAAAACATTTGAAAATATATCCGTGAAATAGTTTTTGAGTTATCGCGTTAACGTGAAGGATCTGGGGGGCTAGTGATGGCCACTTTATAATAATCAATCTTTTTCAGGGATGTCATGAGGTCAAACGTATTGTTAATGAACCTTTGTTTGCCCGTAAGCAGAGTGGGCCATGCAGTGGGATATAGGTGCAGCAATCGAAACATGGCGCCTGCTGTTTCGTCAGAGTTTAAATTTAGGACAAAACTTTCAACAAGCAACTTTTCAACCTTGTCTGTGGCTCCAGCTAAATAGACTGGGACGGTATTGTCTGTTGTCCCTGGCTGATAAGATTCGGCTTTGTCTGCTCATCCATCTAATTATCTCCCTACCTGTCGGCCTCCGTCCATCGCCACCCTCCTCTATTGGAAATCTCTCCAGGCAGGACAAACATGACTTGCTGACCTCTGGCCGATACAAACTTCACAACAAAAAGGAATTTGTGACCCTTTTTTTTTCCTGCAGTGCTCGGGGTCATTGAACGCCACTGTTTCAATAAAGCACGTCGTTATTTAATGTGATTTAAAGATAATGGCAACCTGGCTCTCGTCCCCAGTTACGTGGTCTCAACCCAGACTTCAACTCCCAGGAAGACAAAGGCAAGAAAAGTCCAACTGAAACCAATTTAAACGACAAAAAGAAATGTTCCTTTAAATGAGCATAAGTACAGAGCTGCTCTTTCTCTGGGGGGTTAATATATAATCACACACTCCAGAGTTTCTTCCAAGATCTCTAAGACAGAGGGGGCTTGACCTGGATTTTTGCAAAGCTCTAACTCCAGCCTACAGTCGTACTTTTCAGGCAAATCAAGCCTTATCATCTCCTCTTCTCTCCCTAAGTAGGATCCTTACTTTCCTTAAAGCTCCGCCTCGTGACGATAGGCTTTATTCTTTTGGTGATTGAGGTGCGGCTTTACGCTGCAGCCCTCGATGCATAGGAAGGTAATTTCATGGCTCCTTCTTGCAGACGCCAGCGAGACACAGTGCTCCATTATCAAGCTCCAGATATTAGCGTCCTAGTTAGGGGGATTGAGGTGGAAGGGATATTAAGCCTCAAAGTGCATGCATGTGTTTCAGAGAGAGGGCGGAACATGAATGTATATGCTCTCCATGAAGCAATGGGAAGGGTATGGCAGTCGGGGAGAGCGGGAGGACAGAGGGAGGGGGGGGGGGGGGGGGGGGCTGAGCGGTCCTGGGTTTGATGTATCGCGTTGCTGACTGTGGGGCTGCTGCCATCACATCAAAGAACAAAGGGGTGTTTATGTCAAGCCTGACTGATTTTGTTTTTATTAATGTCCTCCTGCCCTTCCTCTCCCACTAACTTCACCTTCCCCACATCACTCCCTTCAGCCCCCCCTGCCCATTTTATTAACTCCAAACGGCGCCGTTTTCTTCAGCATCCGTCTCCCACCCTTCGATGCACACGCACACATGCAGCCTCGCCTTGAGGGGTCCTCACCCGACTCAGCTGGGGGCCTCCCTGAAACGTGCCGTGTATTCTCCCGGAGCAGATGAGGCAGATATTCATTCCCACTTCAGCGCTCCTCCCTCCCCCGCCCCCCAGCCATTTACACAGTGGAAAAGGTTAATTGGTTGAAACGCCAGAGGTGTTATTTCAGCTGAATCCAGAAGCATCGCGTTTGATATTAAACAGACAAGAGATTACCACGATGGGGCGCGTTCCAATTCCTGGTTTATGCTCTGAAGATACATTTGGAGGGGAATAAAGAGGCTTTGTTTTTTGTTTTGTTTTATTAAGGCAGACCGGCGCATTGAAAACCACGCACACCAGCAGAGAGAGAGAGAATTTGTTAAATGGTTTTCAGTTAAGTCAGTTTCTGCTCTCAGCTGTCCTGAAGCCTGAGTGATGGCTCCATGTGCGCGGGGCTGCGCTAATCCCTTATGACCACATTCTGCACACAATCGTCACCCCGTGAGGACCATTAGCATCGTAGCTGTGGGTGATCGCTCTCCACAGCTCAGGGTCAGCACCGAGTTTACTTTGGGGTAGACGGAAAGATCTGGATCAAAGGGAAGATTTCCAAGCAGACAGACGAACAGACAGACGGACAGACAGACAAACAGACGGACAGAGAGACAGACAAACCGACAGACAGATGGACAGAAAAACAGACAGACGGACAGACAGACAGACAAACAAACAGACAGAGGGCGGGGCGTCGACTGAAAGATGCGTCTGACATGACTTAGCAAAATAAATGCTATTGTGAAAGAGAGTTGCACGGTGATTTTCTAATTCCCCGATCGTTTCTCCTCTCTGATTTAAGTTGCGCTCATGGCTGAAATACCTCAAGAATGACGTCATCACTACTGAAATAATGCTTCCACTATGCACCGTCTGAGAATAGTGGGGTAGGGTATGGGGGATTCCCTCAGAGTCCCCCCATCCCATTTATCCTCCTATCAACTCCATGATCGAACAGTTTGTATCCTCCTCCAATGCTTCCAGCTTTGCTGCCTTTCCACTTGGTCTCTTGGACAAACTGTATATCTATTGTCTTTCTGTCCATCATATCAACAAGCTCTTTAACTTCTGAAGTTAATGCCTTTTACAGCTCTTCCGTTTTGGTGGTTCTGCCGTACTGATGAGTGTTGAACACTCAAATGTGATGCAAATGTAGCGTATTGTAACGTAAAACTTTCTTATACGATGAAGACTTTGTAGATCCATGGGAGCTCCTCTTTACCTCTTTACCTCTGCATGGCTGATGATGACCTTCTCCCTTACCGTATTGCCTCAGCATAGGTATATCCCTGAAAAGCCCCCAATCCCCTGTGTTGTAAAAGCAACCCCTGATTGAACTCCTGATATTCAATGTGACTCTTTGATAATGTGACTCAACCGGATTGGGGGCTTTTTTCGTGGAAATCTGGTTTGTTTTTACTTTTGTCCGTAGAATAATAATAAAAGAACAACTGTTTCATGAAACTTAGTGGTAGGGTGTAGCATTGGAAATAGATATTTTAGATTCTACTTGGTTCAGGGTCTTGCTCAGGGACCCTACGACATGTAGACCTGCTGGGGCTTGAACTGGCTATTTTCCTATGCACCAATTGGGAGACGTCCCCTCTACCCTTTAAGCTACCGCCGCCCCTTTTGAGCTTTCAAGCAGAAATAAAGACGGCCTCACCTCCGCGTGAATTGTGGCACGATAGCAGCTACTTCCTCTGGGCTGAGATTATTCTGAAAGCACAAACACATTAGCTGTAAGTGGCGTCCGGGGGGCTAGCATTGTCAAACAAATGACACAAAGAGAGTGGGCAGCCCGAGCTCTCGGACACCTCGCTGTGATCGAGCCGGCGAGTTAGAGTGTGGCCTTCTTTAAACATTCCGTGTTTGGGCAGAAGCGACGGATTCAAACACGTGGATCAGAGAGATAGGGGTCATGAAGCAAAATGCATTACGGAGTCAAGGAAGTTGAAGGAGTGCAACATTTCTAAACACATTACGCCCGAGCGGCGATGGCATGCTTAAACAGAGTGTTGATGGAGGGCAGAGAGAGAGGGAGGGGTCAAAAGAGTTTCTGTTTTATTTTGGCAGGGTGTGTGTGCTTTGTCTGTCTGCTGAGTGCTGACTGAGTTTTGACATCAGCTCAGCCTGGGTACACAAACTCACCGGAGTGATTCAGCACTGCTCAGGGTTTATTTGCACAAACACACGCACACACACACACACACACACACACACACACACACATGCAACCATGATACGACAAAAAACGCTTACATGCAGTCAAAAAATTCAAACTCATTCCCCGTCTTTGTTTCTTTTCTAACTCGAGGCCTCCAATAAAACCAGTACGTAGAATCCCTCCCAGAACTACCCTGCTGACCCTGCCGAAAAAAGCCCGTCATGAAAGATTAAGCTCAGATCCAGCAAAACACTTCAAGACATGTGTCCCCCCCTCCCCACATACTTTTTCTTGGCATCATGTCCAGCCCAATTAACCTTACAAGCAGGCCCTTTTTTCATGTTGCCAACTCGGAGACAGCAGGGGCACCTCATCCCTGGCATTTACTCTTCGTCTGGCAACCGAATACCTCGGACAATGCAGGGAAAAATGTAAGAAATGCTCTTGTCTACTCCTGAAGCAGCCCCAATCTTTTCAATTAGCCAGGTTGACTTTGCAAGGCTAATGAAGTCCTCATCCTTGATGAGCTGTCTGACTTCTCCTCCAAGCCTCTTACCGGGGGGGCTTACCACTCCGCAGGGGCCACCGGCCAGACAGATTGTTGTCCAGCTGGAATGGGATTAGCAGTCCGCCAAGGCCCTGAGGCCCACAGACCCTGAGCCTTTGTTTGAATCTGAAGTGTCAGGTTGGTAGGGGTGAAGCAGGGAAAGAGGATTGAAGTAATCCCCTCCTCTTCAGGACTGCTCCCCAGAGGAGCGACTCTCTAGAGCGCCACTGTAGACCACCAGCCATCATCAGAGTCACTGTGTTCTCATGACACCCCAGCAGGTAGAAGGCCAAAGAAGACCCCCCCCCCTCCCTGCTGTGAATCTATGTGTGCTCTGAGGGATGATGCTCGGTGGTTTTAATCAAAACATGCTGTTCCCTTCCAAGCGTAAAATATGGGAGTTGTCTGGCGGGATTAGAGGCTTCACTCTGTCGCAGCAGATTATGAAACCCACCTCCATAACAGCCAGATCATTCATATAACCTACGCCTACGCTGTCGTATCCAACACAGGGGTGCAACCCCAAAGAGCCCCCAATCCCCTGTGTTGTACAAGCAATCCTCCTGATTGAACTCCTCATATTAAATGTGAGTCATTAATAATCTCAAACAGTGCATATTGACTCAAACTAACTATTTCTATGAAGTCAGCAGTCTGCTCTGGGATCAGATCTCAGAGTGACCCAATGATGATAGAGATAAATACGGTTAACTAGTTTTTGTGAAGTCATGCATAAAACAAGACAGACTCCATCTCGATTCATATGAACCCAATTGGAGTGTTTGTTGAGAAGTTACTGATCAAAAACCTCCTCCTAGTCTGTAAAATATGAACTATTATAGTTAAATAATATATAGATATAACATAGAGCTCCCTGTGTAGATTCATATGAGCCAATATGGATATAATTGGACATAGGGTTCTACAAAAAAGCCCCCCATTAAGTAAAATCTGAACCATTAGAGTAAAACATGACTTATGCAAGATAGATCTCCTTGAGTCGATATATATGCATCAGATTTGGACGAAATCGGACCAACTGTTGAGAAATTAGAGAGCTTAATCTCTGTGTATAGGCATATAAACGCAACCAACCTTTTACCAAAATCAACCCAATCGTTCCTCGCACTCAGGACCATGTGGATGTAAAATTTGAAAGTCACCGTTGACATGACTTTTGAGTTATCACCATGACGATTCCACATCTTTTCGCGGCTACAAGTGTATATAGAGATGTCCTTCAGAACCCGGGAATGTTTCCTGCTAACACTACGTTACTCATACAAATCCTATTTTTCAAATCGCAAAGTGGAAAAAAAGAGTGCAGAATGCTGAAGGAGAGGAGCACACCTGTGGCATGCAGGTGTTAGCAGACATGTTCCTGCTGTAAAGAGTATATACAGCAGGATTAAACGCCGCTGGAGATGATAATACCTCATTGGCATTCTGTCAAAAGACACGGCTGGTTATTTCATTTTTCCCCCTGACATTTGTTGTTTTATGCTAATCCCACACATAAAAACGGGTCTGTTAATCACAAATAGCTCATCTGAAGAGGCTACACCTGTCAAGTCTTAAAAATCCTGCAACAAAGAACACTCTCAGGGTTTGTTTTAAAAAACCTCCACCCTTTTTTTTCTTTTTCTTTTTTTTAAAGGATTAGGAGTAGGGACAAGAAAAATCAGAGATGTAAATTGTCAGATTAGTCCATGGAAAAAAAAAAGGTTTTACAAGTTCAAACCAGCGTGTGTTTGTTGCTCATGGCGGAATGAAGTTCATAGAAATGCATTCTTAGTTTGCCTAACTCTCGTGTGGACGTTCTTCGAATGAAAACCATATTATTTTGGATTTTGGATCAATATTATCGGGTTGCAAAGGCGCTCCACCTCTAAAAAAGACATTGTTTTGGCTCAACGGAAGAAATTCGTATCACTCTTTGAGTTTCCCCAACTTCTAGTTAAATTATGTGCAGCCAACAAACTACACTGTAAACAAAGAACCGTTCGCTGGTAAAGTTTAAAATTTTACTTGATTTAACTTTTTTTTTTTTAATCACCATCAATGCTCTGTTTCCAGTGGGTAATATTTATCTTAAAAAACTACAGGAATAACATTTTGTCACAATCATGCATCAAAAATAAACAAACATTTATTCATTGTCTCATATTTTAGTTTTTTTTCTTCTTAAGTTTTTGAAAGAGATTTAAAAAATTTCCCTAGCTGCAACTTCACCTTTTTACGCTTTTGGGTTCTACTCATGCGCTGTAAAAAACAAAAGAAGAAAAGAAAATTGTTGTTGAACCTTAAGAAATGACTTACGTGAGTTACCCAAAGTAAACAGTTTTGAGTCTAAGTCATTAATTCCAGTTGTATGTTTTTAGAGTGTCCAAATCTCAGATAGTAGTAGTGTCACCTCTCCACCGTCATGGTGCACCTGTGCCTCTGTGTCACCTGGAGCACTGAGCCAACACCAACTCAGTGTTCCGTCTTTCATCGCAGTGTGACAGAAGCCCGTCAGATTAGAGGCGATCCACCCAAAACAAGCCCGCTGAGCAGAGGGATAATCCAGAGCCCAAACGTCAGAGCCAAACAGAAGGACGCCACTTCATCCCTCGTCCAACAAAAATCCACACCGAAGAAAAACACACAGAGAGGTGAAGCGCCCGACGTAGGCGGGACGGGTGGAGCGCCTCAGCCCGGGGTGTCTGGTGACCCGTCGGGCCGCCAGCTATTAAAGTCCTCACGCTATATAGGAGCAAACAGTGGCGGCGTCTATGCCAGCTAACAAAGAAGTCCTCTTATTGTCTTGTATTTTCACGCAGACGAGAGCATGAAAAAAGTTGGCAGCTCGGTCAAAGGGATTGAGGCGTAGAAAAGAAAGTCAATCGGCCGGAGGGCATTTTTTAAAAAGTTCAGCGCCGCTGCAGTGAAAGCTGTGTTAATTTGAACAGTGCTCTCTTTTATGCCCCATCCTTCGCTCGGGCGATTGATGTGGCTCGCTGCTTTGTCAGCTCCCTACATCTTACTTTACAGTTATGACAAAGCCTTCAGTCAAAGGATGGGATTCAGTAGCAGAACCCGTGTAAAACGTCGCTATCATCTTAACCCCCCCCCCTCATGTACGGACCCTCCTCTTGTTTGCTATTCCTCTTGATCGGCGAGATGGCTGCAGCACATTGAGCGTGTCCGTCATTGCCCAATGGGATTGTGGGAATGTTTCATGTGAGCTCTGCTCAGTTCTCACCAGCAGGACCAGAGGCTGTTTGCATAGCTGCATCTTTTTTTTTTTTTTTTGGAGTCAGTGCTCCGAGATGTCAGAGCTGACGGGTCAGAGAAAAGGGGTCTTCCACTGGTGAGGAATGAGACTGATCCTCTGCCAGACACCCTCAGCAGGGGGCCGCCATCCAAATGATTTTTCCAACAAGTCCCCGCCCCAGCAAAACCCTCCACCCACTGTCCACCCTCCCTGCATTCGTTCTGGACGTGCGCTGATAACAGAATTTCCGGGTTACTGTCCAAACAATCTGCCCTGTGTTCCCGTAAGCGCCTGTGTTATGTGACGGACATGGTTCAAATTGGGATTACTCTATTAGATGGGTATCGTTTGCTGTTGCCTTGTCATTATTTTACCCCCCCCCCCCCCCCCCCTAGTGAGACGGACCACAGCTCATCATATCCAGGAAAAGTCGGGGTTACTATGGAACACTTAGTGTCAACGCGATAACTCAAAAAACGTTTCACGGATCACTTTTAACTTTCACGCCCGCATAGACCTTAATGTGAGGAAGAACTGGAGTGATTTTGTGAAAGGTCAGTTTTAGTTATCCAACACCAGAGGGAGCGTCAAAAGTTTTCATAATTTCCTAGTCGATGGTCCAAATTAGTCCGAATTCGGTGCATATGAATCAACTCTGCCTGGTGTATATAATATCATATGTTACTCCGGGAATTCATACTTTCCCTCCCTATGGGGAGATTTTCTCTTTTTATTTAATTTTTCAATAAAAAATGCTGTTTTTCAGTAATAGAATTTTACCCACAACACGAGAAAAAAGATTTGGGGCATAACTTCCTAGGAGTTTGTCAGTTTGAGACTAGATGTGATGCACATGAATCGGCTCGAGGAGTTCTATGCTGTAAAGATACATCATATTTTACTCTAAAAGTTATTATTCTACTCTCTAGGGTGAGCTTTCCCATGAAAAACACTGTTTTACACATTTCTTCACATTTAATTTGAGGCGTTCAGTCAGTGGGATTTGGGCCTGTAGGCCTTGTTAGGGATGGAAATTTGAAATTCGTTTAGTTTCTCTGTTCTCTCCTAAAATGTCAGATGCAGCGATGATGCATCGGGATCTTCTGCTTGAGCTCCTGATGTTTTCTCTCCGGGCCCAGCTGGACCGCGTTGGCTCCGTTCAAACACAGAACATGAACGACACACTGACTTATTTATTTTAACAACGGCTTATTGAACAGACAGAAACTGCTGACATTTTTATTTACTTCCCTGACATCCTCTTTGTCTTTTTACTCTGAATCAAAGGAGTCAGCACCAGGCCCGTTCCTGCTGATCCGTGGACAGTTTTTTTTTTCCCTCTAACATGTGGCATTCTATAAACCATTTATTGAAAAGCTGTAAAGAGTAATGGCCTGTTTCACGTACAATGAAACCCAAGCACTCCGTGCACAAGGCTTCGGATCCATCTGTCCGGTGGTAAAACGGTTAAAGTTGAGCGGCGGAACAGAAGACGTTGGGGTCTCTAGTCCGTCAGGAAGAGCAGCTGAAGGTAGGGATTCCTTCATATCTGAAAGGATTTCAGTTTCTGGACGATGACGAGGAGATGCGTAGTTGGAGGGCCAACTTTTTTCCCCTCGGGCACGATGGAATCTGACAGATGCTGGTGAATCTCTGAGGAGAATTCTCAGTGGGGTTAGTTAGGAGGAGTGGAAACTCTCCACTCTACATTTGAGCTGAGCTGCACAGTTACTCTACAGTGCATAAATTTAAGGGCAGTTCACAACTGCACTTAAAGCAGCGACCCCGCTGGTCCGGGGAAAGTGCATTTATGCAAATTTAGAATTTCTTTCAACTTTAAATGTCAGTTTGTGGCATTGATCCAAACATTTTCAGATAATAGAGGCCAGAATATCATCTTTGAGTGGGCCGGCATAGTTTCGGGTGGGACATTCCAAAAGTTTTTAGGGTCAACTGTTTGACTTCCTTTGGCGGTTCCCAAAGGAAAGCGAGGGATTGATATCAGAGCGCATCTGGTTGATTATATGTTAGAAACTGGATTTCATAATTTCAATACAGCTGCTGTTCGTCCTATTCTTTTCAGGGACGGTGCTTTAGTTTGTATTAAAAGCATCACACACACTGGTGTACGGCTCAAACTGTACGGAGATGAATGTACATCAACTATCATATTTGTTTTTGCTGTGGTTGTGCCGACCAATACGTCTATAAGTTTATTAGATCCTCCAGTTAGGAGGGAGATTGGAGAGAGAGAGAGTGATTGTTTGCTGGGTGGCCGACATTGAATTGAATGACTATTTATTTTAGGTTAAAAGGTTTCATTAAAACACATTTATTGATGTTATTTTTTATTTATAAATTAATTCATTTGTTCCTGTTGGACCTATCATCCATTTTTTTTTGTTCTAAAATTCTACATGCACTCATTTATGCTGGGTGCATGTTTGTGTTCCACCTTTGGGTGCTCATATTCTGAGTATATGTATAGTGGGGGTTGTGGGGGGCACCAAAACCAAAGTCCCAATGAATCAAATATCCAGTGACCAGGACATCAGACTTAAATTTGACCCGCTGAGGTTCACAGACGTCTCTGTGACAGTGATGCCCAGAAACATAGTAAAATACAAAATACAAACGAAAATAAAAAGAACAAATTCTGTTGTTCTCATCCTTTAGCACAGAACACGTCGGTAGATTACAGCACGAAAAGTTTGCCAAATTTGCGGCGCAGGTGTGACGGATGATGGGTCACCTAGGAGATATTAATGGAGCCGCTCTGATGGAGTCATTTAGTTGCAGGGCTTTGCATTTCATCACTTCTGTCCGTCAATTAGATTTGATTTAGAGCGAGTCTAAGGGATAGCGAATGTGAGGCATCAATTTATGAGAGGGTGATTACGCCGTAGAGAGAGAGAGAGGGAGATGGAGTGAGAGAGGGAGAGAGAGAGGAAGAGGAGGACGATGACAGGATGCATCATTCATTAACACGGCGGAAATGTCCTTCAATTATCCCTCGTCGAATTGGACTCGGTCATTACTCTTTATCAGGAACGACCTCTCCCAGGTATATAAAGTGAGAGTCTGTGTAGAAGCAGGTCCGGAGGTTTTTCAGAACCGTTATGCTCCGGTACAGGTGGGAGTCATCGCTCACCATGCAGACCTATTTACACAGATGGTTCCTATTCACCCGGGGCCCCGAACCAATGTTGTAGAACCAGGAGACTATGTCTGCGTAGAGTAATGAATACGGCGTAGACGAGGGTTCTGTTCCTAGGGTCACGTGACACAGGGTCTCATTAACAGGTTGAGGGGGGGCGGAGCACTTTCCCTAAACAGTCTGGAGCGCAGAGGTTACTTAAGTCCCCCCAAGACGCCATTATCAGCCCTGACACATTTTGACTGATAATATTGTGCTAACGGCTTCAGGACAATAAATAAAGGAGGGTAATTATGTTGTGATAAAGGGGGCGGGGCATAGCTCTGTTTAGAGGCAGGGGCTTTTATCTGGAGGAAAAACAGGATCCACTAATGAGTGGCGGGGAAGTCTGGTGCCAGTCCCGTTTGACTGTCGACCTGTCCGTGATGAGTTCCACCCTCTTGATAAAACACAGAAAGGTTCTGCCTCGGTGTGGAAGTGTTGGCCCGTCCACACAGCTGGGCCGAATCAGCGCAGAGAAACACGCGGTGGCTGAGTCACCCTACACGCCACAACACATCGAGCATATTAAAAGGAGACATTGACCAAGCGGAGCGTAAATACAGGACTTTTGTTTTCAGGCACTCTGAGCACCTTTAACAGGAACCAGACGACGGCCATCCGTGCGCTCACAAATATTTACTCATAATTTCAGACGCCATATTAGGATTTTCTTTATGAACTCCTGGAAACAGCGATTGAAAAAAATGAAATGAGGACCTCTGTCCCTGTGAGTGATTACAGATCGTAACGTAGAATATTTAAGCACATTATTTCTGTTTTACATACATGCATCACACGTGAGCGCAGCGGCGGATTACGGTGTGGCGGTGGAGGACGCGCTGTCTTGAGTTTGAGCTTATTTTGATTTTCACACTTCCATCTCTGTTGAATACTATTTTGGACATGCGGTTTTCTGTTACTCTATTATAATTGCTGGTCAGAACATTAATAAATGGGTGTAATTCTTTATTATTATTTTTTGTAAACGTTTTGAGAGTTAGTTTCTTATTTGCAGATATTTAAAAAAACATTACTTTATGTCTGATTTTATCTTGAAACTGATAATTGAAAGGCGCTCACTTTGTTGTGGGTCAGTATTTATAAGTCTGTTTTTAAGCCTTCTTTATGCCCATACTCGCAGTATCCGGATGTTATCTGTCTTGTTGGGTTCATATTCTGGATCCAATGCCATCTCTCTGAAATGTACCAGGAGGATGTTTATTTTGTGTTTTTCACAAACATTCTTCTACTTTTCTAGTGAGATATCTAAACACATATTTGATCCTTTGAGTTCAGGAATCATATTTTTCTGTTATAGGGTAGCTATCATACCAAAACATAACTTCATATTTAATTCAAAAAAATTCAATCAGGGGGATTGCTTGTACAACGCAGGGCATTGGGGGCTTTTCAATGACAGTAAAGATCCAGTTAGGAAATAACGTGGGCCAAGACGTTTCATAAACATCTCCATGCTGGATTTCAGGCTTGGGTTTTACACAGAGAATAAACAAACTATAAAAGCTCTCCGGCTGAGGCGTATGAATGCCATCGGGCTCATTTGTCCGTCCGTCTGTCTGTCTGTCCGTCTGTCCGTCTGTCCGTCTCCCTGCTTCTCCTTATTTAACACGCGTATTCTTGGAAGCAAATATGAGCCGTATTAAATGTGACTCCTCTGCTGCGCGGTAATGTGAGCACTGGCGGTTAGTTTTATATGTTTTGCGACCATGTAAATATTTAATAGAATGGCGGCACAGAGTGCTGTGTCACAGCTCCGGCCCCGCCGACGCAGCGAGAGACGCAGGAATTCTTCCCTCGCAGGAAAAACTAGTGGAGGAGCATCATTCCCATCCGTATTTCACCACAGTTGGGTGCTTGGATCGAGTGACAGGACTCAGATGTACAAGATGTTTATGGTGGCGAGGATGTCCGTTGGTAATAGTAGAGGTAGAGCTGCCTAACCTGATCCGTTCAAAACACGATGGCGACTAACAGCATTCCAAACTTAGGATGTGTGTTTGGGCCGTCGGCTTGGTATTTTCCTGCTGTAGACTTACTGCTCATAAAAGCTGGTGGGAGATCAGACGCAAAAAATTCAGTTCATATTTTTGAAGTCCTCGATCAGTTTATCAGCTGTGTGTGTTTTTGGCAGGATTTCAAAGAGTTCAACAAAAGTCATCTAGCATTAGTTTTGATTGAATGACACATCTCTATGACAACCCTCGTTTAATTTGTGCTTTGTTAGATCTCAATTTTATGAGCCCATATAGTGTGAGGAAGAACTGGATTGATTTTGGGAAAGGTAGGCTGCATACTTCCGCCACTAGGGGGAGCTTTATCTCAGAAATCTTTTGGACGCTGATTCTTCAAGCTTTGGTCCGATTGAGTCCAGATTCGGTGCATATGAATTGACTTAGAATGTATTTTTCTACGATGAACTTTGGGAAACTGATGGGAAAGGTCCGTTATATATTTCTGACAGTTATTATTCTTACTTCACATTTTGAACACTAGGGGGAGCTTTATATTATTAAAATGGACTTCTTTTCATGAGACTTAAAATTTTCATTGTGAAACATTGTCTTTTTTTCATTTGCTGTTTAAATAAAATGCTTCACCAAACATTTTTCATTTTAGGGTTCGATTAGATTCTACAAATCTAACAAATGTGCAAGATATTTGTTTTACAAATCTTCTATTATATCAAAGCAGCGCTTCAAATATTTCAGCTTTGACTTGGACCAAAGCCACCAGCATAGATCACACTTCAAACTGAGTGACATTTAGTAGCAAGCCAAAGCCAGAGCGGGTCCATCAGAATAATGCTTTTGTTTAAAGGTTCTGGTGGGAACATTATCAAAAGATCAAAAAAGGATTTTGTCTTTTATCTATGCCAGTGGTGTGATGTTATTTATTGTTGTCCACTTCTTCTTTTTTCTTAACTTGACTTAGTCACATTGGATTTATAGCGCTAAGATTAGAAATACCAGCTGTTCATCAAGTAACAGTACCGGTCCCAGAGACTAGAACTTATGTTTCAGAAACAGAAAGAGATAAAAATAGATTTAAAAAGAGGAAATAAAAGGCACCATGTGAACTATATTTAAGTCCAAACACTAAGAAGACATCAGGATCAGGATTGTGTGGTTTTAATGTTTGCATCAGACTGAAAGCAGAGAATGAAATCAAGTATTTTTCTTTTTACTTTTTTGCTTTTTAAATGTGGATAATTCTCGCCCTTTTACCCATTTTGTGGATGTAGATGGGAGGCGGGGGAATCTTCTGAAGGACTCTAAGCTCCCTGATTCGACCATATAGAGGAAATAATGAGCCCCTCCACTGTTGTCTCAGGCCAACTATGTTCTTAAGTCCTCCCCCAACAAACCTCCTTTCAGCAGCGGTGTGTTTCTCATTTACATATACATACGGTTCAGACGGATCCTTCAGGTCTTGGATTAGTCCAAGCCCCCCCGCCTCTCACTTCGAGTCTTCTATTGGTCCCTCACGCTCCAGTGGCGCCTCATGATGAGCTTCCATTGGACTCAAAGAAGCCGAAGGGCTTTCATCCCAAAGTTGGAAGTCACTCATTTGCGACACGCTGTTCGTCCCGCCATGATTAAAAAAAATCTTCTCGTTGTTTATGTCGTGTTTATTATCATAATTTACCGAGAAGAGATTCTACATCTGCTCTGGACATGGTTATAGTGTGGCTCAACAAGTGTGACGTCAGGCCAACAACTCCTCCGCCCTACACCCCCACGAGAGCGTCAGCAAGCGAGTCACAGCAGGAAATGATCTGACAACTCATCCGTGTTATGTTTGAGTCAAACTTCCTCGTTTCCTGTAAACGCGCTCCTGATCCGCCTCGCACCGCCATCCTCCTCTGGGCGAAGTGGACAGGAGGCTTCTAGAGTACAGATGGCGATGTGTCAGTAATGAACAAATACATCCGACAACTTCCTTTCTTCCCTCCCTCATTGCAACAGATGTTATGATTTTTCTCCCATGGTGCAATGTGGCTCCGTTTTTGTTTGTTTATCCCCTCATTCCTGTACTTGACATGGACTGACGGGGAAACGGCGTGTGCAACACTGGTCTGCATGCGTAGGTGGATGGTCTTGCGAGAAGAGATTACCCGAGCTCCATCATGCACACGATGGGGCTGCATGACCCCCATTGTAAACCCGGGGGCTGACCTCTGACCTTTTGAGAAGCGATGAAATGGAGGGAAACCTCCCATTTCCCTCCGCCGGGGTTTGAAGGCCCATCTAAGGAGGCATTCTTAATGAGCGCTGGAATGGATTTTGAATGCTTGGTTTGAAGAGTAGGGGGGAAAAGATCCGAGCAGAAAGAGGTTTCATCTCATGGACTGGGCTGACACTGAGACTGGGAAGATTTTGAGTTATTTTTTGTGAAGACTGGAACTTCAAATGTCACAAGTCACAAAATAAAGTCACAAAAATGAAAAAGAAAAAAATTAGATGGATAATTTTTTAAATTTCATACATACATAGAAGTTAGCGCGAGGAAGAACTGGATTGATTTGGGGAAATATCTGTTCAACACTAGGGGGAGCTCTTTTTTTTTTGAGCCATAATTTCGAACAGGTGGTATGATTGAGTCTGAATTTGGTGCATGTGAATAAACTCGAGGAGATCTATCCGGTATCTATCATGTTTTACTCTAATAGTTCATATTTTACTCACTGGGGGGCTTTTTTTCCCATGAAAAATAAAGTTTTTTGAACCTAATTTTCCAAACCGATGGTCTAATTTAGTCATTTCTCAAATCGAGAAGATCATTTGAAAAGTTCATATGTTACTCACTAGGTGGAGCCTCTTCACGTTTTTCCGACATAACTACGCTTTCAATTGGGGAGGTCAACCAGAGGAACCGCTTGTACCAAGAACGGGATTGGGGGCTTTTCATTTAACCCTTTCAAGTCGGGGACAACAGCGTAGGCCAAGTTTCTATCCAGTTGTGTTTTCTGCGGTGATTATCTCCTCCTCTGGAAGAGAGTGGGTACTTTCATTCTCCCCTTGCTGTAACATATTTCTCGTTGTAGCTCACCCAGACACAGACACCCTTACAGAGTTACAGTGATGATCGCTTACACAGATGTTTCTTCTTTGTCATTCTCCCATGCCTACACACCCAGGTAAGCACTTGTGACACACCTCCTCACTCAACGGGTGATATATTAGGTGATCCTCCTTTTTCCATTGCCAAGTATGTGTTGTGTGTGTGTGTGTGTGTGTGTGTGTGTGTGTGTGTGTGTGTGTGTGTGTGTGTGTGTGTGTGTGTGTGTGTGTGTGTGCGTGTGTGTGTGCGTGAGTGTGTGTGTGATGAAAAACTCCAGAGTTGCATAGTTATCTCCTCAACTCATGGGCCTCCTCTTAACCTCCCTTTGGCAATAAACGACGCCAATATAAATCACACATGTGCTAATGTTTTACAATTTGACTTTCATCACATGCCATCTGTTACTGTATCTTTAATAGCGTCATATGATCATGATTTCATCTCCCCCTGTCTGCACACCTGCGCTCACAAGCTCACGCTCTCTGGCCTTGGTTGGGCACGTCACCACGACTCCATGGAACTGCTGCTCTGTCACAACACCCGCCCCACGCCACCGTTCTTCCTCCGTCCCTCCACCCCTCTGTCCCCATTGTCTCCCACCTCTTCCTCATCCACCTTTCCTGGACATGCGATCTGCTGACTTAGGAAGTTGCAGTGTGACCTCCGGTACCGCGTAACAGGAAGTGGGGTTTTGGGAACAGGAAGTGAATATGAAAAGGAACGCCTGTGACTTAACCCTTTAATCTTTTCACCAAGAAAAAATGAAATATTGTTTCGTGGCATATTTTATGGATTTTTTTTTTTTTTCCCTTTAGCACTCTAAATGTACCATAAAATGATAAATACTTTTATCAATCATTTTTCTGAACACCTAAGGTGTTTGGTGTTCATTGGCATTGTCAATCAGTGGCCCCTTTGACATGTGGTGTCCCCCAGGGCTCCATCCTTGGCCCCTTACTGTTTATATATATCCATGCTGCCTCTGGGTCATATTTAAAGCAGGTTCAGTCACATTCTTCAGTAAGAAATAGAGACTCGAGATGTGCTCAACCAAACAGTTGATCACGACATTGAAGGCTTAAAGGAAATGATGGATGGTCACCTTGAACCTCATACGTCATCCATCATTACAGTAATCTCTGAGAGCTGGCCGTGGTAATGGCCTCAGGAACATTAGGGTCAGTAAGGCAATAAGTAGTGCAGTTTGTAGGCGTGCGCCATAGTGGGGGGGCAAAGTCAAAGGGCAGTGTGTGCCAGGTTGAGGGCGGGACATTTCCGTTGTTCTCTGTTAAAGAGACAACTGGTGTCCTGTAGCCATAATCATTTTCTCTAACACACACACACACATGCAGAGAGCATTAACAGTGTTTTCCAAGCCGCCGGATGAAGACACACCATCATATCAGTAACAGCACATTGACACTCGCCACACTCGGACCCGTTTGACGCCTATCCTCTATCCGCTGCGTCCTCGTAAGCAGGGTGTCTCGTGTCCTCTTCTATTTTTACCAGCAGGCGCTGAAAGCCTCTGGAAGCTCCTTGTCAATGGGCATCTCATTCCACCGCCAACGGCGTGTCACCATTTATTAAGTCGTCATTACTCAGGGCCGCTCCGGCTGCCGCACCGCCGGGGGGCGTTGCAAATAGATGGACAAGGATAGGTCGAACTGTTGCTGCACTCACTAAAGGGCAACCAGCAAAGGCGTGTTCCAGCACATCTCACTCTGCCGACGGAGATCGATGCCGGTAGCCCGGCTGCCATTGTTTCAGTTAATGCAGATGAATGGGAGGGAGGGAGCTGACGGGGGGCAGAGGGGGGAGGCAGAGGTCGACGGAGAGAGGTCTGTCCACACCTCGTTTTGTTTTGAGTAAACAGTTAAAAAGGCTGTTGAGAGTTATGAAACACCAGGATGTGAGGCCACGGCTGTGGAGGTGAACGCAAAGACATGAAGACATGAAGACATGAAGACATGAAGACAGGCACGAAGACGAATTCATTAAACTTACATGGACAAAAGAGAAGACTCAAAGATTCTTCATGGGAATAATCTGCTTATATCAAACATTAACATATCTTGAGGCATACGGTTTCAAACCCTTTGTCTCCGGACAGATAACTTAAATGGTTTCTCTTCAGGTTCTCTCATGTCCACAGGTTTAGCTCACAAGAGCCCAGACTCATTTCTCCTCAAACAGAAATATGAAATAGACCTAGTTTTAGATTTAGTAACAAAAGCATGCTGACAATGCTTTGTTGTACAAGCATTTAAATAAATCTGTGTCATTTTTTTCATGTGTTACAAATTTTAAAAAAAATGGATGTTGTAGAACCAAAAAGAAAGTTCAACATGACTCAAATTCCTGTTTTCTACAACTCAGGTCTCAATTCCATGGATTTAGCCGTAGTTTACGTAAAATGTGACGACACTACTCAGTAAAACAATTGCTGAAACCTGGAAACACAGACTCCACCGAAGAGTCAGTTTTATAAGCAGACTATCTCCATTGTAACAGGAAGTAACCCTGAAAGAGAATGTTCTTGAATTTGTCAGCGTAATCTCACCTCACACGGTTGGACTGAGGAAACTGATCCACAAACGGTGATGGATATTTATAACTGACAGTTTAGATCATAATTTCACCATTTCTTCCTTCCAAGCAGAGAACTTTGGCCCCGTTCAGAGGAGTAAAAGCAATTGTTGCCATGTCTGGACTTTTTTGGCAGTGAGGCTGTTTTTTTCATCAAATGAGCTCCATGTTTTTTGTAGCAATTAGAATTAAACAGAAATAAGAACCAGGTTGTAATAAACTCGCATTAACCTTAAGTGATTGAGTTCCCTGCTGGAGTCCTGCAGGTTTTGGCGATGCAAACCCTTCTTGTACTTTTTTATTGGTAGTATTAAGGACGACAGCGCTGTCAAAACTCGTCCTGTATCCTCGAAAAGCACCTGACCCCCTGCGTTGTACAAGCAATCCACATTATTGAACCCTTCAATTCAATTTGGAAGCTATTGTTAGAAAAACAGCGTTTTGTTTGTGAAAAGAAACTCCCCCAGTGATTAATTATATAGTAATACAGTAGAATATAATATATAAAAGATGGATCTGCATGAATCCATTAATATGCATCATATTTGGACTAAATCGGACAATGGGTTGAGAAATTATGGCCAAAAAACGTTTTGCTATAAAGCTCCCCCTAGTGTCAGAAATATGTAACTGACCTTCCTCAAAATCCATCCAGTTCTTCCTCATATTAGGTCTATGTGGGAAGTCAAATTTGATAATGATCAATGAAACGGTTTTTGAGTTACAGCGATGAAGATTCATGATAAAAAAAATATGTATTTTCTACAATTCTCACAGTCACACACAAAATTCAAAATGCTTTTTGTTTTACGGCGCAGAGGCAACATTTTCAGTCCAGAGAGCCCTGGCGGAGGTGCTGGAATCTGAGGGTGCCCACATATCTCAGGCAGTCTTTCATTTTAATAGCTATCCCAGCCCACCTTTGTTTTCTTTAGCGTCGTGAGGTGTGCGAGTCGACACATCAGCACTCCTGCTTATCAAAGCTTTTATCACCTCTCCACTGCTGTGTCACCCTCTGAGAGGAAGCAGGAGGTGACCGCTCACACACACACACACACACACACACACACACACACACACACACACACACACACACACACACACACACACACACACACACACACACCTGTGAGGGTGAGAAGGAGGAGGGGGGGGGCTGTTGTTTGACTTACCCTGCGGATGTGAATGCCTTAACCAGATACAGAATCCATCTCAGATTGTGCTGGTTAACTCCCCGCATGTGTTCCTCTCAACCAGAACAACACGGACGTGGAAGCTACACGCTCTGTCGGAAAACTGTGCTAATTTATTTGCAGTTATATAAATAACTATAATAATCTCTACAGACGACTAATACAGGGGAAATCAAGTTATTTTTTTAAGTGATGGTGTTCAGACTCTGTTTCGTTGAAGGTGGGGTTGAGGGTCTACCTGATATGGCTGTTAGAGAAATGTTGTTCCGCCTTTCCTGGCTTTGATTTATTTATTATGACTTTTCCCAGGGCCGCAACTTTTTTTTTTCTACATTCATGTCACCCAATCCGCTACCTCACAAAAATCCCAAACACACTCAAATCCCAAGTTTACACCCCGAAAAAGACCCCAAAAGAGTTTGGAAGAATATTTGCTGTGCCTTTAAAATGTTTATGGCTTTTACTCACGTCTACTAATCAAAGAATTCTGAGCATTTTGATGAACTATTAATCACAAGTCCCGACAAACCTCGCCGACACAGTTACAGCAGAACTGACCAATAATTAAAAAAGCCGGAACTTTATACCAGATTTACGTGTTTTGTCTCCGAAAAGTTGGGCACAATATGGAATCGTCATCGCCGCCGCCACTGCGTCCGCCGAATAGCCTTCGTGTTAATGCGATAACTTAAAAGCTATTTCATGGAACATGGATCAAATTTTCTATCACTATAGACGAAGAAGAAGAACTGGATTGATTTTGGAGAAGGTCAGTTGCATTTCTGCCACCAGGGGGAGTTCTATCCCCAAAGATTTCTGGCAATAATTCCTCAACCGTACATGTACATGTAATATTTTTACTCCAGTAGGTCATATTTTACTACTTAAGAGTTTTACACTTTTACTTTTACAAAGGTTTAGAAAAGTTTTTCCGAACATAACTTCCTAACCGTTTCGATTTCCTCCAAATTGACCTCATATGAACCGCCTCATACAATATATCATAATACATTCATTCATTATCTCTACTTGTATTTGTCCTATTTCACTGTAGTTGTTCATATTTCTTTCACTGGGAGTTGCCTTTTGTGATTCTCGCTTTCTAACTTTTAGTCCGATTGTGTCCAAATTTGCTCATATGAATCCAAACCATGAGATTTATATATGTATATTATTCCAATATAATAGTTCATATTTTAATCATTATGCTGAGACTTTTTCCTGTCCGTAATTTCCCAACCGTCTGTCAAACTGTGTCTTTATTTAGCTCCTATGAATCAAAAGTATATCTGTCTTTATTTATTACTGAGCTCAGAAAAACTAGTTAACTGAATTAATCTTCGTTATTGAGTCATTATGGGATCTGATCCTACAGCAGACCGCTGATTACCCTTCAATACGCTTGATATCAGGGATGACATCGTCGGCCAATACAACGTAAATAAATAATTCCAACATAGATTTTCTGTAAAGCTTTCACATTTTTTTTCTCCAAATTTTTCAATAAATTGTAAGTTCTGGAGCTTCTGCATAAAACGAGAAAAGTTGTCCAAAGATTTAAGGGAACGGAGATGAGAAAAACATTTTCGGTTCTCCTTCCATGACGACTGTGGAAACTCCACTGAGCAAAACGGTGGTGATCATATTTTTAGATTTTCAATTTATTTGTTTCCAGGGTGAAGGGTGCCATTCCAGTTTTGAAAAAACATACACACATATTTTTCTCATTGGATCACCTGGAACATTTTAGGGGACTTGGAACCGGTGCACAGCTAAACACAGGAGTTTGTTGGGTTGATCCTGATTCTTTAGAATAATTAGCCGGTCCGTAACAGGGCAGCTTTTTTCATATTAG
Source organism: Lophius americanus (assembly GCA_037951165.1). Classification (NCBI taxonomy): domain Eukaryota; kingdom Metazoa; phylum Chordata; class Actinopteri; order Lophiiformes; family Lophiidae; genus Lophius; species Lophius americanus. The sequence goes on along the minus strand of JBBDHG010000002.1, from coordinate 360,322 downwards.
CTGAAGACAGAGACCTGGAGGCAATTTGTTCCCATTTATCCAAAATGTCTTACAGGTGCTGACTCAAGAAAGAAAAAGAATGAACTGCGTATGAACTGTCGGGGGACAGTAAATCCAGTCAGCGCCTGGTTTGAGGTTTTGCAAAGCAGGAGTTTTGGTGTGAGCGAGGTTAGAATAACAGAAATGATTAAATGAAATTGATGACGAGTAAAAAAAAACAGCGCTGTAAAATCATCCTCTGTGCTGGTACTGGTTTCATCGTTGTTCCAGTCATCCCACCCCCTTTTCTCTCTCTCTCTCTTTCTCCCTCTCTCTCTCTCTCTCTCCCTCTCTCTCTCTCTCTCTCTCTCTGTCTCACCAGCGCTATCCTCTCTATCTCAGCTGCTCTCCCTCCCCTCCCTTCTCTTCTAGCGGATGGTGTAGTGCTCTCTCTCTCTCTCTCTCTCGCTCTCTCTCTCTCTCCCTCTCTCTCTCTCGCAGTCTGTTAGAGCAGCGCACAAGGATTAGAGGGTTGCTGTGAGTGTCTGCTCAAAGAGAAGAAGCCAGGAGACACAGAAGGAGATAAAGACAAATTCTAGAAAAGGATAGAAAACTACTGGAGAAGTGATCTGATTTACTTTTACACGGACTCTCTGCCTTTCATCTCATTCACACCAGACTGAAGCCTTTGCTGAGATCTTCACCTGGGGGGAGAGCAGAAAAGCCAAGGGACTATAGAGCCCGGACAACCACACGGGGAGCCATGTGAGCGGCACCCATCCTACCACTTCACACTACAGAAGTCCAACCGCACTTTGCTGCCTGATCTGGGGAGTTCAAAGCGGAATTACTCCCCGTTTCCCCAGAACCTCCACTTCAAGGTTCAGCGGGAGGCGTTCATCCGCGGGCACCGGTCGGGGTCGTGGGTGCCCCTGGTCTGGAGGCCAGCCAGCAGCGCTCCAGCACCATGGATTACCTGTTTGGGATTGTAGTGCTGCTGTCCGGGTTGGTGCAGCCGGGGAGAGGTGCTGAGCCCAAGCACAATGTACCCAGGCTAAAACTGTCATACAAGGGTAAGCCCTATTCTCCATTCTCCATTGACTCCCGGACGTATGCGATGACGGTGGATTGTGATGTTCTGAACATAGACCACCTTGTCTAGTCGACTTTTCTTGCCTGTGGGGGTTCTGGCATGCTCCTCTTTTCATCAATTCTGTCTTCTGTTAGGTGTCCTTTTTCATCTATTCCTATGAATCTATTTCTTTCTCCTTCTTGGCCAGCACGTAGCATCTGTTTAACCTTCTAGTATTCCTCTCTACCTTTCAACCCGATCCTCCTCTCTCTCGCTCTCTCGCTCTCTCTCTCTCTGCCTGTCCCTCAGAATTCACTATTCTTCTAAGAAAAAGTCAGATTGGTTCCATATGCTGAGGAAGGGCTCTCGCCTGCACTTAAATGTATATATTGGCCCCTCTACCAATTTTCCCCTTTTGCTGTCCCCTTCTGCTGGTACTGTACAGCCCTGTTAAGTGCTCTGAAAAGGCAACAGAGCCTCTGTTTTGATGGGTTCTGTCCCAAAAAACCCGGTCGGTCATGACACAGAGCTTTTTTTTCTTCTTTTTTTTTAAAGGCACCATGCAGGTTTTCCGACTTCTCATTACTCCGTTTCTAAATGGATCCAACAGTTATAGCCGGACCTCAATGGGAAAACTGCATGTGCATGTGGGTTTGAATGTCGGTGCGTTAAATAATGCATTTGCAGGGAGTTTCATGCCTCCTTTTTATATGGTGCACGTGTAAGTTTTGACGTACACAGCAAACGTATTATTCTCTCTCCTTCTGTGTTATTTTGAGGGGAGTCTGTGGAGCGCCGGTTCTTCCTCTCCTCCTCCTCCTTCTCCTCCTCACTCTCTTGCTTGCTCTCTCGCTCACTCTGTCTTGTCTTCTCTCTCACACCCTACACTAAATCAGGCTCTTTGTAATAGCAGACTTTTCAACTCAGCTTGAAATAACTGCCAGCATTTTTGGCATATTTTGGGATTTCTCTTTTCTTTGCTTTTTTTTTGCTTTTTAATGCCAGTCAGAAGGCTATTGTGGTTCTTTGTCCTAAAACATGCTGAAAATATATGGCTGGGATCAACCAGCCAATTCTTCATGGGCCCTAGATATCTTGTAAAACATACCCTGTGGAGAAAAAAAAAATGCCTTCTGAATATTTATGATGCATGCATGATAAATTATTATGAAAACATGCACGTGTGTTTTTTACTATCGCTCCAAGCATTTGTTCTCCTGATCATTTCAATCAACGTCCAGGAAAATTTTCGGGTCGTGATGTTTATCACTCTATTCTCATCTATCGTCGGCCGAAACAGTCGGGGGAAACACAAGTTTAGAGGCCCGTTATGTAACGTTTTGTATTCTCCAGATGAAGTGCAACTTATAATTTTGGTGTTGCATATTTTACTTTATCACCATGTCAGCTTCCAAGAGTGCACGGCGATAAAAAGGCATGCAACGTTTCTATTTGTACTTGCTTTTTCAGCGTTTCTTGCTGGAACCAGGGTTCCGTTGGGTTGGCATATGATGAAAAAATCTGGAAAGAATCTTGGTGGGGCTTATCTGCTAAAAGTCGTAGATCCCATGGGCTCCATCATGTCAGTACTCATGAAGCGGAGCCTCCAGGCACTGGATGGGAATGTCTTCTCTTTCTTTTTCTTTTTACATATGCATCTGTTTAAAAAATACACTTACCAAATGTCCGATTGTTTGTGATCTTCTTCAGTATTTTGACTGACAAGTGAACAAATAATCTGGTATAAGAGATATGTCATCAAGCATCAAAGTCTGTACTGACTGACTGCGAGTGATCGAGTGTTCTGTTGTGATAGATGGACTCGTCTGGTTATATTTTATGTATCATTATTTATGCTGAAAGTACATCAAAGCATGGTTGTTTATGTGTATGTGTGTGTCTGCAGTATGTGTGTGTATGTGTGACTATGAATATGTACATGTGTGTGTGTGTGTGTGTGTGAGATCTTGAGAACTGTAACTGGTGTCTGTGTGTGTGTGTGTGTGCTTTAACGAGGGAAGAGTCTATCAGGTTTATGTACGCATTAAATTTGTCCTATTACCGGTTTCGGGCAACACAAGATTTATAGCAGATATATATAGCAGATAATAAAAGCTACGTTGCTTTCATTATGAGCCCTAAAATATCCTATTTATGATGGAATGATCAAAAAAAACAAAAAAGGAACAAAATTGCATCATAGCCACCATCACAGACCCTTTGTGTGCACGAGATCTCAAAAACTATTGTATGGATCATTTTCAAATGTTATACCCATGTAGACTTTAGTGTTAGGAAGAACTGGATTGATTTTGGAAGGCACAGTTATAACAACAGTCATAACACCCAAGAAATAGTCAAAACACTTAAGACATAGTTAAAACTTTTAAGACATAGTTATAACACTCAAGACATAGTTATTACAAAAGAAAGGTAGCCACAAGATAAAGTTACAACAAATAAGATATAGTAACAACTTATTACACTCGAGATATAGTTATTACACTAGTTATCACACTGACAGCATAGTTATGACACCAGAGAGGTAGTTATAACACACACGATAAATTTACAAAAAAACAAAAGAGGAATGGTAACACCTTATTACAATTGATATATAGTTATAACACTAGATATAATACTGGAGACATAGTTATTACACTATAAAGGTAGAAATTACAAACAAGATATATTACAACAATAGTTATAACACAGACATGGTTAAGACATGCTTACAACACACAATAAATTGTTAAAAGTTTAGGCCATAGTTTTTACGCTCTAGACATTGTTACGAGACACAAGATGGAGTTGCATATTTCTGCCACTGGTTGAATCTTTATCTCCAAACATTTTTGGACGCTTCTAAATCGACTCAAGGAGATCTATCTTGTGTACATCATATTTTACTCCAAAAGTTCATATTTTACTCACTAGGGAGAGCTTTTTGTCTAAAAACACAGCGTTTTTCCGACATAACTCCCACTTTTAATTTGAGGAGTTCAATCGGGGGATTGCCTGTACCACACAGGGGATTGGGGATTCATCAGGGATATACCCTTCCCGTCGGGGACGACAGCCCAGGCCTAGTTAACATAGCAAAAGCAGTTACACATTCTGAGAGAGTAGTAAAACACAATAAACATGAAGAAGAGGGAGACGAAGAAAAAACACAGCCCGATGTTGTGTGTTGATGACATCACACGGCTGCATGTGGGTGCAGACAAGACATCAATACTTTCACAGTGTGGACATTTTTACAGCCTCAGAGGAAGGCATCGACATTCCAATCTGACATAGGTGTTGCCATGTGTTTACAGACGTGATGTCATAACCCACACTGCCTCCTGTAGTGGAAGGCTGAAGCTAAAAAGGTGGCTTCAGCAGCAAAGTGAGAACAAAGGAGACAAACAATGGTCTGTAGACATGACTTAACTTTTTCAGCTTTATGTAAGAAAGTATCTGATGGTCAGTGCTCCCATAACTATATAAATGCTACTAAGCTAAAAGCAAAATGAAGTCATCTACATTGGTTTGGACTTCATTCAACGTTTCTGAAATCATTGTGAAGAATGCAAATTATAAAAAGAGATAATTATTGTGCCTGTTTTAAGGTGAAAACATAAAAAGAGCTCCACAAACAGCAGGTCACGGTTTCTCTGTATCCAGTGGAAGAGCCCAGACTCTGACTTGAAACAATTATCTCAACTCATCTCCTCTCATCTTGACACAGGACTCCCCTTTGAAGAGTGGTGTGGTCCCTAACTCTAATCTGGCGTATTGTTTTGTTTCCCTTAAGTGAAGACACACTTCAGAGTTCATAGAGACGATGTTGATTAATGTTAAAGTTAAATTTTAATATGATATTGTGGTATGAGAAGTCTTAAGGATAGCCTTAGAGTTAATGCAAACATGATCCCAGGCCCCAGATGATTAAAACAGAATATGCTCCAACAGTTGTAAGAATGGAAACAAAAAACAAAGAACAAAGCTGTAGTGATCCTTCCAAGCAGAGCTGTCATCAATTCAAATGGAACCAAAATATAATCTGCGTCAGCGGCGGGAATCATTCTTTTGTTTTAGCATTGTTTTCTGCCCACCAAAGAACTCGGCTAATTCACGTGACAAACAGAATTACGTCACTAATGTTCTGCAAATGTTCAGAGGGGTTGGAAACCTTTACAAATTATAGCATAATAAATCTCACCGCAACTATGGAATATTTAATCCTCGATCTTTAATCACTTTATATGAAATCATAATCTTCTCTTCCCCCTAGTGAGTAAAACAATATATGAAGGTTAGATGCATTTATTTTCTGTAACCACTTATCCTGTTCAGGGTCCTGGGGGCTGGATCCTATCCCAGCTGTGATTGGGCGAGAAGTTTGGTACAACCTGGATGAGTCGTCACTATATCCAATCGGACCATTTGTTAGGAAGTAATGTCTGAAATGTGCTTTTCATAAAAATGAGTCCCCTACTGAATAAAAAATTAGCTATTTATGAAAAACACTGTTTCCCAGACACAAGTTCTTAAACACAGTGAGGAAGTTAAGTCTGCAAAACAGGATTTTTCATAGAAAAAGCTCCCTCTGGTGAGTAAAATATGAACCATTAGACTAAAATGTGGAATATGAAAGAGAGAATTTAGTCCAGATTTGGACTAAATCGGACTAACGGTATAAAAATTTACGGCCCAAAGACTTTTGGAGATATAGGTCCCTCTAATATCGGAAACATGCAACTGACCTTTCCCAAAATCAATCCAGTTCTTCCTCACGCTAAGGTCTCTGTGGGTTTAAACTTTGAAAGTTATCCATGCTTTGATGATGACTCCAGAATATCCCCGAGTATTTAATAAGTCACCTGCTACTTGCATGATATATGATTTTCACTAGCTCATAAATCCTATATTGTGCAGTTGTGTTGCTTTAATCATGTGTGTATGTAAGAATGTGATTGTGTAAGAGGGTAAGATCAGAGTGCATCGGACCCAGAGGTGTTTCCTCTGAGGGTGACGATTGTCAGTTAACACCAGAACTATGGAGGGGGTAAAAGAGGGGTGGAGGCTCGGTGGTGGAGGGGCTCAGATTTTCGTTAAAGGAAGGAGAAGCTGGCAGATGAACAGTCGACGACACAGAAGGAGGGGAGGATGATCGCTAAGCGACGTGTCACTCATCCGGTCTCCCCCGGTGAAACCGGCACAGTAATTAAGTTCAAATAAACAACGAGAAGGAATCCTCACGGGGAAGGACATTCAAACACGAGAGCATAAGAGGGGGTCCTCAATTGAGAAGAGAATACAAGACTGAAGGAGAGACCGAGGCCCATGAATAGGACAGGAGGCAGAACAATGAGGGGCTGTGATTTTTTTGGGTAGCGGAATAAACAGGGAGCATGTGAGCAGAGTCTCATGAAATGGTTCTCAAACGACCATTGATGACGAGCCTCCGGGGAGCGGCAGTCAGAAATAGTGAGTGATTTTATTCTCCCGGAAAGGACAGGTGAACGACTGCAGAGCGAGCAGTTTGAGAGGCAGGACGGCCCAGGAATGGAGGCAGGTAGATAAAATGACCTCTCGTGGGACAGCTGAGGCTGCAAGTGCCGAGTAAATGATTTCCCACTGGGGTCAGTTAGGCATTCGGCTAAAAGGAGCTCGGTGTGATGGGGGACAGAACTATGATCACAAGAGTTAATGATTTTCTCCTCTCCTTGAGACCGGGGGATAACTTTCACTTTCTTCGCATGGACTAGAAACTTAAGAAGAGGGAGACATAATGTGACATTCAACTCCAGCTTAAAAAGTCTTCCTAGGCAACTAAATCAGAGCCTGATTTGTTCACGCTGCTGACAGAAATCATTGTTAATTGCGACCGCATGATTTACTATTAAAGTAGAAGCTTGCACAACTGGCCCATTCAACGTTGCTGCTGTAGCGTTGTAAAACGACAACCTTATGTGGGATGAAAACAAAAACACATGAAGGATAAAACGAGAAGAAGAAAGGGCTGAGAGTGAAAAACCTGATTTTGATCAGAATTATTTACAGCGCTTTATTATGACACCGAAATTGGGATAAAATGGAATGATCATGGCATCGGCCGCAGGTCCTTAGCGATTACTCAAAAACTATTTGTAAATGGATCATTTTCAATGTTGTACCTTCATAGACCTCAGTGTTAGGAAGTGTCGGATAGATTTTGGAAATATGAGGAGGGGAACCATTGCCTTCAAATGTTTTCGGGCCATCATTCCTCAACCGTGGGTCCAATTTAGTACAAATGAGGTTTATATCAATCAACCCAAGGAGATCTGTCTTGTGTATATCATATTTTATTCACTAGAGGGGGCATTTTTGAATGTTTTTCTAACATACCTTACATTTAATTTGAGGGGTTCAGTCAAGGAATTGCAAACCATAGGCCTAGTTGTAATCAGGATCAATTTTTATTTATCTAGGAATAGTTCCTGCAGATCTGTCCTTTAATTTATGACTTATTGCCAGCTTCTAATTCCACCAGAAACTGACAAACTCTCACAGTATCTTTCAAATACTCTGGAACCGTTCTTATCTCCTCATTATCTTGAGGCCTCCCACTTCCACGTTTCTGCGTCACTTCATGAGGTCATAATATATCGTCACCAAAATTTAGTTAACTATAGGACTTGCCAAAACCTACCTCCGAGTAAAATTGCATGCACATCCTTCCATTAGTTCTCATGTAATCTTGCTAACAAACCAACAAACAGACCCTCTTACGGAGGCTACAATATCCGTTTATATTACATAACACTCAGTTTTGCATTTAATCCGGAGGACCACCACACAGAGGGATTCAAACACAGTAGGGTGGGAGATCCACGCAATGACCCAACTGTGATCCCTTAAAAGGAGCCAGCGAGCAGCACTTTAAAACTCACAGGCTCTTGTTAAACAACCTGATAGTTACCCGTGGCGTGGGTAATTACGGAGCGTACTGTATGAACTCTTAATGCCGTTGCGGCTGCTCCTCGCTGGATGGGTGGAACTGAGGAGGAAAGAGGCTGAGAAAGAGACAGGCAATCTGGAATCGGCTTACAAGCCTTCAAAATAGACACTTGGTGTGGAACCGCGTTCAACGCAGTCTGGATTCAGCCCCATAATAAGCCCGTCTGTGTGTGTGGGTTTCTGTGTGGGCGGGGCCGCCTTTGACTCATGAGTCTTTGCATCTATGTCAGCTCATCAGTGCAACTTTGTCCATTCTTTTATACACCAGTAACCGTGTCTCCCTCTGCTGCGCCCTGGTTTTCCCTCCGTTGTATCCGTCCATTATGCGCTCTGGGACTGATGGACCGGATGTAGATAATTATAAGGTGTAGACCCAACACGCCAACTTTAGAGATGTCTGCCTCCGTTTCCCTTCTCGTTTCTTTCTCATCGTTCGTTTCGCCCTACACAGCCCTCCCTCTCTCGCTGCTCGGTTGCAACTAAAGAAACCACAACGCCGCACACCCTAAGTACACTCTTCAAGTAGCCTGTGTGTCTGTATGTGTGTGTATTTGTGTGTGTGTGTGTGTGTGTGTGGTTGTAATTTGTTTTTGCTGGGTTTACTTTTTCTGTCTCTCGGTGATTGCTGCTCAGTTGATACATATCTCTTGGCTATCCTTTTTTTCAACTCTGCTCGGAGACACAGTGAACGGCGCTCGCCCTCGTACCCACACAGGCACAATCCGACAGCCACCGCTTTGTGCAGGTTTTGCCCCCATGTTACAAATATATTACCAGAACTGACTTGGACACCTAGTTTTTGGTAACATCCCATCACCCTCAGGTCCACAGGCTGAAAGCTGCTCTGCTGAAGAGTGTGTATATCTGTTAATGCTCATTGCACCGCAAATAATTGTTTAATGACTCAAAGGCAATTGCAACAACAAGCCATTCATGGTGTTGGAGAAAATGTGGTTTTATTTGCAGTTTTACACTTCGCGGAAGTGGGGAGATTTTTTTTTTTTATTGCCGTACCCTCAAGAATTATTGGCACTCTTTAAGGAAAATTAGTAAAGTCAGATGCAGAAATTGTCTTCATTATCTACACCCATGATCTTAATCAAATTATGCACAGACATCTAAACTCTAAGTCATGTTTCACAAAACATGTGAGCTCCAACCCCTTTTGTCACACTAACAGCCTCGGGTCTCCTGCTGTAGTCTGTGATTAGGCTGGAGAACAGATGGAGAAGATCTTAGACCTCTCCTCCACACAGACCCTTCAGGTTCTGAGGTCCAAGCTTGTAGACTTCTGCAGCAGATCCCACAGATGTTCTGTTGGGTTTAGGTCAGGTGACTGGGATGGTCATGGTAAAACCTTTATTCTGTGATCTCTGGACCATTCTTGGGTTGATGTGGAGGTGATCTTCAGATCATTGTCCTGCTGGAAGGTCCAACCACGACCCATGTTAAGGTTCCTGACAGAAGACTTTAGGTTTTAATCCAGTATCTGCTGGTGTTTGATGGAGTCCATGGAACCATGTCTTTTAACAAGATGTCCAGGACCTTTGGAAGAAGAAAAAAAGCACCATTTCATCAGATCCACCACCAGACTTCACAGTGGGTATGAGGGGCTTATCTCTATGGCTGTCTTTCGTGCTACACCACACCCATCTTAGATTCTTTGTTGCCAAAAAGTTTGACTTTGATCTCATCTGACCTTTGACCTTGTTCCAGTGAAAGTCCCAGTGGTGTTTGTCAAACTGTAGCAGCGTTAGCTTGTGTGTGGACGACAGCAGAGACTTTTTTCTTTCTACCCTCCCAAACAGCTGGTGTTGGTGTCGGCACCATCTGATGGTTGTTAGGGAGACTTTCTGACCCGAAGATTAAAGATTTTTAACACAGCCAGTCTCTTTAGACTCCTAAATTATTAATCTATACTGTAATTTTGAAGCTATCCAACTTTTCTTTGCTCCTCATTTCTGTGTTCTCTGGTCTTTCCCATCGTTAAGAACCTTGGAGAATTAGGCCTGTGTCACCTATTATTTATACCTCAGTAAAACAGCTCTCATGCAAATTGATGAACCTAAAATATAAAATAGCTTCAGTTACCTTTTAATCGCATGATTTCTGAGGGGCATCAATAATTGTTGCACAAACAATTTAGAGAAAAATATATTTGTCATGTAAGGAATGTATTTTTTATTTTATTTTTGTTTTGTTTTGTTCCTTTAATGAAAGGTTAGCTTAAAATAATGAATAGATATATTAAAGATATATTATAGATATAAATAATTTGATTTAAGGATCATTCAATGTGGACAATAAAGATATTTAACTCTTCTTGAGGGAACTGTACAATCTTACTCCAGGTTTATTAAGTTAACAAAGGAATGCAGCAGAATCATTTGAATGATGTTATTGTTGCCCCTTGTTGCAGAACCTGCTGTTATGATCTACAGATTTTATGACCTTTGGATTGCAGGCGTTTGGAGTTTTCCTTCCAACTTGTTATGGGTTTTGGAATTGTGGGTTATTTCCCAGCCTTCAGAAAATGTTCCCCCAATTACGCTGCCATTTGCCTCAGAACCCATTTACTCAAACAAAAATGATTATCAATAACAATCTGGATGAGTGTTTATGCGCCACAATGGGAGGCAGCGCCGTCGCTGGGTGTGTTTACGCAAAGATAAACATACGTGCACAAAGAAATCATGTCTATGTTTTTTGCCTGTGTGTACATAAGCGCTGTGCGGACATGCAAACATGAAATATCCCGTGCCTTTGCATCTGTGTTTGGGATGTAGGCTTGGGTTACAACGCGGTGCAGATTTCTGAACCGTGGGTATGAATGGGTCCCGCCACCTGCTAAGTCTCGTCAGTCAGACGGAGAAAGGGTGCACCATTCACCCCGGATAGACTCGAGTTACAAATGAGGGACATCTCTGCAGAAAGACAGAGCAAACGACCGCCAGACGTCAGACAGGAACAGGGGAGGGGCAGATAACACACAGGGTTCGTGTGGAGGATGGCAATCCTTTTAAAATTCTATTGTTCAACTCTTTGTCTTTTGATTTCAAAATGTAACGTGGGCTTGAAATGCTAGTCCCTTAAAATCTCAATTTGCTGCAGTCTCGTTTTTCTTGGTTTTTTTTACGTCCCTCATACTTGTTCTCTCCCGCCCATAAATGTCACAAGCAGCATTAAAATATAACGAGGAAGCTTTTAGAAACACTTGAGCTCCAATTTCGTATTTTACGTAGGAAATGACAAACATAAATCCTACAAATTGTATAATTTTACTGCCCGTGATTTTGTTTATTATCTTTTCTCCCTGCCCAACTGCCTTCCATGAAATGGAGAAAGTAGTTTGTTTAGCAAATGAAACCCGGCTCCGTCACAGGAAGGTTTCTCAGATAATGGTACGTGGGGCTGAAATGCGCATCCGTGTTCCAGCGTCTCCGTGGCATCAGCGCGTTTGCTGTCACAGTTCTTTCCTGGGACACGTTCAGATCCGTAGCCTGGCCTCATTAATTTCTAATAAAACGCCAGGGCCGACATTCGGCTACGCCGTTCAGCTGACAGGCTGCACTAACAGGCAGCGGCTCCAGACATGACCACGCAAACCACTGCCTGTTCCTCTCAAAGTCCATCCATCAAGCTACCGCTCTCGCCGCGGCTTTGCAGAGGAGCGGTTCTGTGATTTATGTGTGTGTTTGGACACCTTCTTTTTTTTTCGTCAATGACATGCACAAGTGTGTGTTTGTCCGCGTGTGTTTTCCTTCAAAGTAATAAGCAGCGAGGAGAGGCAGCAGCTCGGTTATGAGCATTTAGTGGTGTGTGAGCGGGCTCGCTGTGGTAGGCATGGCTAGGCCTCCAGCCGTCGGTGGTCGCAGCGCTGGTGGAAAACCGCTCTCTGTGGCCCAGCCGTCCAACGACAGGAGGAGACACACACTAATGAAATGGTTCCATATTCAACCGCTTTTGTTAAATGTGCCTCTTTTTTCCCTCCTCTGCTCATGTCTCCGCCTGAGTCTGCTGCCATTATCCATGATTTCTTCTTTCTTTTTTTAATTGTGCCGCTTCATGTCTTCTCCTTCTCCCTTCTAGCGTGTTGTGTTCTGTCCCCCCTCATTTTCTGTCCTTTTTTTTCTCTTTTTCGGGGGGTTACAGGAATGTTGTGCAGCGCCATGGAGGTCCAACATATAGGTCGTGACTCAATGAATGTTTGTGGTGAAATTCAACACATATTTAGGCTTACTCATATAGATTCCATGCGGTTGGGGATGTGGTGGCGTTTGCCTTGTTAGTCCCTCGGATACATATCCTCCGCTTGAACATGCTCATTTTCACAGGAGAGAATATGGTATTAAAATCTCCCATAAGATGCAATACTTGACTATGAATTATAGCCATGGTTTGAAAATAGTACGTTTTCTATTTAAATTCAAACTATGATGAATCAGAGGAGGCACACTCAATTTCCGAGCAATACACACGTTTTATTGTCGTCTATTTTTGAGTCAGCCCTCTAATTTCTTGCTCAAATGTTTGGCTGAGCTTATTTTCAGTCAAAACTTCTTATTGAAAAATGTGATGAATCTGTTTATAGTACGAGCCAGTGGCAGCATGTTTCTGCTAAAAAAAAGTAAGGGGCCAAGGATGGAGCCCTGGGGGACACCAGATGTCAAATGGGCCACCTAGGAGGAGGCATTATCCTTGGCTATAGAGTTCTATGTAATTAGTTAGTTGTTTTTTGTGGCATATTAAAGCATCTGAGGACCTGCTAAACAAAATTATTTAACTACATACAAACCAGTAAAAAAGTCTAACAATGTTTAAAACGTTCTTTAAAAATACTTTACCAAGAGCCTGAGCAAATCTAATTAAAATGTAGTATTTTCCATGAAATACAAAATGTTTTTATTAAATGATATTATAAATTGGATTTTTTTTTAACTGTTGGAAATCATTGCTAGAGAACACGGTAAATTTAGAGGGTCTAAATTATTGATTTTATAAATTCCCCAAACAAAAAAATATAATATAAATATAAAATATGCACTCCAAAAAAGAAGGGGAAAAAAGAAGATTTTCTTGGCGAGGACACTTAAGGGTTAAAACACAGACACAATCTCTTTTTAATTGTAGAGTTGAGAGCGCAGTGTGCGTGAGGCTGCACACTTCCTGTCGGACCTGTCACTCAGCCGCACCTGGAAGAGAAATACGACGGTCACTATGGAAACCAGCCCACACCTGCTACTGTGCTTAGAAGGAGAGAGAGAGAGAGAGAGGTAGAGAGAGAGAGAGAGAGAGCGAGCATGGAGGCGGGGGTGAACTTTGGAGGCATGTGTGGATATCCTTGAGCCTAGGATAATATTTGAACGCTTTGTTAAGCAAAGCTTTCGGCAAATTTCCACGGGGCGGCTGTCTCGTCTTTTTTTCTGACACCTGTGTTTCGTGGCCAAGGCCGTCAGGGGAGACTGCCTGCTGCACCACACACGGAGAGAAAAGAAGGCAGGGCCGGGAAGGAGCGAGCCGACATGCCAAACCAAACCGCTGGAGATATTATAGTACTGTCTGCCTCTGGCTTTCTGAAACCAGCCTTGTATTCAAAAGATAAATATGTGTAATTCTCTGCGTCAGTTCCCTTTGAGCTGCCATTTTCCTTTTCTTCCCCCTGCCTGTTAGCGGAGCGGCTCTTCAGGACGAGAGAAGACAAACTGCAGAAAAACACCGATAGTTCAAGTCACAGGAGTCGGCTACTGGAAATGGACGAGCTAAACGTGTTTTCACACATCGTGAGCCCCTCTCCTCTCTGTGCGGCCCCTCGCTACAAACACACTTCATCAAAGTGTTGCATTAGTTTAATGGAACAGGACCAATCTGTTGAATCAAGTGTTCTCCTCCGTCAGGCTTTTTTTTGTTGTGTCGTGTCACTCAGACGGGCGCTAACACGGCGGCGTGCACACACGCTCAGATAAACATCATCTAATGCAGCGTCGCTTCCCTTTCAGGCCGTTTCATTATGCTGTTATTGCGTGGCATGTGGGCGTCTAGAACGAACGGGGGAGTGAAGAGCACTCCACGGACAATCGCTCTTGAATTTTGAATGTAGATTCCTTTTTTTTTAAAGACAAAGAGCCACGTTATTTCCATAATGGAGGACGGTGAAGGGACAAATAATTTATTTGAATTTACTTTGCATTCGCCTGTTTTATATTGTATGAAGCGTTTATACATAGAAAAAGGTCTGTCGTGTAAACACTGAACTTCATGCCGTGCCTGGATCCACACAGGTGTATCTACATCCTTGCATCTGTGCGTGTGTGTGCGCGTGTGTGTATGTGTGTGTGTGTGTGACACACAGGATGTGTGTTTGCATGTGAGTCCCGGTTGTGTGCTCTAAAATGTATAAAAGACGGAATGTGTGAGTGAAAAAGAGCAGGTGATGTGTAACAGGAGAAAGTGGGACAGAGACTGATCATTGTGTGAGCGTGTAGCCGTATATGTGTGTATTTTTTTTATGTGTCTGTGTGTCCACTGGCTAGTGTGCGTGTGTGTGTTTGTGCGTTAAAGGTGGTAGAAGCTGCTGAGTGTGCTCACTGTTCCACCAGTGTGTGCTGCATAAGCAGAAAAACTGATTGGATTACAACTTAGTCTGAAAAGAAGTCAGAGCGTGTGTGTGTGTTTTTGTGTGTGTGTGTGCACATGTGAGTTGTCTGTCTGTGTTCGTGTTGAACGCAGACAGACAAATCGATGCAGTGTAAACATGAAGGTCGATGAATATGATTTGACTTTTAAAGGCGTGTAAACTGCTTTTTAAAAGTAGAGTGAAGTGAATTCATGTTGGAACACGCTCTCCACCTCCACCTGTGTCTTACTCCATGTTTCACACCTGAACCCTGAACTGACCTATATATAGATATAGATATAGATATATATATATTTCTTTTTTTTCTACATCTGTGGTCTGTCTTGTTGGATGGATGGATGATTGAAATCATTTCTTTTCGTTTCTATCATTTCTAGCGTTGCAGCATTTAAATTAAAATAAAATACCATAAAGCCGGTTGGAGTGGTGACATGTGACTGTCATGAAACTCAGTTTTGGTTTGGTGTCGATAAAGGAACCTTTTCATCTGTTGTGCAAGAAGCAAGAAATCCTTAATTCCAAATGCTGTCAAAGCAATAAATTAATTTAGGACACGATGGACCAGAACCTGAGAAAGGTTCTCTGACTTTGCCTTGATCAAATGATGTGTTGTTTTTTTATTACCCCATACCAATGTTTTCACCTTGGTTGGTTTGTCTGTTTGTTCATTTGTTTGCTTTTTAGTGAGATTACAGAAAAGCTAATGGACAGATTCGCTAGACATTTTACCCAGAATCAAGTTTTCGTTATATCCTCTCATGATAAGAAATGATGATCATTTTTTACCAAATTTTTTGCCATAAGGCACTGATTCTTTGAAAATTTTTCAACCTTCCAGAAATGAACCATGTCTGGAACAGGAAGTGAATTTTAATGGAATTGTTTTATTATTATTTTTTCTAAGAAAAAATGAAAATCACCCAAAAATTCTAGTTTAAACATGTCGATCTGAAATGTTTGTGTGCATTTATTCCATTAAAATTAGATTTTATATTCCGAAGGATTGCTAAAAAAAAGTGAAAAAAGTTCCACTGGCGTATATGACATAGTCAATAATAGCATCTTGAATAACAGTCTATCTATAAATATAAATCCATAAAGAATGTTATTATTTAGATGGTTTCAGTAATTACAAAGTATATAATTGATTCTGATCACCCTTGGGTTCGGTTGTGTGCTTCTTCTAGTTTTGATTTATTTTTAAGTGTGGGTAATGCCGTGTTTTTACAACATGCT
The DNA here is from genome assembly GCA_037951165.1 of Lophius americanus. NCBI lineage: Eukaryota > Metazoa > Chordata > Actinopteri > Lophiiformes > Lophiidae > Lophius > Lophius americanus. Next base: position 344,411 of record JBBDHG010000002.1, on the reverse strand, counting down.
TTTATTGTGAAACTCAAGGCAAATTTTCCAGATTTGTAGACCATAAAGTTTTTATTTTTGAAACCAGATATAAAGCTCTATAAAGCTGATCCAAAGATCTTCTTTAGGCATGTGCAACACAACGACAGCTGGGATTATAATATCTCCATTGTTTTTCATCCGAGAGGGGCTCAGGGTGGTGCTGGGCCGGAGCTGGGGGCTCTGAGCAGAGACGCAGAAGTGGAAGACTTAATAAGGGATAGTTGAGAGGGACTTGGTTTGTTAGAGTTTCTGATAGATTCAGAGTCAGTAACCCATAAGTTAAAGGATGGAACTGTGAATAAAGCAACATAACTGATTCGGATCAGATAATGTCTACCTCGGGTTCTGTTGTGTCTTGGCGGAGGTCTGCGATCTTAAAAGTGCTTGTTCTGGCTTCTAGTTGGAACTCTCTGTGTCCCCCAATGCTCTCAGTTCTAAATAAGCGTGTCAGTGTTTTGGTTGGAGGTCTCTAGGTGTTCACGCCCAGTTCCTCCTCATTCTCCAAACACACATAGTAGATCCCGGCTCGGATAAGTCCACTGTGTGTGTGTGTGTGTGTGTGTGTGTGTGTGTGTGTGTGTGTGTGTGTGTGTGTGTGTGTGTGTGTGTGTGTGTGTCTGTGTGTGTGTGTGTGTGTGTGTCTGTGTGTGTGTGTGTGTGTGTGTGTGTGTGTGTGTGTGTGCAGGCTGCTGCATCTCCGTTAGACATCGCCACATGTTAAAGTCTGTGTGTATTTATTCTTTGAGAAGACTTTGGTCCTCTTCTAGGGAATGTGTCCTGGTTCTCAACCCCCCTTCAGATGTTGCATTGAAGTAAAGAGAAAATCTTCCTGAAGTGCTCACAGTGGATTTTCCTCGTTGTCCTTTGACTCGGCATTCCGCCATACTCGCTTTCCTTTGCAGTTCTCCTAATCTTTAAATAGGCGAAAATGTGTTTCCATTTCATTCCCATCTTTATTTCCTTCCGTCTCTTATCCCGTTACTTCATCTCCGAAACCTGAGAGGAGCTCCTCTGGTTTTCTCTGTGCTGGAAATCACATTTCCATACATCCGTCCTCCACCTCAGTCCTCCTCCAACTGTTTTTTTTCTTTTGAATGATTTCTTCAGCAAAAAATGATCCGAACAAAAAGTGTTCATGCAGGAGATGTAGGATGTAATCACCAGGGTCTGATTGATTTATCAACAACAACAAACTTGTTATCCACACTTTCCTGCTACATTTCAAACATTTATAATCCCGCTCCAAAGTCATGATAAACCCACTTTTGTCATTATGCAACGATGACACAAACCAGCATTGTAGTCGCTGCCACACTTGGGAACTGATGGGATTTTATTGACTTAGTTTGCATGATTGTTTTGTTGTTGATTACAGACTACAGCGGTTAACTGTACAATTATGTAATTGCATTACATGAAGTTTGATATAATTAAAAGCCTTAAAAACGTTCTGGATAATATGGATTCTTCATAACGGCCGCCACCACAGAGCCTTCATGCCAACACGATGACTCAAAACTATTTCATGGACTATTGTCAAATTAAATTCCCACGTTGACCATAATGAGAGGAAGAACTGGATCGATTTTGGGAAAGGTCAGTTTCAGTTGTATATTTCCAACACTCTCCAAATGTTTTCAGACTATTATTACTGTTGGTCTGATTTATTCCAAATTGAGTTCATATGAATCGACTCAAGGAGATTCATCTCGTATTTATCATATTTTACCCGAATAGTTCATATTTGACTCACAAGGGGGGGCTTTTTTCAACTTCCCCACAATATGTCCAATTATGTCCAGGTTGACTGAATCTACACAACTAGATACTCTTGTGTATGTTTTTGCCTATAATAGATCATAGTTTACTCATTAGGGGGAAGTTTAATGTGAAAAAAAACACAGTTTCTCGTCTGTAACTTCCAAACAATCCGTTCAGTTGTGTCTAAATTTAGCTCCTGTAAATCGACACGAGGAAATCCCTCTTGTTTTATTACTGAGCTCAGAAAGACTAGTTAACTGTATTCATCTTCAATGTTGAGTCTCTGTGGAATCTGATCCTAGAACCGACTGTTAACTTCATGGAAATAGTTAGGTTGATGCAATATGGTCTGTTTGAGATTATTAATGACTCACATTTAATCTGAGGAGTCCAATCGGAGGGGATTGCTGGTACAACGCAGGAGATTTGGGCATTTTCATACCCTTGCAGACTGGGAAGACAGCGTGGGCGTAGTTGTTATCATAACTTGTGGTTTGTCTTTCCTGTGACTGTCTGGTGGACAAACAACAGCCATGGTTAAAGAAAATAAATGAAATATAAAAAGATACCTACACACAGTGAAACCCACACACGTACCCTCGGCCCATCTGTGCTACACTACAAACTCACACAAACACGCGCCCACAGACCTCCATTCATGCCCACACCCACCCACTCAGCTTCCCTAGCCTCAGACTAGCCTCGCGCCGAAATCCGACTGACACAGATGAGCTGCAACCGTCTTTATTAGGTGACGACCGCTCCCTCTCACGGTCCTCGTCCACCCGCTGCTACACGATACACAGACACGGTTGACACACCACTTCCTCCACCTCCCCTTCCATCACTCCCCTCTTTTATGTAGACACAGATGTCCAAGATCTAACACAGTGTGAGTGGGCGCAGATGGCTGCTATAGCAGCCCGTCAATCAGAGCTTTGGGGGGAGAACAGGGAGATCACAATCCACTGGACCGTGTGTGCGTGTGTGTGTGTTTATACAGTATATCTGTGTTTGTGTGCTCGTGCCTCCATGCTGTACGCTGACACAGATGAGGACGGATGTTGTGGTGAGATTGTGAGACAGATGTTTTTCATAAATATGGAGCACATGTTGTAAACCCAGACGCAGATGGGTAAGGCCATCAATCATCTCTCTTCAATTAATCGTGAACTAAATATTAATGTTACATTGTCATAGCTTGACGTGAACACAAGGTCTGCAAGGTTATTTCCCTGAAATGTCCCCAATCCCCTGCGTTCTACAAGCAATCCCCTTTGATTGCACTCCTCAAGCTAAATGTGAAGTTATTTCTGAAAAGAAATAGTTTTTCTGGAAAAAGCTCTCCCCCTAGTGGGTAAAATATGAACTGTTAGAGTCAAATATGATATATACAGGATATTAGATTTCCTCTAGTCAATTCATATTCATCAAATTAGGACTATATTGGGCCAAAGGCTAGGGATTTATATCTGAATAAACAGTTTCCTTTGTTAATAAATCTTTCCATATTGACTAAAATATGACCTTCTAGATCAAAATATGAAATAGGCATTATAGATTTCCTCCAGTGAATCAAATTTGCACTAAATCGGACCAATTGTCGGGGAATTATGTGCAAAAAATGAGGATTTTGTTAAAAATAGGAAAAAGGAAAAACTCCCCCTAGTGAGTAAAATCTAAAACACAAGACTGAAGAGATGAAAGTTCTGCAGCGGTGATGACGATCCATAATATTCCAAATTTTTGGGGGGTTTAATGATGAAGGAGGATTTAAAGTTGTTTTGATATTGACTGTATCTAAGTCTAGTTGTGATTATTGTTTCGTCCGTGGCTCATTTCTTTTCCATTTCTAATTCACTTAACCTGCACTTAAGCAAAAAGGGCTTTTTAAAAATCAGACAGCTAGAATAATTTATGTAAATAATATTAAATTCAAATGATTATTCCATAAACCAGAGAGACATAACAAATACTCAGATCTGTAGCTGAAGAATATTTGTGCGTATAGTGTTCAATAATGGCTGCTGGTGATATGAATTCATCATTCTGTCGGCGCGCCATCGTGAGCAAAGTTCAATCAGGGGCTGGACCGGGTCTCATGGATGGAGTATGACTTCTCTGTTGCATACTTTAATACTGTTATTGTAACAGCTGATGGAAGGCGTAATGGAACTCATGATGGAACCGGTTTTTGCTGGTTTAAATATTAACTGAGGTCAGGCTAGACTGCAGGCCAAACATGAATCCTTTTGATTGAACATGGATGAATACTTTCATTATGTGTAAAAAAAAAACAGAACTTGCACACCGGGATGGAACAGAAAGCATACAGACACACACACACATACACACGCAAACACACACGAGCCATATACACCCATACTTACTTACACTCCCCTGGCCCCCGAGTCCGTATGAATTATTCAACCAATCACACGGCTGAACAGTCTGAACCGCGTCCCTGATTGGGACATGCTGCGTTCACCTCGAATCGTCTCACGCGATACCTGACTGCATCTGCCTGCAAACCTGCCAGTGGAAAGGCAATTAAGGCAAATAAGGGGGATTTTGATTTCATCATGCAGTTTATTTACATCGACGAAAAAAGAGGGATGTTGTGGTATCTTCATCACCGCCGCGTCCGCAGAACCTTCGTTTTGACATGACTCGAAAAGTCTGACACGGATCGTTTTCAAATTTTATACCACCCCCACAGACCTCAGTGCGAGGAAGGGTTAGGGTTGCTCATTTAAATATTTCCGACACCAGGCGGAACTTTATCTCCAAAAGTTTTCAGGCCATCATTTCTCCACCGTTGGTCCGATTTATTCCAGACTTGGTGGTCTTGACTCGACTTAAATAGATCTATGATGTCATATTGTATTTACTCTTATCGATCAGATTTTACACATTAGGGGGAGATTTCTGTGAAAAATGCTGTTTTTCGGACATGACTTCTTAACCGTCGGTCCAATTTGGTGCAGGTTTGGTGGGTAAAATATGTTTTGGATATAAAGCCACATTTAATTAAAGGGGTAAAATCAAGGGGAATTACTTGCAAAATGCAGGTGATTAGGGGCTTTTTAGCACTTTGAGATTTGATCCAAATGTAAAGTGCGTTACAAATTAAATGTATTATTATTATTATTATTATTATTATTATTTTATACCTTTGATGTCGGGACAGATGGCGTAGGCCCAGTTTAAATATGAATAATTAGCTAGAAATGTTTGCCATCATTCCAGACACCTTAGTTAAATTTTTAACAATTTTTGAAACATTTCTTTAACCTCTACATACTACATGACCAGTACCAACCAGTCTCTCCTGCTTTCCTTCCAGAGATGTTAGAGTCCAGTAACCTCGTCACCTTCAATGGTTTGGCCAACAGTTCCAGCTACGATGCTTTCCTCTTGGATGAGGAGCGAGGGAGACTACTGGTCGGAGCCGAAGACCACATCTTCTCATTTGACCTCGTCAACATCAACAGGGAGCACAAACAGGTACAGTTCACGTTTACTCAACTTCATCAGCCATCATTCCATCTGCCTGCTGTTGTGCTGTAAGAACAGCTGAGCGATGTACCATGTGTTCTGACACCGTTCTATCAGAATCAGCGTTAACTTTTTCAGACATTTGTGCTGCAGTAGCTCTTCTCTGGGGTCAGCCTTCACTCCCAAAGTGGATCAAGAGCTTTGGGCACCCATGACCCTGTCGCTTGTTCGCCTGTCGTCCCTCCTTAAACACTTTCAAAGGTTCTAATCAATGAAGACCAGGAACACCTAACAAGACCCCAGTTGTGGAAACCTCTGACGCAGTCATCTAACTATCACAATGTGCTTTTTGTCAAAGTCATTCAGATCCTCAGGGTGGAGTTTTTTTTCCTGCTTCCAAATATTCACTCTCTGCCAAAGAGATCCCGCCCACTGACAGGTGCCATTGTAACAACATTGGCAACGTTGTTTTGAGCTGTGAGTTTGAGCTGTGAGTGGTTATAATGTTATGGCTGATAGATATTAAAGGTAATTTTGAGAGTCATGCACCCCCCCCGTCCTCTCCTCTCCTCTCCTCTCCCCTCCTCTCCTCTCCTCTCCTCTCCCCTCCTCTTCTCTCCTGGAGTCCATTACACCATCTCTTCTCCCCCTCCCACCGTCGGTCTGGGTCGAGACACCCATGTCCGTTATTCCATTTCAGCACCTGGACCGGGTTAACGGTGGTTTTTATCAGATCAGCCTTCCTCCCATGGGTGCAGGAGACTGACACAGACTCGCCTGCAGGCTCAGTCTGGCTCTGAACGTCCTGAAACATACAGATTCGTAGAATGAAGGGAGTGAAAGAGTTCGTCTCTCTGTGTTTTCCCCCTTGGCCCGGATGTTACTTTCTTTCCTTTCCTACTCATTTCTTTTGATCTCGGTGTCATGAGATAAGCAGCGATTAAGCAAATCCAATAAAATTACGCCAAAATGCCCAATGTTGACTCCCAAGAGATGAAAGCTCAGCTGATCCAGATAAGAGATGAAGACTCGCAGCAGACAGACGCACATGTATTCAATATCCGAAACAATTAATGTGAATATGTTTATTTGTCTGCGTCGCCACCAACAGAACATAAAGTTTAAGATTACAGATTGCAGAAGACTGTTTAATCACGTCTCAACTCATTACATCTATCACATGTGCATGAAGTATGGTTACTAAACACGCTATAGAGGGGTTCACATTAGGGATAGAGCTATCTTCTATTTTTCATGAGATCTATCGTCCTAGGACTACTCTGTTACCTGAAAAGATCCCAATCCCCTGCGTTTTACATGCAATGCCCCTGATGTGTCTGCAGATTTTAATACGATGCATACGAGATAGCCCTCCTCCAGTTTATTCATATGCAAAACAATTGGGACCAAATTGGGCCAATGGTTAAGACTGTTATGTCCCAAAGTGGGTTTCAGGCGGGTATTGGTTCTTTGAAGGTCGGGAATCACTGATCTAAACTGTAGAAATGAATTCAACCTTTGAGACAGCACATATTGTTTATGTCAGCACTGAAAGAGAAATACATTGGTTTATTTTATTCATAGCACATAATTTTCAGTCACCTCCCCTCTTTTCTTTTTCTGCGTTGTTCTAGAGAAGGATGTGAGTCGACCAGGAGGCGCTGATACAAAACCTAACAAGTCATCCTCCTGGACACATCCCGATTTCCTGCTATTCACCGCACTGACTCACTTCCTTCCTGCTCTCACGTGACTCTTGCTGTCATTCTCTCCGCTGCACAGATTGCGTGGCCCGCCACTCCATCAAAGAGGGACGAATGCAAGTGGGCGGGGAAAGACTTTGCGGTAAGTGCACCTTCCTCGATGGCGTCGTGGTTTCAACTCTTCAGCTACAATGATTGTCTGTCTCGCAGTGCAAACTGTAACACTTCCCGCCCGGCCCAACGCCATGCCCCTTTGCTTTGGCGGAACTACGGCGGCGCAGAGGAAGCTGTCTGTGTTCTCCAACCACACAAGAGCAGCGCAATGAATGGGGCTCAGATGAAGATGATAGAGCAGCTGACATGTTCCGTAACACAAAGTGCTCTTCACAGGCCATCCCCCACTGACACACACAATTAAACACTTTGTGCAGCAGATGCTCGTTCACTCTAAGGTGTGCTGTACACCGGGTCTCATGGGCAGCGACACATTGACGCATTCCCTCAGAGGTTATTTCCTGCTGAGAGGAGTGTGTTGGTGTGTGCCTCAGGGTGTGCGTAATGTGTGCACCTTGATGCGGGAGTGCATTGTTTGAGCTCTCGTTATCGGGCGCAGCGTTAGCTCACATGTGCCGTACTGCACAAATTTGCTGAGCCGAGGCGATGTCACCATCTTTGTTTGCGTTCACAATGCTGTTTGTTTGTGCGATCTGTGTGCGCTGCCTTGATGGGCCCTCTCTGTGTTGTATCCGATCCTAATTTCATGGTCGGATGAGTCTGGACTGAAGCCCCTGCTGAGTTTCAGGATTAGCCGGAATTACCGCATCCCTTTAAAGTCACAGAGGTTTTTATTACTGGGGTGTAATTCACCGCCCATTATTTTGGGATTCCCACACAAACACAAACCTTTCTCTTACTGGAAAGAGTGTGTGGTCCCAAATCACAACAAAACCCAACCAGGAAGCATTTGCCTGCTGCAAAAATGTTCAATCTTGAAATCCAGGCCTTTGCTGTCATCCCCGGCAGCTACGGTACATTCCCGAAAAGCCCCCAATCCCCTGCATTGATTGAATTCCTCAGATTAAATGTGACTCAATAATAATCTCAAACAGTCAATATTGACTCAACTAACTATTTCTGTGAAGTCAACAATATATCCCATATCCCAAATAGGATCCCATATGGACTCAATAATACTGAGTTCAGTAATGAAACACGACAGATCTGCTTGTTTCGAGGCTAAATTTAGACACAATAATAGATATAAAACTGTGATTATATATATGAACTTCTTCTTCTTTGTCTTTCGGCTGGGTTCTGGTCGTGTTCCTCATATTTATTTAGCATAGCTTTAATGTCAGATTCCCTTCCCGACTTAACCCCTCTGATTTAGACCGGTTTGGGACCGACACTATAAGTACACTGACCTGTGAACCCTTTGTTTCTGGGCTGAGTAAAATGTGAATTATAAGAGTGAAACATGATATTTAAGAGATAGATCTCCTTGAGCTGATTCAAATAAACCAAATTTACAGCATCGGAAATATAAAAGTGACCTTTCCCCCAAATCCCTCCAGCTCTTCCTCGCAGTACGCTCGATGTTGGGAGACAATTTTAAAATGATCGGTGAAATAGTTTGTGAGTTTGCGTTCGAATGAAGGATCAGCAGCGGCGGTGATGATACCACCACATTCCTCACAAAATGACATAACGAGCCGGTGAGATGGGAGATGTAGTCCAGTATGTGGAAACCATGATTAGGACATTACTGAAGCATTCAGAGAACCCAAAGTGATGCATTTCTCCAAACCACGGTCTACAGCCGCAGCGCAACTATTAGCAGCTGCCCTCCAGAATGCCTGATGGCTGTGTCATCCTCCTTGGCGTGAAGAGAGTGTTACACGGCGCAGGTTGTTCCACTCAGCTCTTTGAACAAAGTGTTCAGATTTTAGAGCCACTACTTTTGCATCACCTCATTCCAGTTCTGATTATTTCTCCAGCTATTACAGATATTAAAGGAAAATCAATCTTCCAGTTCCTACTCTCCACTTCCAGCGCGTTTTCCGTATCCAGTTACATCAGCCCGATCTACAAATGTGCTGAACTCCTCCAAATATACACAAACCCACGCAAAATCTGTCCGCCCAGCCCTCCGACGGAAAGTCACCATCAACTCACAGCCCAAAGACAGTCATTCATTTTATCCAATAATGGCCCATTTATCCTCTGCGGCTGTTGTGGTTTGCACATAATGACACGGTTTGTGATCAGGGAAATCATTTTTCACCTTGAAGCAACATGTTTGAGCGACTCGCGTAACGAATGTGTTTCAGCGTTAAGGTGCGACCTACCTACCGCGCAGCCGACCAGCGTAACCCGATGTCAAAATCCTAAACACAGATGACACTGCGGGGGGGATTACGGAAGCTGGGGAAATGCACATACTAGGGGCGTGAGAATGAAGCGGGGGGACGTGAGCTCCCGCTGTTCAGAAGTAGAAAACACAGAAGGTAAAGACATTAAGTTACACAATTACTTTAGTCACAGAGACGAACCGAAGTTCAGGTCAGCCTCTGTGAAAGTTTAGGATTCCTATGTGAGGTCCTGGGATGTGCTGTTGGGTTAATGGGGTATCCATAGCACGCACAGCTGAAAGGTGTTAACCCCTCACTTAAAAGAAGTTTACCTCCAAGTATTCTCAAGTAGCCTTCTAGTATAATTTCAAAATACGCTTTTTGTTGTTGACTTTTACATGTACTATTATAATACTTCTTGAGGATTAAATTGTCCCACTTTCAGATAACAAAAAGAATACTTGTAATCAAACTTTACGTGTAAGAGTAAGTTTTATTTTTTATTGATTTATATTCTTTATTTATCACCCGTCTCTGTGAAGTGGTAATGGGATTATTATTGAATTTATTTATATTTCCGCCACTAGGGGGAGTTTTTTCTGGCCATAACTTCCTAACCGTTTGTCCGATTTACTTACAATTTGCTCAAAATGAATCAACTTGAGGCGATCTATCTTGAATTTATCATATTTTACTCTAATATTTCATATTTTAGGAACGAATGGGTGTTTTGTTTTTTTTCACGAAAAAGCATCGTTTTTCAATATAACTTCACGTGTAACTTGAGGAGCTCAATCAGGTCAGCTTCATGTACAACACAGAGGATTGGGGGCTTTCCAGGATATACTATTGCTGTCAAGGAAGACAACGTACACTTTGTTAGGTTCAGGGTCTCGCTCAAGGACCCTATGTGATGTAGAATGCTGAGCTGGACCCACCTACCTCTCAATTATCCGTTTGAGAGACACCAACTCCACCCACTGAGCTGCAGCCGCCTTGTTAACAAAGTGAGTTTATAGGCTGTATAACATAGCGGTAAAAAAATGTCAAACTAGTCCTTTAAAGCAGATTACTGAGGAAGACAAGATCAGAGTTTAAAGATGAAAACAAGAAAGTTTCTGTCTTTTTGAATGATAGCAGGAAGGTTTTTAGAATTATGTTTTTTTTGTAGTGTGTCAATTGGGTGTTGCACCAAAATGTCATCACTTAAAACCTGAACCCAGCAGTTTATAAAGATACCATCAAAGGGAAATGTCAGTAAGGTTCAGAAGCAAGAGGAGACGCATGTATTTAATGGGGGACGAAAGAGGAATCATTTGGCTGTCAGTGTTCGATGAGATGTTTGTGCTGCATTTCCAAATCCCCAGGCAAATATACACTCCTTTGTTAGGTGGATATTTAGCGTGTTTTTATAATAAGGCAAACCCCTGGCTAATCTCTTAAACACATGTGCCCAAATCATTTCCTCGAGCCTGCTAATAAGCTCTTACATTAACCAATCCTGTTGATTAGCACTCTAATAAACAGTCTCCCACCACTGGGACCGTCAGAGAGCCAACTTAAACATCCCCACTAAATTCAAACAGATGGATCGTTAAAGATCTGAGCTAGATTTGCCTGATTCGACCTACAGGTGGGATTTCCTTGAAGGAGACTCAGTTTCGAACAGTTGAGTCTTTTCCAAAGACGCTGGAAAGTCCCTGCTTTAGAAAGAAATCCAGGAGAGCTTTTTCTCTCGTCTCTATTATTGCCTCGGTTCTTTAAGTAGCCGTTTTCAATTCTTCCACACCGGGTGCTCGTCTTTATTAAAAGTGTCCGCGTATTTAGACCGGGCATATGCTGTCGTCCAAACAGTATGGGCATATCTTCGAAAGGGCCCCAGTCCCCTGCATTATACAAGCAATGTTAATATATGTGACTCATTAATAATCTCATATTGACTCAAGCTGACTATTTCTATGAAGTCAGCAGTCTGCTCTAGGATCAGATCCCATAATGACTCAGTTATGAAGAGAAATATTTTTAAAAAACAGCTACATTTAAACACAAATGGATAAATGTTTTATGTCCCGACAGTGAGTGAAATAGGAACTATTACTATAAGATATGACAAATAGATCACCTTGAGGCGATTGATATAAGGTGAGTTTGGACTAAATTAAACCAAGGGTTAGGAAGTTATGTCAAAACATTGGGTTTATTTAGTATGGAAGTTCCCCTCAGGGAGTAATATATGAACTATTAGAATAAAATATCATTTATACAGGAAAGATCTGCTTGAGTAGATTGGTACGCACCAAATTTAGAAAAAAAATTAGGAAATCTTGTCTGAAAAACATTTTTTGTATTTACGAAAGAACGATTTGATTGAAATATTACAAATACAAGTTTGATCACCTTGAAGTCATTGATTTGAGGTACATTCAGAGAAAATTGGACCAATGGTGGGAGGTTATGACCAAAAAATAAGCTTTTCGTAAAAAAAAATATAATAAAAAAAAGCTTCCAGTATTGAGTAAAACATGTACTATTATAGTTAAAATGAAAGAATATAGATCTACTTTCTAAAATTCAGAGGCACCAAAAACAGTTAAACTCCCCCTGATGGCGAAAATGTGCAACTGACTTTTCCCAAAATCAATCCAGTTCTTTTTTATACTATGTGGGAATGAATTTTGAAAACGATCCGTAAAACAGTTTTTGAGTGACCGCGTTAACATGAAGCATGTGATGATTACTCAACAGCTCTGACTTTTTTGGGGAGAAATAATAGAGGACTGAACTCATTTCACTTGATGGTGATACCATATTCAGCCTCTTTGACATCAAAGTCCACATACTTACACGAGACTTTATGGTTATTATGCCGGTAGGACTAGTGTATGAAGAGAGACGGGTAATGCTCTTGTATGAATGTTGCACATAAACGTATATAAATCTCTTTGCCAGCTCTCATTGTGCAAAATCATGCAGGTTCTGATGTCTGTTATCGGATTTCTGTTTTTCAGAGAGAGTGTAATAACTTCATCCGAGTCATCCAACCCTACAACCAGACCCACCTGTATGTCTGCGGCACCGGAGCCTTCCACCCCATCTGTGGGTTTTTGGAAATAGGCAAGAGGGCGGAGGTAAGGCCAGAATAACGGTTTCATCAACACGCGTGTGTCCACATCTTTAATCTGGAATATATAAGCAGCGCATGAGTTTGTTTTCACATTAACACCCATTAAAGAGTCATGAGATGTGAAAGAGTCCAATATTGTTCCAGCGCCCGTCTCTCGCTCTGAGCGGAGGAAAACGCTCTCACGCACACACGGCAGATAGAAAAGCCCAGCTGTGATCATCCACTTTATTAATTATCCTCTCACAAATGTTTGCTGCTTGTGGAGAAGTGGGAGAAAAACTTTCCCTCCGAGCCTCTTCACTCTAATAAGTGGAATTGACTTGAAAAAAAAAAACAGTTCAAAGTGAAGTAGATTATTCATTTGAACATTTCAAAAAGCTTAAGACAGTTGCTAAGCTTTAACAACTTGGAATAAATGATCAACGTTTTTGGAAAATGTCGGTCTATTGGTTTTCGTTTCGGTCAAGTTAACTTTTGAGAAGGTCTAAAGGTTGACCGGTGTAGCAGAGCGGGTTCTGGGTGGGTTATAGGAGACCCTGCTATGGTTGGATTGAGTTTAAATCAGTGCTGTCAGTAATTGATTTGAAGAAAACAGAGTTGCTCCTCCCTTTTGTGAAAGTGCATTTTTAATATGCTCAGACAGTCAGGGGGTGGGGGGTGGGGGTGGGGGTGGTTCCCCACGATTCAGCCGCATGATCCTCTTTTATTTTTTTACTACCCCTCTTTGTTGCCGCACAGTTGCCAAGGCTATTTTCAGATGGCTTACTTAAGAAGTGAGCAGGGTAAGAAAGGTGTTGGTTCTCCTGAGTGGCCTGAAGCGAGGGCGAGTCCCATCCAAAGAAATCCAGCCTGCTGTGACGAGAATAAGGCCTGATGTGAAACACAGACCATGAACGTTCCATCGGCCAGGCTCAGTGTGGTTTTTTCACTGGCCTCGTAACGAACTTTGACCCCCCTTCTCCACCACAGGACAACCTCTTCCGACTGGCCTCGCATTTTGAGAACGGCCGCGGGAAAAGCCCCTACGACCCAAAAATGCTCTCAGCCTCCCTCCTGATCGGTGAGCCTGGTATCTGCCTCCATCCTCAAATGAGGCGCAGATTGGCCTCCAGAGCTGCTCATTTTTTGTTCCTAACCGTTTGTTTCTAACTAACAGATGGAGAGCTGTACTCCGGCACATCTGCTGATTTCATGGGAAGAGACTTTGCCATTTTCCGGACCCTGGGAGAACATCATCCGATCAGGACAGAGCAGCATGATTCAAGATGGCTCAATGGTAATAAGAAAACTACTAAAGATGATTGTAGCCTGTGAACAAAAGTATCAATGGTTGTAAAATAGGACTTCAATTCTTCTGGAAATAGTTTAGCGTTCCGTTTGATCTAACAAGAGTTGTTTGTCCTCGTTTAAATTTAGAAGTTGAATCTAGTCTATAATAGGTTTTTATTAATCTAATCTGTTCCAATATAATACAAAGAGGGTATTTTTATATTTCATAATTCAGAGCGGATGCCGAGTGTTGAGTACGCTACAATCAAATAACACAAACTCCACCACAAAACTTCAAGTTTAGGACACTTTGGTCTCGTACAAACCTCATATATTGAAAGTAAACTCTTGTTATTGACCAGTTTTCAACTGACTTTGAACTATCGAAGCCTCAAGCCACCAATTATTCCCATTCATGCTCCAAAATCAGACATCAGGGGCTGTTCACCGAGTGGCTGGATTCTCCTGCACTTGTAGGATTAGCCGGGCAGCGAGGGTTCCTGGCGGTCCGGTCCTTTTGGGTATCTGTCGCCACTGCAGATTTTTAGGGAGCCAGAAAAAGGTCATTTTTTGAACCTATGCTTCAAGCCGTGCCATCCCTTTTCTCTCCCTGGTTCCCACAGAACTAATCCACTCTCAGCTGTTTTCCTGCAGCGGAGTCAAATTCCGCTCAGTTCCTCCCAGCCACCCCCCCCCCCCCCCCCCCCAGAACCATCAAAAAAAATCACAGACGCTATTCTCCCCAGCGCTGATTGCTCTGACATATTCATAGAGCGCTTTAAGAAGGAGAAGCCATTGTTGGAGCGCTAATCCCCATCGATCTTTCACCTTGTTCAAACAAACACGCCGGGGGGATTGTTCCCATTCCGAACCGGCAAAGTCCGACCCCTTCCTCACAAAAGGGGGATTGTAAGTGCGTGGATTACTGGCATGGGGGATATTCTATTGAGCCTTTATCAACACGGTTACATGGTGCTCAGATGTAACAAGAGAGAAACCCGGGGATGAATCCTTAATAACAGTCGGGTCTGAAAAGGATTTAGGGTTAAACGCCGGATTTGGCTTCTCCGGTCTCGATTCATGAAACCTATTTACCCGTTTTTCCCCCCTACCCACTTTTTTTTTTCCGGCCCCGGACTCTACATTAAGGTTTGATTGAACTTGTGCAGAAAGAAGTGGCCTATTGTTGGAAGTTAAATGAAAGGATTTGTATGACATCACTGTTCGGCGGCGGCGGCGGCGGCAGAAGCCTGTTTTTGTATGCACGCACACGCAACGGTGGAATTTATGAACGTGTGGATTTAATGGCATATTCATAATGGCGGTATGAAATGTGTGTGGGGTACCCATGATTCATACCGGAGGTCTTGCACCCTCACAGTGCGTATAAATTTGAGTCCCACTTTGGCCACACTTGTCTTTTTCACAGCTACTTTATATCCTAAACGGCCATCGAGGGGTAACATGGCACTGCTTGTTTCCCTCCAGCCAGCCCCCCCGACCCCCGAGTCTCGAGGCGCAGGCTCATTTTACGCGTGACCACGACTTTGTGTCTGCGTCCACTTTCCCCTTCAGTCCCCTCCGTTCGTTCCAGAGACGTCCTGGCCCCCGAGGCCTCCGCCCCGCCCGCCTCACTTTGATTTCCTCTTGCGTCTAAAGTTGAGATAAATTTATTCATGTGCTCCTCAGGTCAATCGGAGCCATGTGTTTGCGCGGACGCGGCCTAGAGACGGGGTTTATGTGGGATTTGGGCTGGGAGTGCTCACTCGGGGTAAAGTCAGATACTGTAACAGGAGGGTGTAAAGTGAATGGCTGTTATTACTGAGCCGTGACTGCAGAATATCACGCCGGGGGGGGGGGGGGGTTGCTTTCAGAGGTGTAAAATAGGGCTGAGAGGATTGCCGTCGGGGCAGATGTCGGATCGTAAAATATTGGATTTGAGTAAGGGGCTATGTTTCAAGTACATATTTGTTAATTTCGGCGAGTACAACGCAGTTTCTGTGCTCTAATCGTTATTTCCTCTTCCCCCCCCCCATCTAGACCCCAGATTCATTGGCGTGAACTTGATTCCAGAAAGTGACAACCCTGAAGATGACAAGATCTTCCTGTTCTTCAAGGAGAACGCCATGGACGGGGAGCACTCCGGCAAGGCCACCATATCCAGGATAGGACAACTGTGTAAGGTAACAACACAAAATAAGTCCCAGGATTTACAGCCGCTGTCGCACAGCCTTTGGAGGAATTATGCGTTTGCAGAAAATGCGCTGACCTTCTTGTGTATCGTAATCCAGAATGACATGGGAGGTCACAGAAGCCTGGTCAACAAGTGGACTACTTTCCTCAAGGCCCGCCTAATGTGTTCCGTGCCGGGGGTCAACGGCATTGATACTCACTTTGATGAGCTGCGTGAGTGGGTTTTTTTTAAATTCTTGCTCTTAATTGTGTGTGAAGAAAAAATGACATCTCACGCTCGGAAATTCATCTTAACTTTTGGTTTTTCTCTCTTTGCAGAGGACGTGTTTCTCATGAGCTCCAAGGACCCAAAGAATCCAGTGATCTATGCCATATTTACCACCTCCAGGTACAGACCCGTCCCAGTCTTTCACCGTGTCCTCCAAAATGTGCGTGCAGTGGTTCAAACTCTAAAAGAGCTCCTCAGGCTTGGGTAGGATCGTTTGTTTTGTTGATTTGTTGCCGGGAGAGACGGAGCTGAAATATATTCAACGGGCAACCATCCTGGACAAACTGAAAAAAACACACGTGTTTCACATTTCCCTTCAAGAAATCCTCCTTTTCACATCCTTTATTCCCTTCATCTATCATTTCCTAACCTCTTTAAGTGACACAGCAGATATAGTGGCAAATAAACATGTTGCAGTGCTTTTCCCGTAAACCACTCTGTCCCGCAGTCCTCTCACGGTACCGGCAGAATTAATGGCGCTGTTTAATAAAAAAATATTATTGTCTATACCCATGATCTGTGAAACAATTTAGTCACACGGAGTAACAAAAATAAGATAACTCTAGATTCTTAACATAACAAATATTTTTCTCTGAAGTAAATTGCCAAAAGTATTGGCTCCCCTTTGGATCCTGTGACTAAAACCTAATAGAAGCATATTTCCAGTCCTATTCTATATTATTATTTTAGGTTTGGGTAGGAGCTCTGAAGTGGTGAACAATGTTTCCTGTTTCACTGGGGTATAAATATGAGGTGACACAGGCCTCAGTCTCTCAGGAGAACAAGAGAACACAGCAATGAGGAGCAAAGAAAAGTTGTAGAGCTGCACAAATCTGACAATGGAGACAAGAACATCTCTCAGCAGTTCAAAATGTCAGTTTGAACAGATAGAACAATAATGAAGAAGTTTAAAGAGACAGGAGATGTTAGAAAGTGCCCTGGAAGAGGATGTGAAAAACATTTGATTTGTGTTAAGAATGTGATGTGTTTTTTTTTTTTACTTTATTACTTTAATTAGAGGTTAGACAGGTAGATATAGATAATAAATAAAAAAAATTCCCTTCTCATTTTACTCATTTCCTTTAAAGGGTTCCAATAATTCTGGAAGGCACATTACGTTCGGCCTTTCCTCCCACTCCCACTCCTACCTGTCCCCTTAGTTCGCTGAAACCTTGGCAGAAGCTGGGAGGGAAATCAGATTATGGGGCAGGAGGGAGCGAGAGAAACATGATATTCACTCGTCTGGAACGCACGGCTCTCCCCTGGCCGCCGCCCCGGCCTTGAATAGGTTTTTCTATTTTTTTTAAATAAGCCGGGTGTGGCTCTATTGAATCTCGTGAAGGGGTGAAGGCACGGGGCTAAAGGGAGATAAGTAAGTGGAAATGCCACAGATGGTGGCACTCAGTATGATTATGATGAATCTGCATTTTGGGATGGGGGAGGGGGGTGGAATGTTTTAAAAGGAGGACAAACACTTCAACATTGATCAGCGCTCATGATAAGCCAGGCTGAATAGAATGACGGCACAGGCTAACGCGTAGTGACAGACGCCTTGCATCACCAGGCCCTTGTGGCTTTTCTCAGCTTCCTGGAATGTATTGAGATCCAGAGGTCAGTGCGCGGCGGTGGGCGCGCACCCGCCTCACCCTCGCACGCGCACACGCGCTTTAAAATTTAATTACGGGGCATTGAAGAATTAGAGTGGTTTAATTGGTTTTGTAAGTGGTGGGTTTTGGGAGATGAATAGAGCAGAGACTCAGAGGGAGCAGCTTTTAATACCGCCGCTTAATGAGGCGCAAAGATGCTGCCTCTGACAGATCAGTGTTTGATTGTCTGCATGTATACGTGCATCTTTTTTTGTGCTCCACTGAATCCGCCCGCCTCTCTCTCCAGCCGCGTGTGCCTGTGCGAACACGCGCCGGCGCCGTTTCCTCTGGAAATACGCTTGCCCCTGGATTTTAATTGAATTTCACTGTAATTAACATTTCCAAATGCTGATCCATTCATCTTCCACACTTTGGTGGGCGCCGTCGGCCGCATGTGCGCCAGCCTCATTCCTAATTACTCTGATACACTTCCTCCTGCAATCACAAAAGACAAAAGACATCCTGAATCTCATTGAAGCGTTGTGTTCCTGCGAATGCGAGAGATTCGCTGTCCAAAGTCAAACACGCCATCTGTGACAGATTATGAAAACCCGCTGATTGAGTCTAACCTACGAGCGAATAACTAGCTTCTGGAAAAGTCTGGGGAATTTTATGCCATCGTCATCACGGCGTCTGTGTCCGCTGATCCTTTGGGAATTTTCAAATGCAATACCTACATAGATCTCGGTGCGAGGAAGATCTGGGTTGATTTTTGACAAGATTGGTTGTAAATTTCCAACACTAGTTCCCCCATTTATTACTCACCAGTTCCCCATGGGGAGTAAAAAAAACAACTCTATTTTTCAGACGTCACTCAGGCCATAATTTTATCAATTTATTTAATCGAAAATTGGTGCATATGGATAAACCCGAAGAGATTTGTCAAATATGTCTCTTTTCTAATCATTTAAATATTAGTCACTAGTGGGAGCTTTTTTATGAAAAATCTTATTCATATAAATCCTATTAATATATAAATACATTGTTTGTCCGACATAACTTCCTAACCATTGGTCCGATTTAGTCCAAATTTGGTGTATTTGAATCGACTCAGAGAGATCCATCTTGAATTTATCGTGTATTTACTCGAATAGTTCATATTTTTCTGAATAGCGGGAGATTTCTGATGAAAGGCAATGTTCCTCTGACATAATTTCACATTTGAGAAGTTCAAACAGGGGGATTTTTTGTACATTTCAGGGGATTGGGGGCTTTTTCGGGGATATACCCTTAGCCGTCGGGGATGACAGCATAGACCCAGCTAAAGATCTATAAAATTGTTGAACAGATGCCCCTTGGCGTCGGAGGTCGGTTGGCTCCACGGCGCTCAGAGGTTTCAACAGCCGGCTTATTTTGTCACAATCTCCACATAAAGATTTAATAACTCTTTTGAACATGTCTTTTAATATTCCGTGGAACTCCCAAACTCTCCACTTTAATGAATCACCATTCGGATCGCTGTCTTCTGTAAGACCTGGAAAAAAGCACGGGTCGAAATAAAAATCCCACTTTCTGAACATGATTTATTCAACCTTCGCCACCTTGGATTTCCTCTGGCTACTGAAAGCAAAACCCTCCCATCTGGCGCCAAACGAGGGCTCGCAAAAGTATTGGAGGGGGTTTCAAATATGCTCGGCTCCAGGTCTCCTATATTTTTGGTACTGTGCCCAAATTCCTGTCTGTTCTCATGAAGCTGGAAGCAATCTGAGACAAGTTCCAGTCTGTCATTCTGGTACTTAGGTAATGACAGCCTTGCCCTCCATCTTTGTTCGATGAAGGGTCATTTTGATGTCTTTCCTCAGTATCCTACAAGCTCATAATCCCTGTCGTCTGACCGATGGCGTATGAATCCCTTTCGTTTGTCTCTGTCATCTTTTTTCATCTCACCCCACTCTCCCCCTCTCCCCCTCTCCCCCTCTCCGTGCCTCTCTCCTCTCTTTTTGCCTCTCACCCATTTCTTTCTGTTTCTCCTCTCCACACAGTAACATCTTTAAAGGGTCAGCAGTGTGTATGTACAACATGGCAGACATCAGAAGGGTTTTCCTCGGCCCCTACGCCCACAGAGATGGACCAAACTACCAGTGGGTGCCCTTCCAAGGCAGGGTGCCCTACCCTCGGCCCGGCACCGTGAGTCTCCACCCGACCAACAGTCCTGGGGGATTTTAAAAGCACCACAATTAGATTATCACTCATCTCGTGCTTTTGTACTCCACCCTCAGTGTCCCAGTAAGACGTTTGGAGGATTCGACTCCACCAAGGACCTCCCCGATGATGTCATCACCTTTGCCAGGGTTCACCCCGCCATGTACAACCCAGTGCATCCCATAGGGGGGCGTCCCATCATGGTGCGGACGGACGTGGACTACCAGTTCTCCCAGCTGGTGGTGGACAGAGTGGAAGCAGAGGATGGACAGTATGACGTGATGTTCATCGGAACAGGTACGGAATTATTACAAAGTTATTACAGTTATTCTCTGAGAAACATTTCTTGTCCCAGACTGCCTCAATGTCTCTTTTGTTGACAAATTATTGATGTGAGTCACGGTTGCATAGATATTTTATCTATTTACGTCTCCGAAAAGTCTAGAATATTATGGAATTGTCATCGCCTCCGCCGTCGTATCAGCAGATTCTTTGTGTTAATGTGATTAT
Source organism: Lophius americanus (assembly GCA_037951165.1). NCBI lineage: Eukaryota > Metazoa > Chordata > Actinopteri > Lophiiformes > Lophiidae > Lophius > Lophius americanus. Next base: position 323,925 of record JBBDHG010000002.1, on the reverse strand, counting down.
TCAAAAACTATTTACCAAATCATGTGCAGATTTTATTCTCAAATAGATCCTTGGGCGAGGAAAAACTGGATTGATTTTGGGAACGATCAGTTGCATATGTCTGCCACTAGGGGGAGATTAACATACAAACGTTTTTGCTACATAATTTCTCAACCGTTGGTCCAATTTATTCTAAATTTGGTGGATATGAATCGACTCAAGAGGTCTTTCTTCTAGATATTGCTGTCGTATATTTTCTCTAATAGTTCGTGTGTCACTAATTATGGAGGCTTTTTGCAGAAGCAGAGGTTTTTCCCAAACATTTGTCCGATTTAGTCCAAATTCACCTCTTTTGTCAAGATCATATGAAGTGACACAAGGAAAAATCTATTATCGATGTTGTGTATGTATATATTTATCAACTTTCCTCTAGTAGTTCATATTTTACGCACCGGGTGGAGCTTTTTTACAAAAAAAACACAAGGTCAGATATTGGGGGCTTTCAGGGAAACTCCCACTAAAGAGGTCTAGTTCTCGCTGAGAACTAAACCCTTTCATACGTAGTGGTCCCTACAAAGACACGGGGATTCCAAAGCCCTTCTCTGCTCTTTCTACTACATGCACCGGTTTTGATGGTCCAGTTGCAGATCAACCACTTCAGTGAGTCACTGGAAAATCTATTGTTCAAAGGTGGGGCGGAGGAGTCAGGAACCAGGAGCTGAATGAGGAGTTGATAGTGGGAGTGAGGGAGGTGAAAGGAATTAGGAGTAGAAAGACAGATAGAGAGGAAATGGGAATTAGGAGTAGAAAGACAGATAGGGGAGAGGAATGAGGAGTAGAAAGAGAGAGAGGGAAGAGGAATGAGGAGTAGAAAGAGAGAGTGGGAAGAGGAATGAGGAGTAGAAAGAGAGAGAGAAAAGGAATAATGCGGCGATAATAAAGTTTTATTTTTCTATTTCTATAGTTTTGTTTTGCTCTTAAGAGTTGTTTTGTTTAAATATTAAATTCAATTACAATTTAATCAATGGCTGAAACTAAAGAGACTTGATCCTAAATGACTTAAATGTTACAGTAGAAATAAAGCAAGTATAAAGATTATAACATGCATAAACCAGGATTATTCCTACAGCACACCAGCACACTTTTATACACACACGTGTGTGATGTAAGCATGTCTGTATATATTCTACTTTCAGACATGGGCACGGTGCTGAAGGTGGTGACCATCCCCAGGGAGAGCTGGCACGACCTGGAGGAGGTGGTGCTGGAGGAGATGACTGTCTTCTGGGTAGGACATTGAGCTGCTCATGCACTCCATGCTTACAAAAACATACGCCGCGTCTACAGATGTGGTTTTAAAGCGGCTGCTCTGTATTTATTCTGCGCAGGAGCCGACTCCCATTACTGCCATGGAGCTGTCCACCAAACAGGTACAGACCGCTTCCCACATGTAACCTTTTATACCCAAACGTTACAGACGTATCACTTCAACTTGGAGTGGTACGGAGAAAGAGGGACGTTTTAGGTCTGAAAGCAAACCCTGATGTGCAAAAACGAAGATAATGTTTCTACTTAGAATGTAACCCACAACCCCGGTTTTACTCTAACCTTATATCGAGCAGACAGAGGATGAAGACAAGATGAATGAATGATTACAACAGATGATGTGTGTTAATGAGACTTTTAGAAAGTCTTAGGCGCTCTGAGATTGTGATCTGTACTGAGCAGCTGCATGGAACGCCCCCCTCCCTGTCTGGAGTCTGGATACTGGTGTTGGTGGCTGATGACTCTGCTGAGGCTGATGAGTGATGGAGAGCTAGAATAATGGAGAGGGAGTCATATTTAAAGACAGCAGCTGATGGCGATAGGCTAAGCAGGAGTGACAGTGATTGGACGTAAATGAGATAATAGAAGATAAGATAAGATCAAATTGACCCTTAGTCCCACAACGGGAAACATTTCCCACGTCACAGTAGATAGCAGCAAAGAGTGACGTCAGAGTAATGTAAATGGGAACATATCAAAATAGGAACAATATAAATAGAGAAGATGTAAAAACAGGGGCAGGTATAAAAACATGTAGAATGTATATTTATATGGATGAGACCACCTGATTGAGTGAAGCTAATGTCAATGCATGTTGCGAGCTTAAAGACCCAGAGTGTGTGAAAGGTGAGGATAATGAGACGATGAGATGTGACTGTGGCCCAGGTGTGCAAGAGGATAATCTTTCTGACTGCACTTGAGAAAGACCCCCAAAACATGTTATGTTCTCGCTCTTTATTTTGCTCCCACAGCAACAGCTGTACCTTGGCTCGGCGCTGGGTGTATCGCAGATGTCTCTGCACCGATGCGAGGTGTATGGGAAAGCTTGTGCTGAGTGCTGCCTGGCCAGAGACCCTTACTGCGCTTGGGACGGCACCGAGTGCTCCAGATACTTCCCCACTGCCAAGAGGTGGGAGCGCAGCACACAGAAAACAAATGGTTGTCCTTTATTTAGCCCTCAGAGGGATTCGCTGAGCCCACTCGCTCCCATTGAGCAATAACCCGACGCCGCATGTGACGCGCGGTCGCACCTGGCAGTCATCCGCACACCTGCAGTCCGCTTTGAATGCTTTGCCCAAGGCCATCTCCAATGTAGGACCTCATTTCGGTGAACTCATACCTCCACCGGCCAATTAGCACAGATAGACTGTACAAGCCAAAATACGTCAACATGGAAGCAATCTGGTGTGGGAATATTCCGCAGGCAGAAAAAAAATACAGCCATTAAGTCCACGCACTACACTCCGGCACCCTGGAAAATAACTTCTGCCATTTACAGTCGTTCCGAGTCGTTCAGGATATACACTTATGAATATACATACGCACAAGCGCACAAGCACTAAATTATAGCCAACAGAAGCTGTCTCACCACTTCACGCCGCAGCCAGGAGGTATGAACATACACACCCTCAAATTACCCTCTGCTGCATCCAGCGGGATTTTTCTGACCGCTTCAGGCCTCACACACACACACACACACACACACACTCTCACACACACACTACACGCCTGCATCCCATTCATCCAGAGCCTCTCACACCAGCAGAAGTGGGCCAGTGGGTATACTCCAGCCTGGCAGGTTTACAGAGGAGGTGGCACACCCCGCGGTTAAGGCCACGATTGGCACCTCTCAGCTCTCTCCTCCGCGCTGCAAATATTTTCCCTCCCAGAACCAGGGCCCAAGTCTCTCTCTCTCTCTCTCTCTCTCTCTCTCTCTCTCTCTCTCTCTCTCTCTCTCTCTCTCCCTCTCGCCCCTGCACGTGCTCGGCGGGCCAAAAAGGGCAGGAATGTTTATTGCGCAGGAAGTGGAAGGACGAGCGACGTGTGTGAGAAAGAGACAGAAAGGCGAGTGACCGAATATGACGCGCGTAATGAAGTGAGGAGGGGATGTCAGCGGGCAGAATTCACACCGACACACACACACACGGACCGCTTCACGCCATCTGTTTCCGTTTTACTTCCAACGATTCCACCAACTTTTCTTTTTTTCCCGTTTTTTCCAATCCCACGACTCACCTTTGGTTTACCCCACCTCCCCCGCCCCCCGCCCACTCTGATTTTAACGCTGCCCGTCACAGACTTTAAATACGGCCATGACAACTAGGAGCAGGGGAGAGAGATTTGCTGGGAGTCAGTAAAGCCAGGCCGTGAAAATGCCTCACAGTTCAAGGACAAGAAAGACATAAAGCTGATTTTACAGGACGTTCCAAACAAAAGCCCAGTGTATTTCATGACATCAGCTCATCAGAGGGAGATTTAGCTCGCTCTTCATCACCAGGCAGGTTTATGTTTCTTTGGCTCGCTCAATGGTTTTGCTATTTATTTACTAAGTGATATCATATTGGTGTTGAAGGTTTAATTCCTACTCAGAAGTACCTTTAATTTATGTGTAATAATATTTTGATAAATGGTAAACTTTATACACAATATGGGGTTTTTTGAAAGTTTTGTTGCCTTTAACCCTTTAGTGTCCAGATCAACTGTTTGGTTGAGCACATTTTGAGTATTTAGTTTGTATTGAAAAATGTGACTGAACCTGTTTATAATATCACCCAGGGGCAGCATGTATGAGCTGAAGTTAGACGCTGAGCGAGGGGCCAAGGGTGAAGACCTATTAGATTAAGAGGGATTTCTTTCGGCATTTTACAGCACAGCATTTCAGCTCAATAAAAAGAATGATGTAACTTGGTTCCACCACAAAAACAAGTCCAGTAAGGGTCAAATAGTTTTTATTGAAAACATGCTTGACCAAAACGGTTCAGAGGTTTTGACAATGAGCGAATCTAGATTGTCTCTTTTGCATGAAAATAAAATTGTGAGATCATTTCTTTTTAATTTATTTTACTGTCATTTAATGTTAAATTTAGAATGTCTGAGAAATGAAATTAGGAAATTGAATGAATATGAAAATAAATAATTTTAGCATAGTGGTTTTTTTTTAATGATGACATTAAAGTGTTGATTTTTCAGTCAATCCTTTAAAAGACTGGTAAATAGAAAGGCCCAAAAACTTTCAGTACTACTTGTGTATTATATTATAAATTAAATGTATTATTATTTTCATTATTATATTGTGAAGACGCCCTGTTCTGTTTAGATATTTATCGTCTGTGTTCTGTGTTTTATTTACATATATATGTCTGTATTTTATTCATATATATATGTGTTTCTGCTGCTTGGACTTGTTGTTATAGGTTATTGGAGACAGATGCCTAATTGTTGATTTGTCACTGAACAGTGTTTTATAACACCCTCCTCCTGGAGCTCCATGTGGAATAGAATTGTATGACACTGCCCTCCAGAGGCTGAAATCAAGTATTACAGCAGACTGAGAAGTCTGGTGAAGCATGTTTTCACTTAAATGTCATGTTGGTTTCCTCCCAGGCGAACCAGACGACAGGACATCAGAAACGGAGACCCCCTCTCCCAGTGCTCGGACCTTCAGCATCACGGTACCTGAACCACATCACGCTCACCGACACTCTTTCCTCTTCGTCGCACACTTCTCTCACTCGTCCGGTCTGTGTTTTTGGTTTCGAGCAGAAGACGTGGACGGCGTGGGAGGCAGCGTGGAGGACAGGCGCGTGTACGGCGTGGAGAACAGCAGCATGTTCCTGGAATGCAGCCCCAAGTCGCAGAGAGCGCTCATTTACTGGCAGCTGCAGAAGCCCAACGATGACCGCAAGCAGGAGGTGCGTATGTTCTCAGCTGGATGATGGCGACGAGACATTGCTCCGTTTCACGCTTATTAAATCGCTGCAAAGCAAACATCTCTCCGCCAAAGGGGCCAGACCTCGCTCTCTGCGCGCGTTATCATACGATGATGTCTGAACCCGGTGACATTTAACCCCCGCTTACTTCAGGAGGGAGGGAACCTCGTGGGTGTGGTGGTATTTTTCTAACCAGGCATTCAGGCCCGGTGGTTTTACAGGAGGGTGAGATGAAGAAATATAATCCAGGAAGTCCAGGTTGAGCAAAGCGTGAATGAGTTTTGTGGTTGGAGGAATTTCCTTCTCTGGAGAGAAAACACTATTTCACATTGTCCTCCAAATTACTGGCACCCCTCTGAGCAGGTCCACACTCATGATCAAACCTTTATCTCAAGAAACATAATTAAATTTATTATTATTTTTCTCTGAAGTACTTGTGCCACAATAATGAGAACCCTACATTTAATGTTTTGCTCCAACCCCTTTTACCACAATAACAGCCCTGAGTCTCCGTCTGTAGTCTGTGATGAGGTCTGAGGACACATGGAGAGGATCTGAGACCATTCCTCCATACAGAACCTCTCCACCTCCTCCTGGTTCTGAGGTCCACGCTGGTGAACTCTCCTCTGCAGCACATCCCACAGATGTTCTGTGTGGTTTAGGTCAGGTGACTGGGATGACCACAACAGAACCTTTATTCTGTGACCTCTGAACCATTCTTGGGTTGATGGTGAGGTGATCTTCAGATCATTGTCCTGCTGGAAGGTCCAACCACGACCCACTTTAAGGTTCCTGACAGGTTTTTAGGTCTTCATCCAGTATCTGCTGGTGTTTGATGGAGTCCATGGAACCATGTCTCTAACAAGATGTCCAGAACCTTTGGAAGAAAAACAGCCCCACAGCATCAGAGATCCACCACCAGACTTCATAGTGGGTTTGAAGGGATTTCTCATTGGTTTTCTTTCTTGCTTCGCCACACCCCTCTTTGACGTTTCAATTCCAAAAAGCTCTATGTTGGTCTCATCTGACCTCTGACCTTGTTCCAGTGAAAGTCCCAGTGTGGATGACAGCAGAAGCTTTTTCCTTGCTACCCTCCCAAACAGCTGGTGTTGGTGTTGGTCTCGGCCCCATCCGATGGTGGTTAGGGAGACTTTCTGACCCCAAGATTCTACTGACCTCTGACCTCTCTAGCTTTTAATCATAAAATAGGACTGGACATATGCTTCAGTTACCTCATGGTTAAATGCTGTTTCTAGTGTTTCACAAGATTTTTAATTTTCTTTTCCCAGCAGAGACTCCTGGTACTTCAGAACAATAGTCCAGAGGGTGTATTTTTTCCACAGTGCAGTTGTCCCTCAGCATGAGAGGAGGAACAGGTCACATGGTCAAATACAGCAGTAGGGAGGAAGAGAATTCTGTACTTTAGTTGCAGAGACTGAAAGATGTGAAGCGAAAAGCCAAAACCTCTCATGCATCCTCCACACAATTTGATTTTATGATTTATTTTTTTTAAACTTCCTGAAACATCTGTGAAAAGGTTTAGTTGAATAATCCAGAAAGGAACACACATTTTTATTTTCTCATCCCTTTTTCTTATTTCTGTCTGTCAATCAGATCAAACTGGACGACCGGGTTCTCCGTACGGACCAGGGTTTACTCATACGCAGTCTGACCCAGTCCGACTCCGGGATCTACCACTGCCAGGCTGTGGAGCATGGCTTCATCCAGCCTCTGCTGCGCCTCCACCTCCAGGTCATCCCAACTCAGAAACTGGGTGACATCCTTCCAGGTCCTTCAAGCTCAGGAGGCGGGTCGGGACACTCTCCCAAGCACAGGCTGTGGTATCGAGACTTCCTGTCTCTCTTGGACCACCCAGACCTCAACAGCGTGGAGGAGTTTTGCGATCGAGTTTGGAAGAAGGAGCGCAAACAGAAAAGGGTGAAGACGCCCAGCAGCAACGGACAGAGTAAACCCGACAGCGCCGGCGGTTCCAAAGCCACATTACAGCCCAAAGCCTCCAACCCTCAAAAGCAGCAAGCCGGTCCCCCACAGACACGGCCATGGCTCCAGGCTGGAGTTCCCTCTGTGGAAATGCACGCACGGAGCCAAAACACCCAGAAAGGTCAACAGAATCTGGGCTTGTTGACCGGCCCGGCTCCTAAAAACAACCAGAAGACACAAAACGGCCAGAAGGGGCCAGACAGTGGGGGTGGACCTCAGGTTGTGGGGGGGTCTCGGTCGAGTAGCCAGCAGCAATCGGCCAAGTGGAGACGGATGCAGGAAAATAAGAAAGGACGCAACAGGAGGACCCATGAGCTTCAGAGACCCCCGAGGAGTGTTCGAGAATAAGAAGCACACACACACACACACACACACACACACACACACACATTCAACCAAATCCACACACACACACACACACACACACACAAACGAGCACAAACCCATGCATCCACACATCCACACATTCACACGCACACACACTCTATAGATTGTGCATCTAATGTAATGATTCAGTGACCTCACCACGACAACAGCAGAATGACGACTCATCAAAAAAAAAACAAAGTATGAAAACAGGAAGCTCTCCTTCAAAGACACTTCCAGAAACGCACATAACCTGTGAAGAGGACTGTGAAGAGACAAACAAAGAGACTGAGGAAACTGGAAGGAGTACTGTAAATGTGTGATTGTGCGGCCGGTTGCCTGGGATACAAACACTTCACCCTCCTGTACATAAGCTACTAAAATAAGACTGGGACTTGAACCTATAGCGAGGTGTTTGTCGGCAAGCAGACGGACACAATAATAGACGCAGGAGTGATGCGTTCACTGCCCCCCTTTCGCTGCCCTCTGCGACCCGAGCATGTGAACTGCAATATGGCGTACGTGGAATGGATTTTAAAAAAAAACTGTCTGAGGAGAAAATAACCTCCCATCTAGTCTTTCGAGTCCCGGCAGAGAGCAGGACCCTCGCGGAGAGACGTCTGGGGCGACGACCACCTCCACGTGAGCACAGATGCACCAGCCGCCTCCGAAAAATATATTACTACATGCAGAAGCAAGAGGCTGAGGCTGGGAAAGGATTGTGCATGTTGTCTTCGGTCAATGTTTTAATAAGCTAGATATTTTATGGAATTCTAGAGATTTTTTTTTTTTTTTTTTTTTTTTACATCCAACTTTAAAAAGAAAGAAAAAAAAAAAGTTCAATTTTTCTTTTATATTTTCTTTTTTTTCCTTTCCAGACCAGTGCCTCTATTTCTTGGGCAAAAATCAAAAGATTCATAGTCGTCTCCTTGTGCATTATTTCCTCCGCTCTCCAGGATTCTGTGTAAGTTATTATTATGTTGTTGCGTTTTGTTCTTGTTGTTGTTGTCGTTGTTGGTGTTGTTTGTTTGTTTGTTTTGTTTTGATTTTCTGGGATTTCTTTAGAATCTGGGCACGAATTCCAGTTATAAGCGGAAAAGGGTAGTCCTGGTCTGTGTACATATATACAACAACTTTAACTCTCTGTGTATATACAGTACATATACAGTACAGAACACCACTTGAATATTATTTATTGCTCGTTGTTTTGTGAAAGGGTTGCATTTATTTTTGATATTCCGGTATTTTTGGCTCATCCATATATTGCAGAAACAATGGCAACAGCAACTATATGAAAGCGATAATGGACCAACTGGCTGAAAAGTGTGTCAAGGAGGGTAGAAGGGTCTGAACGCAATGAAAATCAATGAAAAGCACAATTTTGACTCTTGACTTTGATAACAGATCGTTTCCATCCAATGTGTCTCTCCATTACGTGTAAGATAACCCCCCCCCCCCCCCCCCCAACAGAAAACCAGTAGCTGTGAATCTCTGTGCGAAATAGTGGAGAAAAAATGTTCAATCTAGTCTGAAGGACGAGACACGTTATATTGCATGTGAATGCTACCTACAGTAAGTGCATCTTTTTTTAGCGTCTCTTTACATGTTTCTTGTGAGAGGTAAAAGTTCCCATCCAGCAAAGGTGGGAATTACTTCTGTCCTTTCTTTGCCAAGACTATGACAACTCGCCACTCTCTGGCCAAAGCTGAGTGAGATCCCATGTCCTCAATCTTCCATTCAACAATGGTTCCCTGAATACATGACGAGAGGGATTTGTCAATAACTTAAGAGCAAGTCGTGTTCTCTAGCAAAACTCCAAAGTTGTTTTTTTTGTGTCCTTTATTCAGGTCTCTGAGAGAGCTGAAAGTTCCCGCTGCTGTAACACGGTTCTTTCTGGCATGCCTTCAGTTGTCTAAATAAACATCTCCGTTACAAAAACTGCAATCCCTCTGTTCTCGAGTCTGTCGGAAAAATGTTCCACGTGCTGTCGCCTCAGCTTCGCCTTTTCCACTGAGCTGCATCAGATTCTAGTTTCATGTTTGCCGCACCAATGACAACATGCAGCTGGATTTCCTCAGGAGGGGGTCGGTACCAAAGAAGGCTCTAGCCAAAAGGTCAGTCAGGAAGACTATCTCCCTGCACACTCATCCCTCATACCGCCCTGTCATTCACACCTTTCATGCACGCTGAGTCCAAATCACACGCTTCACAATCTGGGGTATCAGTTGATATCAGCTGTGCCCATCAGCCGACCGCGTCCATCAAATCTCATGGTGACATCATTAGCCCCACCTTCTCGCTGCCATCTGTTCAAATATGACTCTCTCTGCCCAGTCCCAGCAGAATCATCAACTTTAGGCCCAGCAGAGTCATCAGCCACCAGCACCAGTGTCCAACTCTGAGAAGGGAGCACCGAAAACATGCTGACAAACTAATTATCACCTATCATCTGTTGTAATAAGTTTTATCCGACTAGGGGTCTTCGCCTGGGACACCATATTGTTCCTCCATGTTTGAAATGTTCTATATCAACTACACTTTACGATGCTAAGCCCGCTATTACCGCCTTATTGCTGCTGAGGCGGAAACAGCTGCCTGTAAAGGTCAAAGTGCTGAGTCATTTAAGATCTATCAACATATGTTATGAGAACCATCATCTCGTCCGTAGGATGTGTTTGTGTTGTGTTTTATCCTTACTTGAGCGTGAACAAAATTATTGGAGGAAAGTGAGTTTGACAACGAAGCATGAAGATGTTACGTCAAAGATGTCACCTGGGTCCAGATTAAATACCAACCCTTCGTCCAAAGATGGAGGAAGTGGATGGAGGAATGATTGTCTGTGTTACTAACTGAATATATAATAATTACTAAAAGTTCATAGGGAAGAAAATATTATGGGTTTTTACTATCAGTTAACCGACAGATTTATAATCCAGAACCAGCATCAGTTCGGTGCTGATGCTGCACCGAACCGCCGAGTCATTTTCACTCGTTGTTATTAAATTGTGACCAGCATGAAGTTGTACTTTGACGGGGGGCAGATATCAGTGATGACTATCCAGTCTAGCGAGTAAATGCTGTGACACACATTGAAGCAGGCCTTAAAGCCTAGAGAGTAAAGGGGAACGTGTTTTCACAGAACCACCAGAACCACCAGAGGTCACTGTTGTTCTGACTGATGATGCAAAGCCTACGAAGAGCTTTCTGTGGTAGAAGCTGTAACTTCATAACATGTGATGTTTCCACAGATAGACCTTTTTCCCACAATCAGACACAACTAGCTTTGCTCCGAAACTCTGTGTGTGTTTGTGTGTGTGTGTGTGTGTGTGCGTGTGTGTGTGTGTGCGCGTGCATGACAGCTGAAGTGCTGCAATCAAGTTCTCTGCACTCAAGTTTCACACAAGTTATGAACCGGTTGGTCTGTTACCATGGCGACTGTCCTTGAGTTTCCTTTGTGCCTGTTTGTGTGTCTGTTTGCGTCTCAGTCTGAGTCTTTCACAATGTTCATTTTTAGCTCTAGAAAGATGTTGACCATTATGTTGGAGGCTTTTATTACTGTCTCCTCTTCTTCACCAGAGTTTCACCGTCTCAAGTACTAAAGTAGAACTTTTAAATAACAGGAGAAAAGTCACTCCCAACACTAGCTACGACAAAATATATCGACATTATCAGAATATGTCACCAATTCCAAACCAAACATATTTGTAATAAGTTCAACAGCAGACGCCAGTGGACATGAGACTCTCTCTCAATCTTGTAGGTGATCCTTTCAAACCTCACTTTCATTGTGATAGAAAGAATGAACTTAAACTTCACTTAAACTTACACTCTGAAGGAAGTGGCAGAAACAGGACACAGGAGACATAAAATCACAGTGGAGGGGAAATGCAGATGCTGGGCTCGTTCTCAGGGACGGCGTCCTTTGAACACTTGAAGACCCATGGCATCACAGCAGCGAGACGAGGTCTGTCCCATTTCACCGGCTCCGTCAACCGAAGACACGTAACGCAACCCTCTTTTCCAGGAACCGCTTTAACTCGAGATTCATTGTTCATGTTTTTTAGATTTTTTGATCCACAAGAGAATGATGAACATCCGCAGCTGCTGAGTGAATATTTCATTAATCTCCTCCTAATATATCCCAGAGAACACAAACCCCCGAGATTTTTCCATTAATGTCTGAGTTACTCCCAGCCTGAAAATCTACAGAAAACTCCAACAAACTATCTAGGAGTATTTAAAATATTCTATGGCTGCTTGTCTCCTGCGCCTTCCACTTCAGTGTCTCTGTTCAGCCCACTGAGCCCCCAACTTCACCCCAAAGAAACATCTAAGGAAGTGTACAGTGGGAAATACACTTTAAAAAAGTAACAGTATTAATGAACTGCACACAGAACCAGTGCAGGGTTTCGTAAACCTATCAATGCTGGCACTGGGCCAGAGGAGGGGATGCAAAAGAGAGGGAGAGGGTGAGAGAGGGTGAGGCAGGGGGAGAGAAAGCATGAGTGCAAGAGGGGGGCTGGGACGACACAGACATACGAAGACACAAATATTAGTCAGCGGTTCTGAACACGGAGCCACTAGCTGCTACAGACATGGCGGTTGGTTGAAAAGCATCCTGATCAGAGGACGTCAGTTTTCTGGTTCTATCTGGCTGTTTTCATAAGTCGCACCTTGAATGTGAGTTTGCGTGATTATAGCGAAGTGGAGACTAATTAGAGAAAATGTTAATGAATAAATCTTCCTGCTGCCTGCAGCAAAACGCAGATTGTGTGAATATGTGTCGGTGTGAGTGTGTGTGTGTGTGTGAGTGTGTGTGTGTCTGTGTGAATGTGTGTAAGTGTATGTGTCTGTTTGAGTGTGTGTAAGTGTATGTGTCTGTTTGAGTGTGTGTAAGTGTATGTGTCTGTTTGAGTGTGTGTAAGTGTGTGTGTGTGAGTGTGTGTAAGTGTATGTGTGTGTGTAAGTGTGCGTGTGTGTGTGTGTGTGCGTGCCCGTGTGTGTGTCTCTGTGGGAATGTGTGTAAGTGTATGTGTCTGTTAGAGTGTGTGTAAGTGTATGTGTCTGTTTGAGTGTGTGTGTGTGTGAGTGTGTGTGTGCTTGTGTGTGTGTGTGTGTGTGTAATATTGGTGTATGCATATGCGGATCAACACTTCAAAGTAAAGCCCAGTTCTGAAGCTCTGACTCATTCCGTATCGCCCAGAAGCTAGCCCATGGGATTGAGCAGAATCAGGACTGTGGGGGAAGAACCAGGAGGAGATTTAGGGTCAATGGCAGGACAACGCACCAACAAGCTGCTGAACTCACCGCAGGTCCCCCCCCCACCCACCCCCAAACTCTATCAAATAAGAACTGGCTTTCCTCACCTTTACCTGCTCGGGTTTGGCTGAGCACTACGATGGAAGCTTACAGCTGCAGGTTTTCTAGGTGTCCACTAATCTTCAATTGATCCCACGATTATGGAACCCAGCAGGTGAGTGACAGCTGCCTTAGAAACCATGGAAACACGGGACGGATCACATCCAGAGCAGCTCTGCTTGATGATAGATGACATTTTCCTTCAAGACCCAACCCCACCGGGCCACAGCCGTGTTCTCCAGCAGCACCTCCCCTTCTTCTCCACCCTCACCGACTCACAAACACTAGATTGTTCCCATCCTGCTTTATAGTTCCCATAAAAGTGTTTTTAACATCGACTGTAGTTTTACTCTCCCCCTCCAGTTAAAAAATTGTGGTAACCTTCAGCGTAAGGCTCCACTTTACAACCAACTGTACAACTAGATGAACCAAAGGTCAAAATCTGTCCAAAATCAGCAACGGGGAGTGTGGAAAAGAGGTGGAGAAATGGGTGCAGTCAGGGTTGAGTGGGTGGAGAAGCGTGTCAGGATTTATCTGTGACAGAAGAGTAGCAGCAAGAGTGAAGGGAAAGGTTTCCAAGATGGTGGTGAGAACAGTTCTGCTGGACAGTTTAGAGACGCTGGTTCTGACCAGAAGACAGGAGGCGGAGCTGAAGATGATCAAATGTTCTCTGGGAGTGAGAGGAAGGACAGGATTAGAAAGGAGACTTCAGAGGGACAGTCCAGGTTAGACGTTCTTGAGACAAAGTCAGAGAGGACAGATTGAGATGGTTCTGACCCGTGAAGAGGAGGGATAGTGGATCTACTGGTAGAAGGATGCTGGAGATGGAGCTGCAGACAGGAGAAGAAGGAGAAGACCAAAGAGGAGGTTTCTGGATGTGGTGAGAGAGGACATGCAGTTGGTTGGGGTGTGGAGGACCGGGGCAGCGACTCCTACAGGAACAACCCAAAGAAGAAGAAGATTTCCAAGATCCAACTTCTATCAAAGCTAAAATTAAAACTAAAAACTACATCAGTGGAGAGATTTTTCCTCTCCTAACAACCGTCCCTCTAAACGCACATTTATCCGATCTCAGATAAAACTTCCCTCCAGCATGTTTCCCTTTCATTTTCAGACCTGAACCCTATCCTGTTCTTTGTCTCCCCCTGCTTCTACTCCTCAGGGTTCCAGCGTTTATACCGGACCCTCTGGGTGAGTCGCCTCCCTGTCTGTTAAAGACGCCATGATTTATGACCCGTGTTCCGCCTCCTCAACACTGAGCTACAGGGTTGGGAGTCATAAACCGAGGCACCTTACTGCTGCTGCAGCGCCCGCCACAGAAAAATAAACTGACTGGCCGCTTTGACCTCCTCCCCTCGCCGTTCACTGATAGGCTGGAATTGATGAGGTGATCAATGACCTATTCCTACTTCCTGCCTCCAGAGGAAATACTGATGCGTGTTCGGCCGCAGGGTTGCGTTCAAGGACTGCAGAATATGACATGGCGAGAAAAGAGGATTCCATTCAAGCTGAGGCTGTACTTAGAAGCTTTTCTTCAGCAGAGAATATTACGTAACCCCTCCCCCTTTGTTTGACGTGTTTGCGCCTGACGTGCAAACATCCAAATATTCCCTTAGTGTGACTCATCCGTCTGGAGTTACCCCCTCGCTGCACGGAGGCGACGTCAGCGGCTATGATGCACCCACCTTGACAACAGGTGTGTTGTTAATGATTCATGAGCTGCATGACTTGATTGACATTCAAGCCGTCGCCGCTTTGACATGATTCCCCTCTAAAAATGAAAAAAGGCTCCTTTTGGCCCCCCTCTTAAAAGACTTATCGCAGCCCTCCTCCTCCACAGATGAATCAGGCCATTATATCCTGGAGCAGCATTAGTTAAGATGTCAGCTGCTGTCAATTCATGAAGAGAAATGAGAGGGAGGAGAAGAGAGAGTGGGAGAGGAGGAGAGGAGGAGAGGAGGAGAGGAGGCGATAACACAAATCCACTGTGAATCAGTGAATCAGACATTTTCTGAAATGATGCATTTCTTTAAAAAAAATCACAATTGACACGAAATGTAAAGCCTGAGTCAGACGTGTGCCCTTTAAAATACTACAGACAGTAATAGAACTTATGTATGGTGGTCTGTGGTGAGAATGTAAAACACACATGGTGGGTCGTGTCATGAGCTTAACTCAGCGTGAACGTAGCGATGAGGAACCAGCTAGCTTGGAGTTATGTACTTTTATTTTGTTTGGTTTCTTTTCATGTCCGTCAATGTCAGACATGTAACATGTCAAGGGAATCAATAAAAAACGTGTAACGATGTAAAAACATAAAACACGCTAACAATAATAACAATAAGACTACCTTCATGAATGATTTATAAATAGCTTATAATTAGGTTGGACACACTAAAAAACGAGGATGTGCGGTGGCGGATGTGGCGGCGATGATGAATCCATAGTGACTAAAAATCTCCTTCCCACGCCCTTGACCCCAGCGCCAGAACCACCCCCTCCTTAGAAGAAATCCTGCCAGACACTGACTTCAGGTTTGTCTCACCGTCACAGAAAAACGAGAATCTTTCCCCCTGCGAGGTGAGAGGTGAGGACTGATTTAGACTGGACAATTAGAAGTGAACACGGCGACCTCTGGGTGACCTCAGGCACCTTTTTAGACCCACGTCAGTCACGACACGGAGATGCAGATGAGGGCGTGGAGCACAAAGGCCGTAAATCCTCTAAAGGACTGAAGCACGTCGGGGGTTATTAAGCTTTGAGGATATTCTTTTTTACGCAGTTCGTGCAGCAGACTCTTCATCTTTCCTGATTTTCCTTTGGTTTGTTCGTTTCGGTGCACACATACATCTTTTCAGTTGTTCATGAGTGAATTTGTTCTTTCCGCTGTGTGAATTGAAAATGACGCCGCTTGTCTAACGACAGCATTGTGATGAGTCACTGAATCGGACGCCTTTTGTGCGAGGATTCAGCAGGAAGGGAAATAACTCTGCATGCCGGGGGGAAACTGAGCCCTATGCTGTCGGACCTGAGAGCAGAGATATATCCCTCCAAAAGCCTCCAATCCCCCTGCATTCTACTTCGATTTAATGTGAAGTTATGTCCGAAGAAAATGTTTTTCCCAAAAAAACTCCTTTAGTGAGTAAAATATGAACGATAAGAGTGAAATATGATAAAAACAAGATAGTTCTCCTTGAATTGATTCATGTGCACCGTATCTGGACTAAACTGGGCAAACGGTTTGGAAGTTATGACCCAAAAAACTGTGATTTCACAAAAAACTCCCTCTAGTGAGTAAAATAGGAACTATTAGAGTAAAACACTTTCAAATACAGGATAGTTCTCTTTGAGTTGATTCATATGCAAAGAAGTTTTAGACTAATCGAACCAACAATTAGGAAGTTCTGTCCACAAAAACTGAGTAAATCGGACCAACGGTTGAGCAACTATGGCTAGAAAACTTTTCGAGATAAAGTTCCTCCTATTGGCGCAACTATATAACCAACCTTTCCCAAATCAGTCCAGTTCTTCCTTACAATAATGTGTATGTGGGTATAGAATTTTAAAATGATCCATGAAATAATTTTCGAGTTATGGCGTAAACAGGAAAGATCTGATTTTTTTAATCTGATCTGATCTGATCGGATTTTTCGGAAACATAAATATCGCGGGTCATTTCTCAAATCCTGCAAGGAAATCATATATTCGGTTCCGTCTTCTATCCTGGTTTGTGTGATTTCTCAATGCACCTCTGTCAGGGAGGTTTGGGTTGCTGTGAGGTCAAGTCTTCTGGGGTTAAATGTGATGAATAATTGATACTATGGGCTTTTTTTCCCGCTTATTTATTTTGTTGTTTCTGCTGACTGCCTGTCAAACTCAGCAGAGAGTAAGAGCAGGACTTACTGCAAAGAAAACAGCTTACAGGCCGTAGCGCTGTGTGATTGGCTGTCCCTGAGAGGGAAAGAGGATTAGAGGGACTTCTTAGCAGCAGGTGAACCCAACCAGCATCACCCAGGAGTCTGAGCGCTCGCACCTACCAGATGGGAAGATTGAGAAAGGAGAGGGAGGGAGCCGCTGTGACTTTAAAGGTATTTTTAGTCCACGGCGTCTCGCTGCTCAGGAGAAATCGGCCTTGGGGGCGGGATTAGGCGCGTGCAGGATTGCTAATAGGGATGAGAGGAGGCTCAATCCTAATATACAAGAAATGAAACATCACCTGCAAATACAGCGTCACCTTGGCGTCTGCTGACCTCATCACACGCATCAAAACTACAAGGATACACTCTAAAACACATCCACAGCCCAGCCAAGGTATGTAGCTGTTCTTTTACTTGTTGTTTAGAGATGTACACACTTATTTCTGAAGATAAATAAGGAGATTTCTGAGGTGGGGAATGTTCTGTTGGCAAAAGAGCGTCATCAAGCAGAGCTGTAAGGATATTTCTTATTAAGTCTTTATGGAAGTTCATTTCTTCTGTTTCGAATTGTTCAGCTGACAATGAAGTGGCCTTTGTGTTTTTTCTTTACCTCATAAGAGTATTCAAATTTAATGACCGGAGTACGGAGTGTGTTATCTGGTTACAGGACTCAGGTTACGTGAGCCGGCACAAATGTGTCTCCACAAACTCCACCAGTCCACACTCTACAGGTCTAAACCTATACCGGTCCAGCCTCAGTTCTGAATGAAATATTGTACATTTTACTCCATTACATTCATCTGATGGTTACAGACATGTGCTATTTTTAAATTTGGATTTTATCTAAATACAAAAACCACTATAAGGTCCAGTGCAACTGTTTTTAGATGAGTTCTTTTTGAGTCTCTGTCTCTTTATGAAAAATGTGACTGAACTTATACATATATATATGTATTATATATATATGGAGAAAAGATCAGGAGAAATCGGCCTCACCCAGTGGCAGCATGTATATGCACAAGCGTGAGGGACCGAGAATGGAGCCCTGGGGGACACCACAAGTCAAAGGGAGGAGGAGGAGGAGACATTAACCAGGGCTACTAAGAAAGTCCTGCTCGATAAGTAGCATTTTTTGGGGGTTTTTTTGGCATTTTAAAGCATGACCAGTTGCGTATTTAGGAATCCTGAATCCATTCAGGGAGATCTATCTTGTGTATATCTATCTCCATTTACTCACTCGAGGGGAGCGTAAACATTTTTTGGATATAAAGTCTTAACTCTTGGTCGGATTCAGTCTAAATTGACCTCATAAGAACCGCCTCAAAGACCTCCAACCTGTTTTTGTACAATTTTACAGCAATTATTCAAATTTGACTTTCCAGGGAAAATGAATTGACACAATGAATTGTGTGTGTGCTAGTGTCTATAAATGCACATGAAACAGAGACTTCCTGTCTCCTCTACTGTTTTTGATGCGGTGCGTTCCACCTGTGTCTGCTTGTGTGACCGCCTCGCTGTCTGTCAGTCGGTCTGGGAGACTGACTTTGCTCCTGCACGGCCGGAGGCTTCGGTCGGTGCGTCGACTTGAATGGTAGCTTCAGAGAAGAGAGGGAGTCGGCATGCAGATACGAGTCGCTTCCGCCTCAAAGCGTTGGAGACAATCAGGCCATGCCTCAGCAGTCAGTGGGAAGAAGAGGAGGCGCGGAGCATCGCCTCGCTACCGTCATTTATCACCGATGGCAGAAGCCGAAACTCACCTCGGCCTACACGCACGCTCAGCCGAGGAGGAGGAGGAGTAGAGAAAGAAGGAAAGAAAGGAAGGGCGAAGAATGAGAAGAAAGGGCGAGATAACTATAAATACTGTATGAGGCATAGGCATGCATATGAGAGTCAAGAAGATGAAGAACATATGATTCTAGATGTGCGGATGAAGGAGGACGTCTCGGTCCAGAACATAAAACCAAGCATGAAAGGGGAGTTTATGTCTAAAACATATGGACTTAACACCCAGCGGCGTGAATGAAGGGTTGTTTTCTCATAAATGTGTTTTTTTCTACGTCTTTCTGTGTCTCTTAGATTCTGTTTACACTTGGTTTTTAAAACGTGTTCTGGGCGATCGGATCACAAGTGGACAGCGAGAGCAATCCCTAAATACGAGTGTAAACGACCGACGAGACGCGTTGTGATCCGATCGCTCCAACCACATGTTGGGGTGGTCTGGGACTTATTTGAACACGTATCTGTTGAAGCGTAAACTTTAATGTCCTGATGTGACTCCGACAAGGACGTAACAGGAAATGAAGTCATCAGTGCTGGACGTTCTTCCGGCTCTTATGGCTAGCCATGCATCGGCGAAAGCCACGGCTTTTTTTAACGTGCCTCAATTTTTTCCATGTCCTGCGATCTTTAGCGGAGTCGCACTTTACTTTTCCTGTCAGTATCAACAGCTGGAATATTCCGTACACGTATATTAGCTCTAGGAACATCTTCAAGTTGTTAGGTAGCCCGTTCTAGCTAGTTAAACAAATCTGGCGCTTGACTGACGCGACTGACGCGACCCGGTTGTGGCTGGGTTCTTTGACTCACAACAACCAACATGGTATTCCAACGCTCTATAACATACTACTAGGATCTACTTGAGATCTGTGTCGTCATATCATCCATACTATTTTCATTCTGAACGTTTTCCTTGCGGTGAGAAAAGAAGGGATGGGGAGGCGTAGACCCCCTCACCCAGGTTTTGAGGCTCTGTGCTGGGTGGATTGAGGACACGTCTGCCCCAAAGCTCCAGAGACAACGCAGCAAAAGAGCACTCGCTGTCATACTGCAACACATCTGCTTGATGTTCACGCGAGCTGATGTATTTTAATATCCCGCTCGCCGGGTCTGAGGCCTGGCTGAGTGGATTCTCAGAAGAGCAGCTTCATATACCGGAGATCGGTACCGTAATCATTTTCAGCGTGTGGGCTGATGTAATGCAATTGCATTGTGTAATTTTGTTTTCTCGTTCTGACATGGACACATGCGGCGTTACGTTTTAAAGATGCAACACGCGGCCGTCTCTGTATTGACTCTTCCTCACAGAGCTTTTACAGAAAAATGAATTCATCACATGCGGAGTTTTTTCCATGACAACGCCAGCAATCGCTTCTTCTCAAGCAGAGAGGAGATGAAGAATTCATTGTGATTTGTCTTGCTACCGTCAAACTGATTTCCCTGCGTGCCTCTGCCAGGCTTCTGTTGCACTATGACTAACCAGAGAGCAGCCGGAGAGAGCAGACCTCTGCCAACGCCGACGCCATCGCTAACGCCAACGCCACTAAAACCTGAATAATTGGAAACTGGTTTCAAGGATATGTCAAAAAACAAATAGAGAATCCTCATGGTGACACATTTTGTATCATCATGAGGAGATCATTGCTGATTCTATCATTTCATCCGGGACATTGCTCACATGGTAGTGATGTCACCATGATGATGTTACTTTACGGACCCAGTGAGTGACTGGGACCACAGGGTACAGAACATTAGTGTAAAACAAGAAGGTAAATGGAAACCTCAACCAACTATATGTCCTCTCTCACTACATCCAGAAACCTCCTCTTGGGTCTTCCCCTTCTTCTCCTGCCTTCAGCTCCATCTCCAGCATTCTTCTACCAGTAGATCCACTATCCCCTCCTCTTCACGGGTCAGAACCATCTCAATCTGTCCTCTCTGACTTTGTCTCCAGGACGTCTAACCTGGACTGTCCCTCTGATGTCTCCTTTCTGATCCTGTCCTTCCTCCTCACTCCCAGAGAACATCTGAACATCTTCAGCTCTGCCTCCTGTCTTCTGGTCAGAACCACCGTCTCTAAACCATCCAGCAGAACTGCTCTCACCTCCATCTTGGAAACCTTTCCCTTCACTCCTGCTGCTTATTTTCTTTATTGAATTACTGTTGGGCCCAAATAAATTTGCTTTTCCTCTTCCAGTTTTTGTTGAAGAAGGTAATAGAGGTTAGAGAAGGTTACCTTTCTCTAACCTGAGGGGTTAATTAATAGAAGGTTAGATGCAAACTTCTCCAATGGCCAGCCAACAAAGTAGTAGAAAGAGTTTTATGTTGTGAATAATCTGAAAATCTTTCTGTTTTATTGAACATCTTATCCTCTCCCATGCTTTTCTCTTTGAAGGGAATGGATATTATGAAGATAATGGATATTAATTTACACAAACCCCCAGATGGATCCTCTGATACTTGTTCCTAATACATAACATTAAATCCGAGCAATAATATCAAGGGACTAAAAGAAAAGCATTAATATTCCCATCTGTCCTCCGTGTTCTAACTTGGACTCTATTAACAATCGAACCCCATTCCAGAGAAACACAGATGAGTTAGTCCCCTTTGAAAGCATATATTCCTCTGCTGATGTCTTATGATCACCTGTCATAGAGGGAGCATGCGCAGAAGGGCTGAGAGGCTGCTGGAGCGTCTGCGTCAAGACAAACTGCTGCTGCTTAGAGAGGAAGAGAAATTAATATCAAAATAAAAGCATTGAAATATGAGATTCAATGGTGGAAAAAACTGTTTGAATAGAACATTTTCAGACTACTCAGCTTTATTGGGTAAGTACTTGCACACACTCAAGGGTTTTGACTCCCGTTTTATGTGTTCTCCAGGTGCTTCAAATGGGAATAGACACACAAACAACAGCATACATTTATGGTCTGTTCATATAGTCGAGCGCTACTTTGTAATAATTCAGATAGTGCCAAGAATGCAAATAGTTACTAATCGTTATTGGGTGGAATATGCATATGTATGTATATATATATATATATATATATATATATACATATATATATATATATGTGTGTGTGCAATAAATACAGGTGTATGATGTTACTGACAAACTGGACAGTGCTTTAAATGGTAATATTAAAATTTTTACATTTAAACCAAAATGAATATAGTCTGTTGGGAAAGTAAGTGGCGGTTTGGGAGCACTAGGGTTATTGGTGCTATTCCAGAGTGGATCAG
Source organism: Lophius americanus (assembly GCA_037951165.1). NCBI lineage: Eukaryota > Metazoa > Chordata > Actinopteri > Lophiiformes > Lophiidae > Lophius > Lophius americanus. The sequence continues at coordinate 302,027 of JBBDHG010000002.1, read as the reverse complement.
CTGCTCCTGAAGCAGGTAGAATTTCCCGAGCCGGTCCAGTAAGCAGTCCAGACACCGTATATATATATATATATATATATATATATATATATATATATATATATATATATATATATATATATTTAAATATCAATCAAAAATTAAATGGATCATTTTTGAAACAATAACTATATTATCAACTTTATCTCCAAAAGTTTTAAGGCCATAATTTCTCAACCGTTGGTCTAATTTAGTCCCAATGCAAATGAATAAACTAAAGGAAAGATATCATATTTTATTTGAATAGTTCACATTTCACTCACTAGGGGGAGCTTTTTACGAAAAACACTATTTTCCGGACACAACATCCTAACTGCTTGTTTGATTTAGTCTGAATCAGGCACATATGAACCGAAGTGGAAATCCATCTTGTATTTTTAATATTCTATTCCAATAGTCCATGTTTTACTCACGTCAGGGAAGTTTTTTCCAAAAACAATGTTTTTCGAACACGACGTCACATTTATTAACTAAGGGGATTTCTTGTTCAACGCAGGGGATTGTGGGCTTCGCTGGAACAGCAATAGCGCAGAACTTGTTCAGGCATTTTTTATTCCATACTTCAGAATGCCTCTTTATGGTGATTTTATTTTGTAAAGCCAACCGGAAGTGTCCTTCAGTGACAGTCAGCCATAGTGAAACAAGGGAGCCCGTCACGGAAACTGTGGCTACTGAGGTGTACAGCTGCAGAGATGCGCGGCACAGAAAAACAAGGAGCGACAGGGAAAATGGAGAGAAGGCACAGGAAGGGAAAATACTGAGAATAAACCGCCTGGGATGCGCCGAGACACCGCGGAACACCGTCTGCTCTGGACATAGGAACACGGAGAGGGCTCGGATCGTGCGTTGATCCGAATACGGGGGACGGGAGGGGTCGATCATGGGGAACGAAGCGAGCCTGGAAGGAGGCGAAGGGCCGCCGTCTGGGCTACCAGAGGGGCTGGCACCCGATGGCAAGGGCGGCTTCGTGCGGGTCCCTGAAGGCACCCCGGTCAACTTGAGTGAACTCAGCGAGGAGGAGAGGAGGCAGCTCGCCGCGGCGATGTCAAGGGCGCCGGGCAGGCATCCTGGAGGCGCAGCGGCACGAAGGCAGGGCTTTTTTTACCAGCATCTTTCCTCCCCACACTAACCTGCTACTGATACATGAGTGGATGTGTTGTGGTTGTGAGTGGAATCAGCTAAGATGCTGTGAGGAGAGTCCGATCACGCCCATTTTTCAATCCTCTCAGATGTTAACCATTAATTAAGTAATTAATGGTTAACATCTGATGATATGCACGGGTGAAATGTCCTTTTCTTCCGGCCTAATAGAGCTCTAATATCGCCTGGATGCCTTCCTGTATGAAGCTGCTGCTGTCTTTGCGTGGATGCTTCGGTTTAGGTGATTTTGTAAGATGTAAAGTGAGCATTGGTTGACTGCGCGGTTTGTAGCCGTGTGAGACCAGAACGTAAGAGACACACCTCCAGTATTTGTGCGAAATTGTCGAAATGCCTGCTGGGTAAGAAAATCCATCGACCCCATCGTGTGTTTGTGTTTTTTTTGTGTTTTTTTCATTTGAACGACGCATTGACATCCAGCTAAACATGATCAGCCTTCCTCAGCTGTCTCCTCACTATTACCAAAATAAAAGCGTCTGCCGCTGCTAAACTGGGCAGGATGTGAGACATGATATGTTGAGGAAGAGGATGAGGAGGAGGAGGAGGTAGTAATCCAGCAATCCCAATACACAATGTTTAAGATTATTAGATTCCTCCTGCTGTAACATGTGTGCTGCTGCTAATTGCCTCCAATTGGGAGAATTGTTATTTATATCTGAGCTGGTGATGGGGGAGGGGTGCCTCAATATTAATATGACTATAAATAGAACAGCAGCATTAATGTCATCACTCCAGTGCCTCCAGACGTGTTTAAGTTCATGTTGGATTTCATTTTCTGATGCTGGACCCTTGTCGCTGTCCATGGTGCTGAAACACTCACCGCAGAGGATTGGCCGACAGCAGGCATTTCAACACACGGGATCGTTGTGTCCTACACTGTCAGCCCAGGCAGTGCTCAGTGCACACTGTAAAAAATAATGATAATCTTGTTTTCAAGACATATCAAATGTGATTGTTTGTTATTTATCTTAGACATGGGGAAAAGTCAGGGTTTTTGCAAATAGCGAGCTTAGAAACAAAGATCTACATTGCCACTGCATATTGTTCGTACCCTTTAATTAAAATTTGCAATGGGAGATGCAAAGAAAATGCCTTTATTGTCTATTCAAGTAACAAAATTAAATTTTTTTAAAAAACATTTAATTTTTAACATAAACAAATATTCTTCTCGAAAACATTTTTCTCTAAAGCTGTGAACAATGACTTCCTGTTTCACTGGGGTATAAATATGAGGTGACACATGCCTAAGTCTCTGAGATTCTTCACGATGGCAAAGACCAGAGATCACAGAAATGAGGAGCAAAGAAATGTTGTAGAGCTGCACAAATCTGGCAATTGAGATAAGAAAATCACTCAACAGTTATTTGTATCCGATACAACAGTTAGATCAAAAATGAAGAAGTTTAAAGAGACTGGAAATGTTAAAGCCTGGAAGAGGACGTGTCAGCATACAGACCCCAAACAGTGTGGGGAGGATGGTTCTACTGGTACAACACTCTCCAAGGATTCCAGCTAGAGAGTTGAGTTGAAGGTTGGGGTTACAAATATTCACTAACCACCATCAGATGGCGCCGACACCAACACCAGCTGTTTGGGAGGGTAGCAAGAAAAAAGCCTCTGCTGTCGTCCACACAAGCTAAAGCTGCTGCAGTTTGACAAACACCACAAGGACTTTCAATGGAACAAGGTCAGAGGTCAGATGAGACCAAAGTAGAGCTCTTTGGCTACAAATATCTAAGATAGGTGCGGAGCAGCAAGAGAAGAAGCCGTCGAGAAAAGCCTTTCGTACCCACACCGTGGACCTCAGAACCTGAAGGAGGTGGAGAGGTTCTGTCTGGAGGAATGTTCTAAGATCTTCTCCATGTGTTCTAAACCCTCATCACAGACTACAGACGGAGACTCAGGCTGTTATTGTGGTAAAAAGGCGTGGAGCCAAATATTAAATGCAGGGAGCCAATAACTGTAGGCCTGTCTGTGTCTCATAATTACACTCCAGTAAAACTTTATTCGTTTTTGAGAGTTCCTTCTTAAGCAGTTGATAAAATGCTTCAATATACTTCAGTTACTTTTTTTTCTTACTGGGGGAAATAATTGTGGCACACACCCTTTAGAGAAAAAAATGTATATTTGTGAATAATTTGAATTAAACAGCCTGGGTATAGAAAATAAATCTTTTTTTTTCCCCCATCATATTTTCTTTTTTTTCCTAAAGGTTGCCGTTAATTCTGGACGGCAGCGTACGTTCAGTATATCCTCCCAGTAACAAAAGCCCATCCTTTAGGCTATCTGCTGCATTCCTTTCAAGATCCAGGGTTGACTTTCATGCTTGTGCTTATCAGTGTGGATTGGTTGAACTAGAAGAAATGTGTCAGCTCACTCTCGTGCCGCCGAGCGTTTTCCTTTCTCTATCTCACCCATCTCCACTCCGCGTCATTCAGCAGTATTCACTTTCCTGTCAGCTTCACCCAAGGGCTGCCGGCTACTCATTTTGTGCTCACTCATGTGTTGAAAGACCCCGTGATCACAAAGAGCTGGGGTCTTAATCTTTATTATGGGCACACTGAAGCTACAGTGGAGGCTGAGCGGTTAGCTGACGGAAAATACTGCCTGAAATGTAAAAAAAAAAAAAAAAGGCACATGGATTGAAAAGATGGAACGTAATGGACAGTGGATCTAATTTTGAATAAAAAGTGAATTATAATTGTCATCTTCATGTTCCACACTAAATAAATAAGAACGTATTTGCTGCTGCTTAGCTGAGGGTATATTATTCTCACGTTGTCAAAGTAAACACAATATCAAAGAAAAGATAATAAAATATTTAACACGTCTCCCTTTTTTCCATTATCTCTTTTTCAGACCGTCAGAATCTGATGTCCAGAACCGTCCCCAGCAGGTAGGGGCCTCTCGGGGCCCTACAGGTCTCAGTAAGAGCCGCACTGTAGACGCCTTCAACCAAGGTCCACCTGGCAAGCCCGCACCAGGCCGCAGCCCCTCATCCCTCAGCCTCTTTGAATCCAGATTCCGGCAAGAGCCAAAGGACCCAGAGACTAAATCATCTGGAATGTTTGGCTCCAGTTTCCTCAGCGGGACCAACCCGCTCAGTGCCATGTCCTCAATGACTTCCTCCATATCCTCAATGGGCGACTCTGTCAATATGCCTAAGTTTGGACTATTTGGGGATGAGGAAGACGGAGATGCATCTGCAAAACCTGAGTCCAAGCAGGGAGGAAGGCCACCAGCAAAGGGCGCTCAGCAAGGGCTAGGTCCAAAGGGTCCACCGCAGGGAGCAGCTCAGAAACAGGGTCAGGGTCCAAAGCCAGGCCAAGGACCTCCTGGGCAGGGACCCAAGCAAGGCCAGGGCCCACCTGGCCAGGGACCTAAACCTGGCCAGGGTTTGCCTGGTCAAGGACCCCCTGGGCAGCGACCCAAACAAGGTCAGGGACCACAAGGTCAAGGTCCCCCTGGTCAAGGAACCCCTGGGCAGGGACCCAAACAAGGGCAGGGACCACCAGGGCAATGTTCCCCTGGCCAAGGACCAAGACAAGGTCCAGGACAACCAGGACAAGGACCACCTGGTCAAAAATCCCCTGGGCAGGGACCCAGGCAAAGTCAGGGACCACCAGGCCAGGGTCCTCCTGGCCAAGGACCTAAGCAAGGTCAAGGACAATCAGGCCAAGGACCCCCAGTGCAACAGACCTCCAAACCAGGTCAAGGTGTCAAACAGGTTGGACCTCCCCAGCAAAAAGATGGACCTTCTCCACAAGCACCTGGGAAGCCTGGACCCATTGGTTCTGGAGCTCATCCTGGAGAAACAGAAAAGAGTGGAGGGCCTACAGGTCAGCAGGCGCCCAGAAAGACTGGAGGTGGACTATGTCCTCTGTGTAAAACCACCCAGCTGAACACGGGATCTAAGGAACCGCCTAATTATTGTAACTGCACCGAGTGTAAGAACCAGGTCTGCAGCCTCTGTGGGTTCAGCCCTCCAGACTCAGCGGTAAGACAGCGATTACTTAATACTGTTTGTCATCACATCAGTTAAGTTACGTAATGACATCATTTCAAGAATATCAAGCTGTCAGCTTTATAAATGTTAATGTTCATTCACTGTCGAAAAATATTCCAGTCTGCTGGCGGGTAAAAACGGACATTCAGCAAATAACACCGAAGAGGGTCCATGTTATTTATGACAGAGGCTGTTAAAGATTATCATCCCACTTTCTCTGTGGATCAGGATCATCAAATATCTATTTACGTTCCTCGGTACACATCACACTGCAAAAGGTTATTTATTCAGAGCAGAGATTCAGAGTTTCTTACAAAACCTACTACTTTATTCAACACAGTGAAATTATTGATGCAGAGACACAGAGAGAGGAAACTCAACGGGAAACCAGCCCATTTATTGAGCGCCGTCACGTTTCAAAGGAAACGGAAAGAGGATTTCAGAAATAAGACCAAATAATTCATTGAGAATGCGGTTAGCGGCATATTTTTGCCGTTCTCCTCTCCTGGTGGAGGGGGGGGGGGGTCTTAGAATAGTGGTGCTCCTCTGAGGAGCAGAGAGACCATATGGACCCGGGGAATGTTGATCAAGGTGACTCATGTCACGGCCACAGGAAGACACTGTGCCAGCCTGTGAGGACACTCTGTCGTGCGTGGGTGGTAAACGCCGGCGGGTCATGTTCAAAAGCAAAACAGTCAGACTGTTTCCTTCTCCGTGGGATTTGTTAGTATATCCCTGAGAGCCGTAAATATCACAGCCTAAATATCACAGCCTTTCACCTACAGTCGGAGTTATTACGGAATCGTCGTCACCGCGTCCAAACATCCTTCGTGTTAACGCGATAACTCAAGATCTGTTTCATAGATTTTCTTCCACATTTTAGCCTATTATAGACCTTACAGTGAGGAAGAACTGGATATATTTCTTTTAAAGGTTGCTGGCATATTTCTACCAGTAGGAGGAGCTTTATCTCTAAAAAAAAAAAAGTTTTTTGGGGGCATCATTTCTCAACCCTAGGAGATCTATCTTGTAATATGTCATATTTTACTCACTAGGGGGGGCTTAGAGGCGGAGCTGAGTCTGAGGTAAACTGAGAATGAGCCCCGCCTCCCCTCTGTGTACCGGGAAGGCTAGAATTTAGTAGGGAAAACACAGTTCTTTGGTCGTAACACCTTATAATGTTTATTGCGAATTGTGTGCTGACTAAATAGAAATAGTTAGATTGAGTCAAAATGGACTGTTTGAGATTATTAATGTGTCACATTTAATTTGAAGAGATCAATCAGGGGGATTGCTTGTACAATGCAGGGGATTTGAGACCATTTTTGGGGATATACACAGTTATGCGGCTAATTCTATACAGTAAATTTTCTTTTGCAGTATTTTTTTGCAGGTTTTGTGTAACCGTAGCTGAATGTTAGCAGGATTCCACAAAAACTACTGATGTGCAATTTAGTGGGAGGGTTTGACATTTGGAAAGTCATTAAGATTTTCTAATGGATGTTGGAAAAAAAAGAGAAATCATTTTTTTCCTGATTTTTTTTCACATTGTGAGATATCAGCTTCTTCATATATTCAACACAAACAGAAACATTTTGGATGAAGCTTACTAAGAGGTTCAGGTTTTGTTCTTTTTTTTGGAGTGTATCTGAATAAAGGGCTGAATTCAGGATTTTATTCCCCACTGTTTGAAGCATAGTTGGATAAGTTTTGCCTTTTTTTTTTGTCAACAAGGCAGAAGTGGGTCACCACAAAAACCGGTTGAATGATTCAGCAATGTCTCACAGAAGAAAACATGGAATTTTGAAGTAAAGAAGTTGATTTGTGTTTTTTAACTGACTGATAGCAGGATGCCTCACAGTGTTTTAAACACCATTGGATGAAACTTTGATTTTATCAGAGGTGCCTTTCTTTGATTTCATTTTGAGAAAGATCTGCTCAATACAACAGGAAATGAGGTTTCCTGTGTTTCTACCTGACCAACACTTATGGACGCATCCAAGCTCTAGGCGTGTGTGTGGAGAAGATTCTAAATACAGGTGTCGGCCCTTTATGCTCAGCCTTAGCGGATGTTTCTTCAAACGTAAATGAAACGTCTCTGGAAAGGTTTTACTGCCAGATGTTGCAGGACATGGTGTAGAATCCAATTTGGGCCGGTTGAATTGAGCTTATCTGAGCTTAGATTGTCTGCACAATGAACCATTACATACAAAAAATAAATGCACATTGTTCTCTTTTAGATCGTTATCAAACTGTCAACATTAGCCTTTTTAAACACTGTGGTCTGCAAACAGTGGAAACCAAGGACGTATCCTGTAACTTAAACAACCGTCACTGTGGTGTTGTCAGGCTTTTTCTTCTGGAACATCTATGGTCAGAACAGAAAACAAAGCTGTTTATGATAATTTAACATATATTATAACCGTGTGGTCGGTTCAAAATATTCATCACGTTTATGGACTTTTTTTTGTTTGTTTCCGAATACAAACAGTTGTGTAGAAATAATGTTTTGATACTAATTTAATTGTAAGGAAGCATTTAGTTAAAAAGGGGTGGGGGGGGGGAAACGTCATTACTGTCTGAATATAAACGCGTAGTTAATCTTTCACTAATTGATATAGGATATATTCTCGTGACACAAGAAGCTATTTGCCAAGGAAAATGGGGTTTTTCATCATTTGAAACACCAATTAATGGAGATTAATTCTAATTTATTTTATGCTGAACCAAACAAAACGGATTCTGTTACTGGTTTGTTTTCTTGCCTGTCTACATGTTTCATACGGCGTTGATGTCGGTGCTCATAATCCACCGTTTGTTTCGTACTCAGGGTAAAGAATGGCTGTGTCTGAACTGCCAGATGCAGCGAGCGATGGGGGGTATGGACCCCCCCGGCATGACAAAACCCAAGCAAGGCTCGGCCCCCCCCTCGCCCCAAAGACAGGCGCCTGGCAAGCCCGGCAAGCTGCTGATAAAACAGCAGAGTACCTCTGACCAGGGGTTAACGCCACCAACCACACCGAGGCAGAAGTCCCCAGGTCCTGGCTCTCCTGGACCCCTTTCCCCCAGCTCCTCAGTTGGGGGTTCCCCTAAAATTGACCCCAAGACAGGTCGCCCAATTCAGCCAAAGTCCAGTCCACAGCAGTCGCCAGCTAAAGCCAAACAGGAGTCCAGCTTCTTCGGGGGCTTTGGAGGTATCAGTCTGGGAGGTATAACGGACTCGGCCAAACCTTCTGCTGCTGCGTCACAGACTGGTGAGTCTGTGACGGGGAAACTGTTTGGGGGATTTAGTGGTTTGAGGGAATCGTCGAAACCCCAGACACAGGCGGCGCCGAAGCAGGAGGAGTCGGTGGCAGGCAAGTTTTTTGGAGGTTTCGGGGGTTTGACAGAATCAGCGAAACCACCTGCTTCTGCTTCCCAGATGTTCAGCTTCGGATCTTCTCTCTTGAGTTCAGCCACCAATATTGTCACTGGTGAGGACCAGAAGGCCGCCGGCGGGTCACCGCCAGAATCCCCCGCCGACTCCGGACCAGGATCCCCTCCGGATTCCGACCCTGGCTCCCCACCTGACTCCCCCTTCTCACCGCCAGGGTCTCCTCCCGATTCAGACTCCGCCCCTGACACGCCCCCTGCTAAATTCAAGAAACCCCCGAGAACCTTTTCTGCGGATCAGGAGGAGAAGCCCTCACCCGTCGCAGCCTCAGCAGTCACGGAAAGCTGCCCTCTCTGTAAGGTGGAGCTGAACGTAGGATCAGCTGGCGCCCCCAACTACTGCCTCTGCACGGAGTGCAGGAAGAATGTGTGCAATCTGTGTGGATTTAACCCCGCCCCTCATCTGGGAGAGGTAAGAGCTTCCAGCGTCTCACTAATGCATTCTGCTGTACAAGACTAGAATACAACCTTCTCATATGTGCTTCATTGAAAGGGTCACTTTAAGACAAGGGCTTTAGTTCTGCATCTTCCCCCACGTGCATCTGGAACAAAAACCTTAGAATGGATGATGAGACATTTTTGTACGTTCTAATAGTGACTGTAAAGATGTATCCTCCTCTGAATGACTCCATGTGGTCAATTATGCTGCATTTGAAAATGCCGGTTCAATTACTATTAATTTCTCTTTAGTGTTAGAGGGCGGCCGGGAATGTGAGGATAAATTGGGTTCTCTAAATGGATGTCTCATCACCAAAGAGCACTTCAGACAATTGACATTTGACTGAAATGAAACGGAATACTGTGCATGTGTGTGTGTGCGCTAATGTGTGTGCATTTGTGCGACTGTGTATGCGCCAAATCCATCCTATTACCACGTATTATATGATCTTATTCTCTATTATGATATTTGTATGATACAAATTATCCTTCTTAAGTGTGTTTTTATGTGTGTGTGTCTGTGTGTGTGTGTGTGTGTCCATTCATTGAGATTCCGCTTGATGACTTTCTTAAATTCAAGGAAAAGCTAGTTTTCTTCAAACCCTTTTATGTCCTACTCAGCTCTTTAGTTCAGCACATTTTGTGTCACTATTTCATATGAAAGAAAAAATATGTGAGTGAACCTGTTCATAATTTGACCCAGTCGTAGCATGTACATGCTAAACAGCAAGGGGCCAAGGGTACAGCCCTGGGGGACACCACATGTCAGAGGGGCCATCGAGCAGGAAAAATTAACTATGGCTTTAAAGAAAGTCCTTTTCCATTAGAAGGATTTCTCTTTGGCTTATTAACCAAAAGTCTAATAAAGATTAAAGGATTGATTTCTGTAAACATTTTTTTTTTTTTTACCAAAAGGTTGAGCTAATCTATGAAATACAACATTTCATTAAGAAATCATTTTATGTCTGATGTTTCTTTTTAAACTGTTTAAAAACATGCTTGACCTCCCCAATTTGTCATTTTACGCTTCATTTAGAGTGTCTGAGATTAATAAATTATAAATGAATGAATAAATACCCCACAGAAATAAAATTATGCAATGAAGTCATTTTCCCATATTTTTTTTCCTCGTCTTGATGAGGACATTAAAGGGTTTTAATGTTGATTCCAACACTTTAGGCCTATTTATCCCCCGAGGTACGAGTTCTGTTTATTTGTGTTGACTTCCACAGAGCAGATGGAACGCTCTATTGTAGCGTCGCTATATTACGGGAAAAGAGGCCAAACAATAATTTCAGTCGAGTGATTTCTCTGCATGCAGATAAAACAGATTCACACATGCTGTGTGCGAAGGCTTTGTCTGTATGTCACTTAAAATCTATTCCAAACGATAAATCATGCATATTTATCCGGAGAGTAATCCTTCTGATGACACGTGGTTGAGCGTCACGTGTTTGTCAACCAGCCGCTCCGCTCAGGCTTCACGCGTTGGCTACGTTGTTAGCCGCTGGTTTTAGAGTGTCTGCAGTGTTCTGGTTTGTATTTCTGGCTCTTTGAGGAGAATTCTGCAACACATGCAAGCAGTGAGACTAAGAATGAACCCCACCTCCCCTCTGTACGCCGCGAAGGCTAGAATTTAGTGGGGAAATCAACTTTTTCCTGAAAGTAAAATAAAGGAGAAAAAAAACAAAAAAAAACAAAACTCTATATTTAAATCTAAATGTTTAAAAATTTAAATCTTAACTTTTAATCTGCATCATGAGGTTGAATATCAACTTTAAGTATAGGATTATATTATAATCTTTGCCGCTGTATTGCTGCAATTTCCCCTTTGTGGGACTGATAAAAGTTTATCTTATCTCATTTTGGCGGCAATTCAAAGTTGACAAACGTGACAGGCGCCACAACATTCATCCACAACATGTCTACAAACGATTGTTGTATTTATTTCCCTCAGTGCAGTACAATAACACGTCTTTGACATTTCTCAGACCGCCACAGTCCCATTCTGTGACAAGACCTTTTAAAAGGAAGCTTTCAGATTGATGTCCTTTCCTTTCAGCTCATAATTGCGCTCTCATGCTGGGATAACGAGGAGCTGAACTGTACAATTGCTTAATTAAGGCTCCCGCATGGAGAAGAATCTAATTATGCCTGAGGGATGGATGTCCGTGCCGAGGACGCTCGTTAGGTCTTTGGACACCTCAGCTTCCTTCCTGCTGTCCAAAATAAATCCTTAAAGGTTATAAATCTTCAAATGGAAGAAGCCGAATGTTAGATCAGTGATATTTTTCTGGACACCTTGGCCGCGTAACCTCCTCCCTACGTACTGCGCCTCGCTTCTGTGTCGTTCGCCGCCAGAGGGAGTCCGGTTCTGACGCATGAGAGCGGGTCAGAAAGTGTACCTGAGTGGGAGTGGGAACTGAACAGTGTGCTTTAATCGTTGAGTTCTGAATGAGGCAGCCTCGGCAGAATGATGCTGTGCTGTATTATTTGAACGGTACAACGTGTGTGTGTGTGTGTGTGTGTGTGTGTGTGTGTGTGTGTGTGTGTGTGTGTGTGTGTGTGTGTGTGTGTGTGTGTGTGTGAGAGAGTGATCCCTGTTTCCTAAAATGATTTAAAGGGCAGCAGGAAACCTGTCGTGTCTCTAACGGTTTGATCCTACACTCACCATCATCTTTCTTTCACATTTTCCTTCCTCCATCGCTGTCACCGTTCCTCAGAACCTCTTTATCCTCTATTTTTATGTCTTGTTCCCGTGAAACCTTTAATCTCCTCTTATCTTCTTTTTCTTTTATTAAGACCGATTGGAGACCCCCTTAATGACGATGGTTTTCCCAGCGCTTATCCTTCCGTTACGACACGGAGCTTCCTCAGCGCCGTCCCTCTGCTCTCCTCGCTGTCGCCCTCTTTGATGTGGGGAGAGTCTGCGTCCGAGTCCGGCGCCGCTCGCCGACGTTACTGTAGCTCAGACTCCATGTCATGTTGCCCTTATCAGGAATGAGTGTTCTGCTCCTCAGTAAAGCCTTACGTAAAAAGGGAGAGGCACCACTTTGCTAACGAGCCTCGGTCGAGAATTCAAGCTGAGAGAGGAAGCTGTGAGCTGCATAAATCATCTACAGCCGTAAAAACCAGCGAATCCAATCTTTACTTCCTGAATCTGTAAAACATTACGATTAATATGAGGTTTGAGTCTTTCTATTGCCATACGCTAAAGATCCTGGTAAAAATCTACAAGTGTGACATAAATGTCAAATATCTTAAATACACACTTTCATAATATAGTGATATTTTAAACAATATTTTCACTCTATAATAGAGATTAAATATCATATTTGGGAATGCAATACATCAAGTAAAAAAAATGTCTTAATTGTCTATACATATGATCCTTAATTCAAATTATTCACAAAAATCTAACACTATATTCCACCCATTAAATTCTTAACATAAAGAAAATATTTATCTGTAAAACTAAATTATTGCAACTACTGGGAAATAACAGGTAGAGGGTAACGGATTTCCAGTCTTATTTTATATTTTTAGGTTCACCTGTTTGAGCAGGAACTCTGAAGTGGAGAACAATGATTTCCTGTTTCACTGGGGTATAAATATGAGGTGACACAGGCCTGATTCTATTTGAGGTTCTTCACGATGGGGTAGACCAGAGAACACAGCAATGAGGAGCAAAGAAAAGTTTTAGAGCTGCACAAATCCGGCAAGAGACTGAAGATGTTAAAAAACAAACAAAAAAAACAAAACATGGAAGAGTAGGATGGTGGGACTGGCAAAAGTCTCTACAAGGATTATACCTAGAGAGGTCAGAGGTCAGTTGAATCTTGGGGTCAGAAAGTCTCCCTAACCACCATCAGATGGCGCCGACACCAACACTAGCTGTTTGGGAAGCACCACTGGGACTTTCCCTGGAACCCTGGTCAGAGGTCAGATGAGACCGAAGCAGAGAGTTCTGGCTACAGATGGAGACTCAGGGCTTTTGTTGTGGCAAAAGGAGGCTGCACAAAATATTAAATACAGGATGCTAATAACTTTGATGACTGAGTTAGAGGTTGGAGTTTTGTAAATAATCTGAATTAAAGTTCGAGGGTATTGACATTTTTTTGCGTCTCATTATGTTCGTCTTTTGAAAGGCCGTATATTATTCTGGATGGAACTGTATTTTATTTTGTTTTGCTGAACCTCTCTCGGTTCGTTCGGAGTAATGAAGAGATTGCGATTCTCATTTCATCCAGAGTCGAGCCTTAGATAAGGGTTTGGGTTTGGCTGCCGATGCCTCTTGTTGTGATCGTGCGCTCCTAGTTTCAGGCCGAGGTCCAGTGCGTCCTCGTGAATGCGAGACCAGATAAGCTCGCACCCACATTCACTCCTCCCTCATTGGTATTCTGTGTCCGTGGACGCGGAATAACCAACGCGGTCCAAACCCTCCTGAGTCTTCACGAGAAATGAAGCCAGGTTCATTGTAGTTAGATTCCTGATAGTGTTCATTTAGAAAGAAAAGTCCGGTTGCCTCTCAGCTTTGCCATCGTTCGTCCCGGAGGCTGAAGTGTACAAAAATAGTCTCGGCCACAGAAAAGCCACGGGGGGAAGAAATTCTCTCCCCAGACTCTTTTGTTTACCTGCTTTCATATTTCATCCTTTTAAAAAAAAAAAAAAAAAAGAAGGTCTATTGGCCAAACCAGGAACCCCCACAGCCAACCCAACCACACCCCCTCCCCCTCCCCCATGGTCACTTTGCAAAGGCATGGATGATATTTTTCGACCTCAAACGTGTTTGGCAGCATGAATAGAAACATAAGTGATTTATAGTTGTTTCAGAGCGAGCTGTAGTTGAATCTAACTGTCTTCAGGCACCGCAGACTGCCCCCCCTCCCTCTTTTCTCCTCGCTAAAACGCCCCCCCCGACTCCAGCTCCAATTATCCTCATTCTAATTTACTGGTGCTTACGTTTCTAGCAAGGGCCGTGTTTTCACCACTGAGTCTTTGGAGCCATGGATTGGGGAAGAAGCCAAGACATCCTGTGTGCCAGCGCTGAGCCGCTGATGAGATTGAGGCAAGGCCGGGCAGGAATAGACGCACACATTCTGGCAGCGGCCTCGTCTAGTTAGCACAGGCTGTTACATCCTGACTGTTACCGCTTTCTCCCTCTTTGAACGTGTCGTTTATTTCAGTAACAGGAGGGACTTTGGCTTGGGTTAAATAAAGAAGAAGCAAATGATCTTTCTGGATGGATAGAGTGTATCTATAAAAGATGGTATTCTTTAGATGACACCACCAGCAGAGCCTGGGGTTACGAAATATGAGAGAGAGAGAGAGAGAGAGAGAGAGAGAGAGAGAGAGAGAGAGAGAGGAGAGAGAGAGAGAGAGAGAGAGAGAGAGAGAGAGAGAGAGAGAGAGAGAGAGAGAGAGAGAGAGAGAGAGAGAGAGAGAGAGAGAGATGAGAGAGAGAGAGAGAGAGAGAGATTACTAATTATTCATCCCAAAAAGGGGAACTTTAGTCGTTGCAGCAGCTCCAGCATACAGATATTCTGAAGGTGACTGATAATGAGGACATACTATATAATAGGACCATGAGACCATGAAGCAGGTAAGTCACACTGAGCAGGTGTGAAAAGTGAGGTGAATAGAGGGGAAAGAGCCGTAACAGTTGCCCGAGTGTGCAGGAGGATAGTCTTTCTGACTGAACGTTCACGAATTTGATTGAGACGAATAGATCTCCGTCTCAATCAAATCAGTATGACACACACGACCAAAGCCGAAAGACACGTTTTCTTCTCTAAAGCAGATGGACGAAAAAATGAAAAAGAGTGAAATGAAATATGTATCAAATACAGAGCATAGATGTGAAGAGGAGGACAACGAAGAAAAAGGAGTCTAACGGGGGGAGCGGAGAGGATGGGAGATGTCACAAAGGATATGGGTGCCGGCTCATGCAGCCCTGAGCCCTGAGGCCCGTGACAACCTGACTATTATGGTTTGCTTCAGCGCTCATGAGTCACGCCTCTGAGTAACATTAGCAGCACCTACGGGCAGTTTTCACCGTCAGGCATGAACGTCCAATGAAGCACAAATGCAACATACAAGAGAGTAAAAGCATGTCAACATTTACAGTTCACCTTCTTTCCAGGTGACGTGTCACATGTGGTCATTTTACGGCTACGCTTGTTAGAGGAGACGTGATCTTCCTACAGAGGGAAGGAAAACATCTAGGTGACGATTTGCAATTGCGATTTCATTTGTGAAAACGCTGTAATGGTGAATGAACACACCGAACATCAGATGATGGGATGCACGCGCCTATAGCTGATGCAGACGTGGAAGAAGATGCTTTTTACCTCCAGCAACGAGAGTTGGAAGAAGTCACATAAAGTTAGTTTGTTTGTACACAAGAAGACACTTTTCTGGTGCTGCAAACGTGATTGATATGAACATTGAGATTTAACCATACGACCGTTAACCGTTAAGCTAATGGAGGCTAACTTCATAAGGCTGCATAATAATCGAAGGTACCACTTTAGAATGAGACTCCTCTTATTAAGGATTTATAAATGGCTTTACGCGGTCTGCTAATTCAGTCACAACCACGTTGCAAATCAATAATAACCTTGGATTAGATTAGATATAAAACATATCAAAGACGTGACACCTGCCAAATACTGAGCGTACTTAGCTATACTGCTAACTTGATATTGCCAAATAGTGACCCACACTGGTAAATTGAGAGCTATGTTATATGTTGTTCATAAATGTTTACACCTACATTTATAACCTAATTATAAAACATTTGTAAAATCTTTTAAAGCTAGTCTTATTGTGGTACCTAATCTAATAATCCAGTGGGTTTTTTCACACAGCAAGGCAGATTGAAGGAGGCCCACAGTTTAACAAACGTATGAAGGGAATCTAAGCAGAAGAGGATTTGAGGTTTGATAGTCACTGTGTGCATATTTCTTTTATTAGGAGCCTGAGCCAGGAGTTTAGGCTTCATAGCCATCAACAGAAGAAAGGAAAGCATCTTGAAATCCTTGAATGTCTCAACTTCTTCTTCAGGTGGAGGCTGTGACGTGCAGATTTGCAGGTTTATGAGGTGGGCTGGAGTTTAAGTGATGCCCAGAGAAAATGCCTTGAATCTCTCTTTTCTCTTTCCTTAATCCCTGGGCTCACAGTACTCAGTCTCTCACCTATTATTTCACCACTTATACTCGGTAAAACACATTTTTTCTTCCTTCTGGCGCTCTCGTCAAAAGATACCCAAGACGTTTGGGCTTTTTTTTAATGTGTCACCTCTGAGTCAGGTGTAAGATGGGTTCATAAAATTGGAAAATAAGCTTTTGGTTTGTCCTTATTTGCCCCACGACAATGGTTGCTCAGAAGGCTGGCTCTGGTTTCCTGCTCTCATCTTTAGTTAGACACCCTCCCATTCAGAGACAAGCATAATTATATCCTGGTTCCTAAGCAGCGAAGGGTTAAAGGTGTTTTTCCCAGCGTTCTTTTGACAGCAAAAGCAGATGAGTTATTGAACGTCCCCGCCGAAAAGATTTCCCCTCTTGATTTTGAATGATAGTCAAAAAAAACACTTTTAACACTAATGGCGTGTTCACACTTGGTTAGTTTGGTTTGATTAAACCAAACCTGACAAGTGTGAAAACTGTCCTAAGTGTGCGACAAACAACAAAAAACCTAATCAGAACCGGTCTGTGTGTCGGGTCACGGTCTCTCGCAATCAAACTCTGCAGCAGTTCCACTCAAACATGACAGACGCGAATGTAGCCCCGTTATGACGCACCGTTGGAAAATAAGACCCTAAAAATAACACGATGTGACGGCATACGTTCGTTTGTGTGTAGAACTGAGGAATTGCTGGTTCTGGTTAGAATCCTTTACACATGGAGAAAAATCTTGTCTTCTGATCCTTTGAAGAAGAAGGTATTAACTGGAGGGAGTCTCAGCTGTACTTATTTAAATATATGGGTTAATTACAGACACATATGTTATAACACAGAAGATTCCGGCGGGTTCATCCCGGAACCTGGCCTCTCCGACAGGACCCTTTTATTCTTACAATGTCAAAACCAATCTACCGGGTCACACTATCGGGCATCCATCAGACAGAACGGTGCACACAATCATTCGGCAGACGTAACATATGGAAGGACTTCAGAAACAAGCGGGGCAAAGGGAATATTTTCATTTCCCTACCAACGAGTGATCACGCACCCGTACTTTCACGACTCGGACGAGAATTGTCGTAAACGCACGAGCAAAAATCGTTTGAAAAGCACGCAGGCGGAACATTAATTCTAAGGTTGGGACATTTATTAAGACAAAGATCTCTTTTGGCTTGCAGGGCCTGAGCTGTGATGTTCGGCTTGCAATGTAATGCATTTTAATTAAGTTGGCGGCTCAGCATAGTCGTCACATAGAAAAGGGCAGACTTTACTTCAGCGCCGAAAGGTGACTTTGGTAGAGCTGCGTTAAGGACAGCAGGATTCCAACAGTACTATTCTTATCTATTAGAAATCCCGCTGGCCCGTTTCATCAAAAGGATCCAGATGAGGTGGTGTGGGCATCTGATGGGGATTCCTCCGGGTCGCCTCGCTTCTGAGGTTTTCCAGGCATGTCCGACGCGGAGGACACTCCGGGGCTGGACCCAGAACTCGCTGGCCTGATTTCATAAGTCAGCTGGCCTGGGAATTACTCCCCCTAGGGCGAGTTAGAGAGCACTATCTCTCCACTTCCTATGACAGGGACATCTTTTGTTTGTTTTGTAGTGTGCTAAATAATTAGCCCCCCATAGCTTGGAGTTGGAATGACAGCATTCCAACTCCAAGCTAGAAAGAAGAAGTGCGTATCGTGGTCGCAGATTAATATCCGTCTCGATATCCGGTTGCCGTTCTCAGTCTTCGCTCTGGAGGAAGAAGTAGTTGATGAAAGAGACACAAACTCCATCAAATCTTTCCTTATCCATTCATGAGTGAGGCTGGGTGATTATTTTTAGAACTCTTTTGTGGGAAGAGAGAGTCTTCCATATTTTTGTAAGCCTTTCATCCTCGTCTGATTTGCCGTCAACATCATCTCAAACTCCACTCCGCTGGTGTCGGTGAGCGTCGACAACATCTCGGTACCCGTGCAGCGCCGGAGAACGTTCAAGTGAGACGCTGACGTGACGAGCGACTCCTTCGTCTCTATGAATCATCCGTGCTGCTGTTTATAGAAGCCGTCACAGCAGACGGGGATAAACACGGGCTTTATCACATTAGTCTGCATGTTAGCAGTCGGAACTATTTTCACGAAAAAAAATAGGAGTATTCTGTCGTCCCAGACATCAAGGGTTCATCAACAAAAAAAACCCCAATCCCCTGCATTGTACAAGCAATCCACTTGATAGAACTCCTTAAAATTAAATGCAAAGTTTTGCCCAACGAAACTTTGTTTTTGTTTTTTTTAAAAAGTCAAAATCAAAAAATCAAAATATGAACTATTAGTTGTAAAATATGATCAATACAAGGTGGATCTCCTCCAGACAATTAATTAACTTCATATGGAGCACTGACCCTCATCTTCACCCCCAAAAAAACTCTATAGCACCATCTAGTGGACTAGTGGCCTGGAAAACCAATTGAAATGAATCATTCCTGTACCAAAAAGTTCAATTTATAATTTAAATGTTTGTAATAATATTCAGGGTGCCTCCCTTTTGAGGTGTCCAAATAAACGTTTAAGTGTTAGGGCTTTTGCATTTCCAACAAATTTAAGCTAGTTTAAAGAAATGACATAGATTTTTGTTTTGAAGTAATTTTTTTTTCTTTCTCTTAAAAATTGTGGATGCATAAAAGGGATGATGCAAACACATTTTTTTGCAATTTACAAACTATTCTTATTATGACTTTTGCTATTAATTAAAATAATTGTGTTTATTTGAGGCATTTAATGGCAGCGCTGTATCCGTAAACTATACATGGTGCGAGTAAAGGTCCTGTAGAAAATTTGATTTTGTTGTTTTTCTCTTTGCTAAACTGCTTAAAAAGAGAAAACAGAAAGAACATGAAAGAGTTTGAATTCATGCAAATACACTCAGTCTGTTTTTCCAGGCATGCAGGGAAAATTAAATCACCTGCTGGCTCTTGTATTTATCTGCTTTCAAAGACGAAAAGCCCAAAGAAATGGAATTTAAAATCTTATTAAACAGCAAAACGACACTTCCCTGCTTCTCTAAACAACTTCCTGTTGGTATTTTCCCTAGACAAATCAATAAAATACCTGTTTTCTTGACTAATTAACTAATTAAGTAAATTATTCGGTGCAACAGAAAAGAGAGTGTTTGCTGGCACTAGTTGGTAAAGAATCGTTCTGAAGGGACTTCGACTATCTGACTCCCTGAGTGTTTTTTCGGCCTTTTTTTTTATCTCTACTCTCTTGTTTATCACTGATGAAGCCGTCATGCTTAAAAACTCCCACCTCTGTCCTCCTAGCAGGTACGGATAAGATGGTCAGACATACAAACGCTCCTGTATTTGTCCTGCGTCCATCATGTCTCATATCAGCAGAATTTAGCCCCTTTTACTTTGGATGCTTCCATGTGTCTGTTTCTCTGTCTACCTCCACATATTCACAAAAAGACTCTTACCACTTATTTGATTCATGAGTTACAGTTTGACATGAACTACACATTTAAAAGTGTGTTTTCATGCATTGATCTTCATCACACGGATAATTTTTAGTGCTTTTAATGTCTCCTACCACAACAAACCCCCCTCTTATTTCTGCCACGGTTGGTTCAGTCCTCTGCCACCCCTCCCATCTCAGCTCACATATGTGATTCTGACATGAGTGGTGAGAGTGGGAAGAGAACAAGTGGACAGGTTTTTAAAAGAATCACCATTGAGCCTGCTGGTCAGAAATGTGTTTCTCATCAAGTAATCTCCCTTTAATCAAATGTTTGCTTCATCAAAGTAACGGAAGACAAACAGGCTTTTAGGATAAACTGGGACTGTGTGGCCTCTTGTAGGTCAGCCAGGGGAAATGGGACTGTTGCACAAGGACACATGATATTGATGCTGTAACAATATAATGTCATGTCCTTGTATGCAGGTTTGTAGTTCTCTCTAGAGTTTGAGACAGGCCTGATTCTCTTTGAGGTTCTTCTCGAGGGTCAACACCAGAGAACACAAGAATGATGTGAGGAAAAGTTTTAGAGCTGCACATGTCTGACAATGGAGACAAGAAAATCTCTCAGCAATTCAAATAGTCAGTTTCAACAGTTAGATCAATAATGAAGATGTTTGAAGTGTTAAAAAATCAGCCTGGTAAAGGACATGTCTGCAAACTGACCCCACACTTTGTGGTCAGGATGGTTTGACTGGCAAAAAGACTCTTCAACGATTACAGATAGTAGAGAGGTCAGAGGTCAGTTAAATCTTTGGCTCAGAAAGTCTCTCTAACCACCATCAGATGGCGCCGACACAAACACCAGCTGTTTGGGAGGGTAGTAAGAAAAAAGCCTCTGCTGTCATCCACACACAAGCTAACGCTGCTACAGTTTGACAAACACCACTGGGACTTTCTCTGGAACAAGGTCAGAGGTCAGATCAGACCAAAGTAGAGCTTTTTGCCAAAAGACATCAAAGATGGGAGTGGCATAGCAAGAAAGGAAGTCATACACATCTCAGACTACAGAAGGAGACTCAGGCTGTTATTGTGGGGATAGGGGGCGAGGTAAAATAATAAATACAGGGTATTCGATTTCTGTGAATAATTTGAACAAAGATCATGGTTATAGACAAAAGAGACATTTTTTGCATCTCATTTTACCCGTAATTCCGGAGGTTACTGCAAATTCTAACTATGTAGCTGCTGCATTCCTGCCCTCTTATTCCCTCCTCCTCTCATCTCCATCTTTCATTCCATCTCTCCACGTTTAGAGCGAGGCGTCTGCTGCATGACTTTTCATGCAGACAACAGACGTCTTCTCTGCAGCTCAAATTTAGCAGAAAACCGTCCCGGTAAGTCAGGCGAAGGCGTTCGCCAGAGAGGAGAGAGTCAAGGAGAAATGTTAAAGCACACGGTTCTCTGGATGATGCGGTGACGTCAGAATGGAGGATGGTTGAAAACATGCTGACTATAACCCCCTCCGAGACTTACTGTACTTGTGTGTGTGTGAGTGTGTGTGAGAGAGAGCTGAGTGTGTGTGTGCGTGGGTGTATGGGTCCACCACAGGAGGGTGTATCTGCCTGCATGGTTTATAGCTGCAGTGCATAACTCTCTATAATCCCGACATGTAAATAGTTTATCATCGCTTTAATTTGGCTTGAAGCAAAACCGAGGGAGAAAATAAACGCCAATAACATCTTCAGATCTTGAATTATAACCCCGGGCCGGGCCTTGGGGTTATCTATGCTCCTCTATAAAAGCTGCAACTTGGTCATATTATAAACCGGTTCAGTCACATTTTTCGAGGAGAAACCGTGAACCAAAATATCCCCAGCTAAACAGCTGAGCTGGACACTGAAGGATTAAAAGTGGTGTAATTAGAATTGAATAATATGAGGAAGGAGAGGAAGGCCTTAGGACTGATGTGGTACACTGTCTCACACAATCATTGTGCGGAAAATTCTGAACTCTGAATGTTTGAATGGTGGGCTTATAATCGGTCCAGGATAAGTGCACAACATACATATTTGGCTCTCCAAGTTATTCATTCATAAAATGAGAAGCAAATCCAAAGATAGACTTTGTGTTCCGTCTCTTACAAAAAAATGTCTGCACAGGCTGCCCGACATTTCCTGACACGCCTCGGTAAACCCCAGTCCCATAACCCTGCATTATACATGGGCCCGTCACTTAAGCCCCAGAAATGGAAAAGCTCGAACTGGGAAAGTTTAACCGGTGCCTTGTCACAGTGACGTTTTAACTACGTGCAAACATTTGTTTACATAACAGCGAAAGAATTAAGGGGGTGCATTCCAGTTCTAGTCCTTCATTTCATTCTAGGGTTATTGTTGTTGTTTTTTTACAGCAGTTGTATCCTGTCTGTTCATGCAAAACAAAAATAATGGCATCACGATACTGTAAAAATTATGCAATTCAATTAATTATTATGGAGATGTCATTTAATCGGAACTTAGGATGTTTGAATCGTCTGGAGAAGATTTATCTTGGATATATAGTATTTTTCTCTAACAGTTCATATATTTTCTCACCAGGGGGAGCTCTTTATGAAAAACACTGTTTTTCATATATAACGTCATATTTATTAATGTGAGGAGTCTAATCAGGGTGGACTTCTTGTACAATGCATGGGATTGGGGGCTTTACGGGGGTATACTCTTGCTGTCAGGGACAACAGCGTAGGCCTAGTTTCATTATAGAATTTGGTGTTTGGAATAATATTACTAGAAATGTTAAGAGAATGCATATTAACTTTAAAAATGTGCTCTTTTTCTTTTGTGTCACAGAAAGAATGGCTCTGCCTCAACTGTCAGACCCAAAGAGCCATGTCGGGCCAGCTGGGAGACATTCCACCTCCAGCCATGGCTTCCCCACAGAAACAACCTGTTCCAGCTCCTTCCTCCACCCTTACCCCAGCTGCTGTAGATAGTAAACCCGTAGTAGAAACAGCAGACCTGACCCCACCAGCTCCTGAGACAAAGGTAGTGTCCACAACCACTCATACACCCACCTTAACCTCACCCCACCCTGACACACCTCTTTCTAATTGCACCACTAAGGAAACACCGCAGTCAGACGAGGCATTAGAAGCTGAACCAGCATCTGAGGCTGTGCATCACGCTGAACAAGAAGCTCCGATTTCTGAAAGCATAGCTAAATATATCTCTGAAATCCCGGTTGAACAACGGCAGTGCAGTTCTGAGAAAGTCGCTGAGGGCCTTCCTCACCCTGATGCTGATCAACAGACACAAAATACTGTGGCTGTCGGAGAAATCCCAGCAGTTGAGCAACAACAGAGCAGCGCAGAGGAAGCAGGAGGCCAAAGTCCTCCCTCTGAGGCTGAGCCATCTGATACTGAGCAACGAGAGCTGAGTGCTCCTGTCAGCGAAAGCCCTGCAGTTCAACAGCGAGAGAGTATCTCTGCGACAGAGCACCTTCAGACAGACCGATCAAATCTATCGGCTAATACGAATTTAAATGAGAAAGAAGCCCCAGTTGAGGCAGAAACAGAGACAAATGTTAAGAGGCCTCCGATTGAGGCTTCAGCTCCCCCGACAGATAAAGACAAGGGTGAAACCACTCTGGAAAATGTTCCACAGGGAACAGCAAATACAGTTGAGCCAAAGCCTGAGCCCGTCTCCGTCGCACAAGCAGTCTCACATGCGAATGATCAAAAGTCAGATCCGATTGGCACACATGTAAATGAGAAGAAAATAACTGGGGTAGAACTTGAACACCCAAGTGAGACAGCCCAGTTAGATGCTACAGCAGCAGGTCAAAGTCTTTCACACACAGAAGACACCGTTTTTACAACACCTGCGTCTCATAGTGCTGAAGCTCAAGCAGATATAAAGGTAGAGCCAGAGGAACCAGTAATCGAGGAAGGCACTCCTCCTCCAGTTGAGGTACTAGGGAAAGTTTTAGTGGGCAGTGAAGGCATTCCTAAACTTAAGGAGACCCAACAAAAATCAAAACCAGAGTTGGTCAAATTTGTGGAATCTGAAAGTTCTCCAGAAGTGTTAGAGAACAAATATCCTGTCTCAGCCTCTGAGGACAAAAAAAAAGCCACTGAGGAGGAAAACCAATCCGTAGGAAACCAGGAGGAGCCTGCTCTACTTAATACAGCAGATAAATCACATGTTGCTTTAATTCAAGGAGAAGCCACAGATCTGAAGAAAGCAACAGAGGAAAATACCTCAGGAAATAACATTTTTGAAATAGTGAGCATTGACGAGGAAAGAGATGCGCCAGGGAAAAGTGAGGGGGCTGATGTGGAAAAAATACATGACAATGCTGAGGTTAGAAATACTGAAGAGAAAGCTGAGGAAGAGCAAACAAAAGTAAAAAATGAAGAGAGGGCTGTTGAGGAATCGGGAATTGACAATGAATCGTCTAATGGCGAAACCCTGAAAGAGGAGGGAGTTGAGAAGGATTTATCTGCAGAGAGGACTTGTGAGATAAAAGCTGAAGGAAAGGCAGATCAACAGAAAATGCATGAGAATGCAAATAACCACAAACCACAGGAGGAGAAGGTTAATAATGCAGAAATAAGTCCAGCTCCATCCTCTACTGAGGCACTGACTGAAACAGTTCTCCCTGTTTCTGAAGACAGACCAAAAGAGCTACAGATTCATACAGATCAAGAAGTAGGAATGAAGAATGCCCTGATGCCTCCTGAGGAATGTCGTCCTGATGCGGCGCCATTGTTGGTGCAGTCAGAGGGTAAAGAAAAGCCTTTATTTCAACCACAGAGTTCAGTTCAAACGCCTCCAAATGTAATGTTGAAAGCAGATGGTACATCTGGGAATGCAGCAGTTATGTCCGGAGAAAAGGTCGATATCAAAGAGTCAATGCCGAGTGTGGCGCCGGTGTCGGGTTTCACCGGTGAGACGCGAGTGAGAGATCAAACCTGTGAGGAGACGCCGGTTCAGGACGAGAGAGAGGCTGATTCACAGACGACAAACACGAACACCAAAAATCAACATGAAATACAGACAGAGGTGTCGGTTCTGACAGACAGCGAGGAAAGGCTGCTCAGGAAACTTGTAAAGCAAAAAGTGTCATTCAAAGAGAAGGAAGAAAAACTGAGACAAAAAGCACTGACGCTTGTTGCTGGTAACATCCAGGAATCAGAATCAAACACGGCCCGGGACAAAGATGACATGGCACAGTTTGATCTGAGGAAGAACATGCCATCAAAGAAGGATGAGGTGTTAGAAACTGCCTTAGAAAGTGAATGTGTGTCAGGGTCTGCACTTTCAGTCGCCACAGCAGAACCTGAAATCCCAGCCTCTGTAGTTAGTGAGCAGGGGAAAGGCCCTAAGGAGATTAATGTGACGGAGACAAAGGCTCCAGATCCGCCTCTGGGAAAGTCCAGTGATGAAGATGCTGTCCCTGAGGTGACCATAGTATTTAGTGCAAGTAGTGGCAGATTACATGATCACATTAGTACTTTACTTTCTCTCTATTTAGAAGTGTTGATTGTGGATGTTATAGACAAAATTATATATTTGCATCTGTCATGGTTTTGGGCATTTAACTACATAAAATATATACTACACATCGTTTGGTCAAGCAATATTTATCATTAAAATAAAAATCTGACTTACAACATTATTTCATGGAAAATAGTCAATTTTAATTAGATTACCTAAACTTTTTGGTAAAGCATGTTTTTAGAAAACTCTTTTATAGACTGTTTTTGGTCGTATAAGGTTACATAATTATGTTTAGTAAGTCCGCACATGCTTTAATATGCCACACAAGTCCAACTTATTGAGCTTTTCTCAATAGCCAAAACCAGATACCTCCTCCTTGGTAGTCCCTTTGATTTGTGGTGTCCCACAGGGCTCCATTCTTGGCCCCTTAGTCTGTAGACACTTGGTCATATTATAAACAGGTACAGCCAAATTTCTTAATAAGAAATAGAGGCTCAAAACATTTCAACTAAACATTTGAGCAGAACTTTAAAAGGTTAACAAAGTTTTACCACTCACTGTGATATATAATCCATGGACCTTTACCCTTTTGGTTGTCTCATGATCATTACTTTTTATGTATTGGAGACCTATACTGGTTTAAAACTAATTAATGGTGACCATTGCATTGGTGCACATATGTATTTCTCTGTCAAGATATCTGAAAACATTCATTTTGTCTTCTTTCCAACCAACAGGTGAAAACAGTGGAGAGATTGAAAGAGCCTGGAGTGAAAGAAACAACAACCAAGGTTGGCAGTCCCACCAGTCCTTCAGATCTAGCAAAGCTGGAAAGCACCGTCCTTCCTATCCTCGAGGCTCAGGCTAGCGCTCAACCAAATGATGAGGACACCCTAACAGACACACTAAGGAGAAGACGTAAATTAGAGGTGCTTCCTCTCTCACCTGACTCACCCAGCTCAGAGGAAGACAGAGAACTTTCTACCAAAGGTAACACCAAGAAAAAGCTCCTTGTGCCCATGGACATCAGAGCAGATTCCCTGGATGATAGCAGCGAAAGCTTCGGAAAAGAAAGCCCGATGTCAGGGGATGATGAGGAATTCATCCGGAAACAGATCATGGAAATGAGCGAGAACGAGGACGCTTCTCCATCCGATGAGGAAAACTTGATCAGGCGAAAGATCAAAGAGGATGAGAAGAAACATACAGAACGGAGAAAATCAGAGGCAGAGAGAGAGAGAGGCACTTCAGGGAAAGCTAGGAGACTTACGAAGAAAAGTACTATAAGTCCAGATGAAGATGAGCAACTCCAGGGCTCTTTGGATAAACCTGATGACGGCAAAAAAGAGGCACCAGAAATGCAAAGCTTTGAGGTCCAGATTGGTACCGCTGTTCGCAAATTCCAAATGATGGAGCTGAATGCAACCAGCAGCCCTATGCGTATACCTAACGATGATGGGGAGTTTGAAATGGAAAGCCTGACAGACTCTCCAGAGGATCGGTCCAGAGGTGAGGGGTCCTCCAGTCTACACGCATCCAGCTTCACCCCTGGGACGTCTCCAACATCCCTCTCATCACTGGATGAGGACAGCGACAGTAGTAGTCCCAGCAATATCCGTTCCGGTGAGAGTAAACAACACAGGAAAGCAAAACACAGACAACCTGGCCAAATGCTCCCAACTATTGAAGACTCCTCTGAGGAGGAGGAATTACGTGAGGAAGAGGAGCTCCTCAGGGAGCAAGAAAAACAAAAGGGCTCGGGGAAAAAATCCAAGAAAGACAAAGATGAAATTCGAGCCCAGAGGAGACGGGAGCATCCAAAGACGACACCTAGCAACCTGTCCCCCATTGAAGATGCCTCACCTACAGAAGAAATGAGACAAGAGGCTGAAATGGAGGAGATCAGAAGATCATCCTGCTCGGATTTCTCTCCCAGTATTGAATCAGATCCTGAAGGGTTTGAAATCCAAGCTTCCAAGATTGCAGCAGTTCACAAAACATTTAAACTGCCTACATCAGTATCTCTTCACTCCCCAACAGAACAAGATCCAGATACTAATAAACAATATAAAAAAACTCTGAAATCTGCTGATGAGGCGTATGAGGAGATAATGCTGAGGGCCACATCTCCAACGGTTGAAAAAATAGAGTTTCAACCAGGAAAAGAGTCCCTTTACGGAGGCATGCTCATCGAAGACTACGCCTATGCATCTCTTATAGACAATTCAAATGCTGATTTTGGGGAGCCAGAGAAGATTGTTGTTCCTTCTCAGCCCAAAATGCTGAGATCACCAGATGAGGTTTATGAAGACATGATAAAGAAGAGGAAAGAATTCATGAAGCTGGAGCAGGAATACCAGAATATGCAATCCAAAAATGAAAGTATGAAACCAGAAATTGTCTTGCATCCTGCGGAGAACACCTTTTCCAAGAGCAGCACGATAACATTAGACAAAGATGGGAAGCCATTGTTGGATGCTGAATCTGCCTATGAGGAGCTTATGAAAAAAGTGTTGACTCCTGGAACAAGTCCAACTCAGCAGGAGCCAGAAGTGGAAGCCACTGCCTCTAGAAGGGCACTCCACCCCATCCCAGATTTAAAAGTGACACAGTGCTCGTCAGGCGAGTTATCTTCTGATGATGAGAGTATGAGCAAAAGGGAGGAGGAGGGAACTGCAGTATCTAACACCACATCAGTGATTCAAACTGAGACGGTGTTTTCAGAGCCTACTTCATTCACATCAGATCAACAATCTCATCATTCAGTCACAGCATCACAGGCTGATCTTGTGAACCTGTCTAGTCTACTACCAAGAACATCAACCCATGTGATTGCCAACGTAACGCCTTTGCCCACCGTTCCTCAGTACACACCAGGTATTCCCAGCATAGTGTCAACTGCACCACCTGTACCCCCCAAGCCAAGTATCCCACCTAAAGGTAATTCTCAGGAAAAAGCGGATGTACCAATTACACCACCACTGCCTCCTCCCACCCCACCAAAACCTACAGTTTTTCCAAGGAAACCTCCAGTCCCGCTTCCACCTCAGGCTTCAGCAACTTCAATCAAGTCAGAGGCAACAGCCATGACTGCAGTACAAGAACCATCTACAAGACAAGCGGGTGTACCACTGTACAAACCTCATGTTCCCCCTCCAGTTCCCCCAAAGCCAACCGTTCCTGCTGGGGTTGGGGATAGTAGACCCGGACATGGTGTCAAGCCACCAATTGCACCAAAGCCTGGCTCACAGCCTTCTTCACCAGCCCATGGTCCACTTCCACCAAGACCAACTGCACTCCCTACTGGTCCTACTGATGAAGCCCTGAATCTGAGCCCTTCCCCTGAGTCCAAGCCATTTCAATCCTCACCAAAGTCTCCATCCTCTCCGAGATATGCGCGCAATCTACGTGACACATATGTGGTAATCACACTGCCATCTCAACCCAGCTCACCAGTTGACAGTATCTCAACTCAAGCTCCTTCTAGCCCCGGCCCAGCCTCACCTTTACGCCAGGCTCAACCTCAAAGTTATGACCAACCGCATTCGTATTCACAGCAGCATCAACCACCAACCACTCCTCAACAAACCAGGGTGCCACTGGCCTACACTCGTGTCACAGAATCTATTGAAAGTCAAGAGATCTGTGGCCCAGAGAAACACCTATCAAGTTCTTGCCACATAATTGAGGCTATTTCTGCATCAACAGGGCCACCTGTGGTTATGCCTAATCTCATCTCTCAAGTGGTCACTACAGAAGTTCAAAGGACGATGGTCTCTGTTGTTCATGAAAGGACAGCACAACCAGTGCCAGCTCCGAGGGCAAACGGTGTCCCGTTCTCCATGGAGCAACCTAAGTCACAATTGCCAGTACAGAATGGACAGGCCTACCAACCATCTGAAGTCGTAGATCTTAGGACTATGAAGGTTGATCCAGAATCAGACATGAAAGGTGTTGATCTGTCTTCTGGCCCAGACTTGAGACTTCAGTCCTTTGCACCCGATGTTAGCCGTCAGAACAGTGCAGTGCAGTCACCTGTGGTCAACCTCAGCGCTGAATCTTCCACTGTATCTATAGTGACTGATAGCATTACCATTGTGACATGTGCTGCCACAATCCAGCAACATAACCATGTTGGTATCGCTCAAGTATCTTCAGTGCCCCTTCAGCTTACAAAAAACAAAGCATTTGAACCGGTTTCGCAAATTATATACAGACCAATTGAATCTCTTCACTCTGGTGCAGAGATCCCTATTAACCTCTCAGTCGGATCGAGCACAAGTGGAGGAATTTTCCAGACCACACCTGTCACATTTGGGCCTTCTTCTATTGCAAGTGTTGCAAATGGCTTAACCACAGGTACATCCACTGTGGCTGGAGCTGTTGACCTCAGCACAACAAAATCATTCAACACCGTAGTATCAGTCGATGCTGCTTCTGCAGAAGTGGCCACAGCTGTAATCACAGATGATGACGGAACACCAGTGGATCTGACTGCAGGGAAAAGAGCGGTATGCTGCAATGTTGTGTATCAGCTCCCATTTGCAGGAAGCTGCACTACTCAGCAACCGACCACGCCCCTACCTGAAGACCGTTTTGGATACCGGGATGACCATTACCAGTATGACCGTTCACCTTATGGCATGAGAGGACTGGGTGGAATTAAACCGTCAATGTCAGATACTAACCTGGCAGAAGCTGGCCTGTTCTTTTACAAGAGTAAGAACAGCTATAATTTCAGTGGCACCACAGAGGGTGCAGTAGATCTTACCTCTGCAAAGATTTCGGATGAAGGTCAGTGGAGTGACATTGCAGACCTGTCACTTAAATGTCACTTTGAACTGCCTCCACTTATTCATGGCTAACGTGGCATTTTTTGGTTTATTTTTGCTTTTTTTTTGTTCTGCATGGACCATATTTTTTTTTTTAATCCTTCATAATATATGTGCATGTGCCTGCATGTTTGCATTTTATTTTTTGCTTGCTGCATTCTCGACATTGGAGTTTTTTTCCTCGCTTTTCCAAATTGTTCATAAATTGGATAAGGCATGGCTTGCTTCCACTTTGAATGAATCTGCATTATTTGGACTCAATTGATATTTTTGGCTTTTGGCAGGTGAAGCTGTTGACTACTCGAAGAAAGGGAGTTATGCAGGATTGACAATTCCACCCTACTCCCAAGGCCGGGTCACGAGTGCTGTGGGAACAATCTTTGGGACAAGCAGTGTCTTGAGGTCATCAAATGGGGTGGTGTATTCCTCAGTGGCGGCACCAATACCATCCAGCTATGCCATTACCAGACAACCCGGGTCAATCTTTAGCACAACGTATAACAGTCTGTCAGGGATGCATACAAGCGACACCATGCCCTCCCTGTCTAATCTCAAGAACTTGCCACTTACACGGTCCCACAGTTTACTGTCCACCATCTCCAGTACTGCAGCTGAGGAACAAGGTGATGGCCCACTCAATCTGGAGATTTCTAGAGGTGATACTTCTACATCTGCCATTGATGCCACCACAACTACCAGTTCTTTAACGCTTGAAACCTATACTGATGCATCCTTGGAGGCCATAGCTGCTTCACTTGAGGCTCTGTCCTCACCAATGGTTCCTGGTGATGAACAGTATCAGGCAGAGCGTGAGAGACTAGAAATGGAAAAGGTCAAGCAACAGCGCTTGGCTGAGGAATTAGAATGGGAACGCCAGGAGATCCAGCGTTTCCGTGAGCAAGAACAGCTCATGGTACAGAAAGAACTGGAGGAGCTGCAGGCCATGAAACAGCATATCCTGAACCAACAAGAGGAGGAAAGACAGGCTCATCTCATGATGCAAAAAGAAACCTATGCTCAGCAACAGCAACAGCTTGAACAGATACAGAAACTCCAAGAGCAGCTACGTCTTCAATTGGAGGAGCAAAAGCTTCGTCAGATGTTCCCAGGTGAGGACATGATAGGGCGTGGCGTGCAGGAGGCCATTGTTTTAGGACCTGATGGCACGGTGCTGGCACGAAAGATCACAGATAGCGGATGCCAGACAGATGAAGAGGACGAAACAGTCAGCAAAGCTTACACAGCAGGGCGAAAAAAAAGAAGTGCAAAAAAGAGTGTTGACAGTTGTGTGCAGACTGATGATGAGGATCAAGAAGAATGGGAAGCTCAGAACAGAGACCGACAAAACCGGCCACGCACTGCCAGAGGTGATAGAGGTGGCCAATCGGAGATCTCTCTTCAGGCCCACGCGGAGATTTCTATACAAACAGATACAGAGGGAAACATCAGAATGGACAGTAGGATGGAACTGTCTGACTCTGAACGTACTTCACCAAAGAAACGCCTGACCCCCTTAGAAATAGGTCAATCTCCCAACCTCAAGGCAGATGCCTTGTCACTCCGAGCTCCTCCCAAATCTCCTAACGTGCTCTATTCCCCCATATCCCCCTGCATATCACCCAGCAAATCTCTTGAGTTTTTGTCCTATGAGAAATCTCTGGGTGATACAAGCCCCCAAAAGCTAATAGGAAGTGAGGATCCATCAAAAGCCTCTCCTGGAAGTCCCAGGGGTCCAAAAGCCATGCAGAGGTCCATGTCTGACCCAAAGCCCATGAGTCCAACAGGAGAAGAAAGGGCAACGTCTGGGAGCCAGTATGGGGATAGCTACACTGTGAGTACTCTGGTGTACTGTGGTATCACGTAAATTTACATGAACATAATTAAGAACAGAAATTCTTGCAAATGAAAAGATTTTTCACAACAGCTTGAGTTATTTTTCTCTAAAAGAACATATTTTATCCACTAGGGGGCAATTTTTTTCTATGAAAACACGTCTTTTAAGACAAAAAAACATTTATTTTGAGGAACTCAATCACGTTTGCTCCTTGCTGTTCGGGACGAGGGCTTAGGCCTAGTACTTTTCAAATGTTTAAGCTTATATGAACTTATGATCGAAGTTATAGTCTATCCACAGCCACCAAAAATGGAATCCATTGCATTTTATGGGTTCATCTGTGTCTTTGGATACACATTTTCTAGCTAAGGATAATGAATTAAAGTTTTTGAATTCGTCCAGTCTTAATCTGTCTATTTTTCATACAGGGAAAGGGGACAGGCGGAACACCCACAGGCACTCAAAAGAAGGTGAAGAGGACTCTCCCCAATCCACCATCAGAAGATGAGTCAACGACCAGTGGGCAGACAGCTTACAACACTGGCTCTGCCCGCCGAAGAATGTGCCGTAATTCCAACATGGCACGTGCTAAAATACTACAAGACATCGATCGCGAGCTAAATCTGGTAGAGCGTGAGTCTTCCAAGCTCCGAAAAAGACAAGCAGAGCTAGATGAGGAGGAGAAAGAGATTGATGCCAAGCTTAGGTACTTGGAGATGGGCATTAATCGTAGGAAAGATGTTCTACTCAAAGAGAGAGAGAAGAGGGAAAGGGCATATTTACAGAGTGTTGCTGAGGACAGAGACTACATGTCGGACAGCGAGGTCAATAACATCCGAGAGACACGAGGTGGGCGAGTCGGTGCAGAAGATGAGGAGATTGAGAGTCATGGGCTTGAGCGTCCAAGGACAGCCCCACAGTCAGAATTGGAAGACTTTGTCCCACCACAAACTAAACACGAGTATGGAAAATACTCCCAGTACCAGTATCCTCAAAGCCAGTACCAGCATTCTCTCTACCAGACCCCCCAGTCCTACCAGTCTCATTCCATTTACTCTTCTGTTCCCTCCCTGACGAGCTCCCAGCAGCAGAGTTACCACCAGATGCTCCTGTTGCAGCAGAAAGCTGCCAGACAAGCTGCACTCCTCTCTGAGCTGGACGCAACTAAATATGATGTCATTAGCCGCCAGCCCGATCCCACCTCCTCAGCTTACTTGGGAGTCAAGTATGACAAATATGGTAACCACCTTGACTTGAGAGCATTGGAAGTGGGAAACATAGCACGCACCCCCATGTCAGCTGCCTCTGAGTCCTACTACACCGATGTAGATCACCATACACCTCGGAGTTACATGTTGTTGGAAGATGCTGCAGAATTGGCTAAAGGCTCCACGAGTTTGTCGTCATCCTACAGTCTGGCTGAGAGGGAGCTGGCAAAGGCAGAGAAGCTGCTGCGTAGAAGTGCTGCAGATCTGGGGTCTACTGACTACCTGGGATCCACCTCTAGACTCCATACATTTGGAAAGACTCCTGATGAAGAGGATGCAATGGAGGAACCATACGAATTAAAACTCCTGAAGCAGCAGCTTAAGCAGGAATTTAGACGAAGCACCGGTGGGACAGAAAGCTTAGAACAACTGACAGGTCTCTCCCAGCATTACTACACTCCAAGTTCTAGCGTTTCCAGTTACTCGCAAAGACAATACCCAAAGACGGATAAGTACAGTATCAGTCGTCTTACTCTAGAGAAGCAAGCAGCTAAACAACTCCCAGCACCCATGTTGTACCAAAAACATAAAACTCCGTCCAAGTATTCTTCTCTTACAGACACCAGGGGTTTGGATACAGACTATACCAGCTATCTGGGGTCGACCAGTGCATCTCAAAGATCCAGCCGGCTCTCACAGGATGAAATAACCTTCGGCCTTCGCAAGAATATCGCAGAACAGCAAAAGTACCTTGGATCCACCTTGGGTGCCAACTTGGCTGGGTCACTTAACTTGGGCCAGAGCTTAGGGTTAGACTCTGCTTATCCTAGTGGAAGTCGCTCAAGACCCTCATCCAGGCCCACTTCCTGCTATGGCCTAGACTTGTCTATCAAAAGAGACCCCTCCAGCTCGTCACTGAGGCTTAAAGGAGACGGCGAAGCATCTATAGATGGACCAAGCTTTCAGACCCCCTCTGGTCGTACAAAGCCCAACAGCCTCCCCATTGTGCAAAGCGGGCGTGGACGTATACCCATAGTGGCCCAGAACTCTGAGGAAGAGAGTCCGTTGAGCCCTGTAGGGCAACCTATGGGCATGGCACGTGCCTCAGCAGGACCTCTGCCACCCATCTCAGCAGATTCAAGGGACCAGTTTGGTTCCTGTATGTCATTGCAGGAATCCCAACAGCAGCAACACATCAGGGAAGAGCCAAATAGGGGTAGGGGTTATGTGCTGTTGGATGACCTACAGGGCACCATGACAGATAGCGAAGGTAAAAAAACGACTTGTCACATTGATACTCTTTTCCCACTTTCACCCTTTAGTGTCTGGTTATGGTTTCCGTGGTTCCGTTTGATACTGTTTTGTTCATTTTTTAGCTTTTGTGAATGTATCGACAGTCTGCATGTATTTGTTTTTCATGTTTTCATATTAAACCGTAACGTTGGTGATTGTATCTTCTTTTGATTTCTGGTGTGAGTACTTTTCAGTCAGCTCTTCATTTAGTGTGAATGCATGTCGTGATGTCTTATAGAGTGGGTTCAAATGTATCTTCATGCATGCAATACGTTTGATTACATCCTAGATATTGCGTAAGATTTATTCTGAGGAATTTATTCTCTGTCACAGCTACATCGATGTGGGACTTTTCCCTCCTTTAAAGCAATATCTCAGATTTTTTTAGGACATGATCTCATTTGTAGCTGTTTCACTTTAAGATGATTTTTATAGTCTGCTTGTTAATCATACAGCATTTGGAGCCACCGAGCAGAATATCAATATCAGATATATAACACTTTTTTGTCACAACTGAGAAATACAGTGAAAAAAAAACCCCGTGCCTCCCAGCTTGAAAATATTACATAATTGGAACACAGTTCTGTCGGATGAACCACTAACTTTGAAACTACTCCTCATAATCCTTCTATTTTCACACCACCAGTAAAACATAAATTGCATTTTTGGATAATATAGTTGAAGTCGAAAGTAGAAAGTGTTTAATGTTGGTGTATTTTATGATAACATTTAAATATATTAGTATTTTTGTGGGTTTAATTATAACGAAAAACTACATCAAAATGTTCCTCAATTATAATGACATTCCCATTTCCATTCAAAGCAGGGGGGCCACATTTGGTTGTTTTTGAAATCATCATTTGCAAACTTTAATATGTGTAATAAATACTGTATAACACTTTAAATTGCATGTCCTGTCTTGCATGTATTGTGATACATTATTAACTTTATGTTGCATGGATTGAATTTATTTCTATATATAGTTTCTTATATTAGTATGATAGACAATATTCGGTATTTTCTGTTATAAATAATAATTCTCTTTATATTCCAAAATTGTTTTAAGTAAAACCATAAAATAAACCTTTTTTTCATAAACATTGTTTTGAAATAGACAAACCATCAATTTAAGTAAAATTTCAAGCTAATACATGACTTCAACCATTTTTTCACTATACTAAATATAATTATATATTTAGTTAATCCATGTTTTGATGTACACGTCATTGTTTGTCTTTCTGGTTTAAATGTTTGATGATCCCATTATTGAGTATTCTTATAAGCATCAATGACTAATGTCGAAAACGTTCCCATCATTTTTGCGACGTAAACCCATTTCCCTTGATTCCAGCCCTAAGTGATTCCCTGATGGCTTTGAACAGAGACGACGCCAATGGTAGAGTATTCTTTCAAGTCTTGGAAACCATTAGCTTGAATATTAACCCGCACCACAAAATGAATGTATCGCGATAAAATGATAATGGCATGTTGGGGAAGTTTAAGAAAAACAAAAACTTGCCGAAAAAAAAACAAATCCCACAGAAATTTGAAGTTAAGATTTAATTAGTACATTTCATACGAGATCATTTTACTAGTGATAAAATGCATTTTTGTGCTTGTTCTGTAAAACCTCTGAAAAAACGTTGCTTTGCATCCTTTCCCCTTTTCACACAAAAGAAAAAGAATTAGTCAACACTTTTTCTACAATGTTTTTATTCAAATCACTAAATCACATAAAATATTCATACATACAATTATGGCATGCAAACCCCTTCGTATGAGAATAAGAAACCTATCTCATACATACTTTGCCCTCCAGAATTATTGCCTCCCCTTGAAAAAGAATAAAATGAGATGCAAAAATATCAGAGATCCACCACCAGACTTCACTGCGTGTATGAGGTATTTTTCCCCATGGCTTACTTTGTTGCTGTGCCACACCCATCTTAGATGGTTGTCGCCAAAAAGCTCTAATTTGGTCTCATCTTGCCTCTGACCTTGTTTCTGTGAAAGTCCCAGTGGTGTTAAACTATAGCAGATTAAACTTGTGTGAAGACGACAGCAGAGGCTTTTTTCCTGCTACCCTCCAAAACAGCTGGTGTTGGAATCGGCGCCATCTTATGGTGGTTAGGGAGACTAACCTCTACAGCTATAATCCTTGGAGAGACATTTGCCAGTCCAACCATCCTCCTGAAAGTGTGGTGCCAATTTGCAGACACGTCCTCTTCCAGGCTGAGTTTTTTAAAATCTCCAGTCTCTTTAAACACCTTCACTATTGATCCAACTGTCGACTCTGACATTTTGAACTTTGAAATTGTTTCACAACTTCTCTGGTCTTACCCATCGGGAAGAACCTCAGAGAGAATCAGGCCTGTGTCACCTCATATTTATACCCCAGTGAAACAGGAAGTCATTGCTCACCACTTCATAGTTCCCACTCAACCAGGTGAACCTAAAAATATACAACAGGACTAGAAATATTCTTTATTTAACCTTTAATTGAAGGATTTCTTAGAGATGGTAGTAAAGATTTCTGTGAATGATTTGAATTGAAGGTCGTGCGTATAGACAATCAAGACATTTTTTGCATCTCATTTGACTCTTTTTATCTTAATTACAAAGGGCACTGCAGTTGATTAAACAGAAAAAAAAAGAAAGTCCACAGCCTCAGATCGTTTTTTTAAGTGTTGCTTCTTTCTATCCCTGAAGCCTACCACCTTCGACGAGAAGAAGCAGACTGGTTTGACAAACCCAGAGAGGGGCGCTCAGAGAACGGCGAGAAACGACAGGTGACCCACACGTGCTGCAAAGCACCAGCAATAATGAAACGCATGCAACGTCAACCAACTGCATGCCACTTAAATGCTGCGTTCAAATGTCCATGTTCCAAAGAAGTCATTAATTGTGTTCTATGTCCATCCTTCCCCATACATGACATCCCACCCTTGTGTAGGGGCCACAGGGAAAAGGCCCATATTACCCCTTCCCTCACCTCAGGGTTAAACTGCAGAGGGATCTGAAGGACCGCAGTGTCTCAGGTAAAGTACCAGCATTTCCTACTTCCCCCAATTGCATTCCATTACTACAGCCTATTGAGAGGGGTGATGATAAGCGTTCAAAGCGGCATGTCGTACAAGCTAAAGTGTTATTGACCGCGATGCATGCATTAAATTGAATCTACCAACTGCTTCAGATATGCATTCCTCACCGCATTGACATTGTTGTCATTTTATTGACTGTGAATGCTCCTAAAACATATTTAAGAAGGACAAAGGAAGCGGAATGTGGAGGTAAATTTGGATCATAATGCAAATCCGTATTGTAGTCGGTTTCGGAAGCATGACTTCTTTGGCTTTGCGCATTTAATTTTTCTCCGTTTTCATGCCGAATCTCATGAAAATGGCGAGTCACTAACCCTACCATCACGTTCCATCACACCATTCCTCCAGGCTGAGAGCAGGCAGACATTTAATTTCCTGGCTCTCCCTTTTTGATTTGGCTCTTCTCCACGCTCATCAGTCATCGCCATGCTCAAAATGGCGTATCCCTCACACTCAGGATTATCTCATGTAATTAACGAACCGCCCACAAAGGAAGCGTTTTGTTTACGAGGACACCATGTTGAAATGAATCGTTTTGGCTTGAGTCATTTTGTTTTCGCTTCATGTTTCAGAGTAGGGGAAGGCCTTTTTATGTTTATGACCTATAGAGAAGTTGGTTTGGCATCCATGCTGCTTTCTAAACTGTTATGTAAAATCTCCCCCTAGTGAGTAAAATATGAACTATTAGAATAAAATGTCATATTTTATATGTTATATAGTCAAATTTGCACTAAATTGGACGAATGGTTGAGAAATTTGGGCCTCAAAACGTTTGGGGACAAAGCTCCCTCTAGTATCATAAATATATGACCAACCTCTCTTAAAATCAATCCAGTTCTTCCTTGCACTAAGATCTATGTGGGTATAAAATTTGAAAATGATTCATATAATAGTTTTTGGGTTATGACAATGACAAATCCAGAATACCCCTGATTTTTCGAGGAAATAATGAGGACTAAAATTGAAAACCTGTCGACTGATTAAGTATAAAAAAAAATATAAACCTGAAGGGAAATTTACTTGTTGCTGAAGCTAATACTTTAGCCAGCCAGCGATCATAATTGTCACATGGTGAAATGATCAAATAGCAAAAAATAAGGCCACTCACCAGTCGCTGTGTTTTTACGTTGGAACAGGAAACGGTCTGGGTATCCGTGTGGTTGGCGGCAAAGAAATCCCCGGCTCCAATGGAGACATCGGGGCGTACGTTGCCAAAGTCCTACCGGGCGGAGCTGCAGAACAAACAGGAAAGATTCTTGAGGGTAAGTTATTTTACGAAATTAAACCGCATTAAGTTTTATTATTCCTGATTAGAGGTTGCCACAACAGACGCTCATCCGTATGGTTCAACTGGAACAGCTTTATGTCGGATGCGGTTCCCAATTAAATCATCTAAATTTACCGGGCTTGTGCTGGATGTGGAGGCCTCAGAGAGATAATCCTCGGAGAGGGTTTTGCGTGCTGAATCGTCCCCCTAACAGTATCTGGGGTCAGGTTGCAGACATGTCCTCTTCCAAACTTCTTAATTATTGCTCTAACAGTAAGAGCTGACATTTTGAACAGTTGATTTTCTTGTATCCACTGCCATTGTGATGAACATCAGAGAGAACCAGGACTGTGTCACCTCATATTTATACCTCAGTGAAACAGGAAGTCACTCTTCACCGCTTCAGAGTTTTTGCTCAAACAGGCAAACATGCTACGTTTTCATCTCATGATTTCTTCGGGATGTCCGTTAAGATTTTTCTGAATAATTTGAATTAAAGATCAAGCTTTCAACCATTTAAGGAATTTTTTGAATCTCATTTTACTGGTTTAATTAAAAGGGAGCCAATAATTCCGTACAGTAGGTTGAAACTGCAGCCGGGCACCATTTCACCTGGTCACCGAATCACCCTTTTGACTGGCCCACAGATATACGAGCTGTGATCTCAGCCTCACACACCTCTCAGTGGCAGACCCTCGGGATAAATCGCTGAGTGGTATATTAACGGGAGCACATTTCACGAGGTGTTATTGATTTCACATGAGGGAGTCTGGGAGCCATTAACCCTCTCACCTTCCAAGTCCATCTATCTGCTCATGGTCCCCTTTAATATCTGTGCTGAGCCTCACTGGGGGTGTCTGACTATCGCTAAATATGTAGCCCAGGCCTTCTTTGAAGCTGCCACACGGCTGATTTATGAAGAGTGAGAAAGGGAGAGAGAGAAATGTAACCCGGATAGGATCTGTGAATTGTGTGCTATCCATCTGTGCTATGTGTGTGTGCGTGTGTGTGTGTGTGTGTGTGTGTGTGTGTGTGTGTGTGTGTGTGTGTGTGTGTGTGTGTGTGTGTGTGTGTGTGCCATTCATTTCGTACTGTCTGTTTCTGCATCTCCCTCCCTCCATTATTCCTTTCCCCCTCTTTTTTTATGAAACCCCTCACTGAGAATTTAGACAAAACTTCATAATAAAAGAATGCAAATAAAAGAAACTCGACTGGGAACAATAGCGGGGGAATTGATGTGGTTTTATCTCGAATTTTAGAACCGATTTTCTGTAGAACAGAGCGAGGGGCGGATCTCGATTGGCCCATTATAGCAGAACACATGCATATTTTATTATGAACCAAGGGAGATGTAAATGTAGAACACTTCAAACTCAAACCAGCCGCTCTGTGAGACGCTGAATATGCACAACAGAGTTTTGATCTAAATGCTAACATGGCTAACAGGAGACTGCTAACATGTGGATGGTATAACATCATCTTTGCAGGTGTCAGCCTGATTATTTACTTAGAAGTACACTGTAAAAAGAAACACTGCATTTAATATACTTTTAACCAAATTAAAAATACCCCCATTTCACAAGCAAATCATCTAATCTCTGCTAATTAATTCTGACCTAATTATATTATGTTATACCTATATCTAAAGAAGTGGTACACCAGTTATTTATCACTTTTGATAAATCACTAAGGTCATTCTCATAATGTTTTACTTTCTTTTGTCTGCTGTATTTATTGAGCAGTTTTATCATTTCATGACTTAAAGTTTCGCGTCCTTTCACGTGCTTCCACTGAATGATAAGTACACTATAAACAAAGTTTTTATATATATTTTTTTTTGATAAAGAAATTATAATATAGAATTATTATCAGATCATATAATTAATAATTGTCTTTAAATATAGGAAATATAATGAGTGAATTTAAATCCTTTTTTAAAAAAAATAAAAAATAAGCAGTATATTGTTATATAAATGTGGTTGGAATTAAATAAATAACTAATATTAACGATAATATAAATAAAAATAATGAATATACTTTAAAAATCATATAATTGTATATATATATATATATATATATATATTATAATATCAAAAAATATACTATATTATTTATATAATATTAGTATTAGTATAGTTTCATATCGTAATATAAAAAATGATATCAAATTGAATATAAATGAATATTAATGCATTAATGCAAAATTGCGCAATAATACCCGTTATATTCAATGTTTTGGCCGTGAATCAAATTTGACCCACTTACACAAAAGCTGTTGACATTTCTGTGACGCTTCCGGCGGATATGCACAACCTGTTTCCGCTGCTGTGTTCGTTTTGTCGTCTGCTCCTCTCCATGAACTCATGCCGAAAGGAAACGGCAGCTCAGGTTTTTTCTCCGTAACCCCATCACGGTCATCTCATGAATTATTCCTCTGTTCTGACGTCCGGTGATGATCGCCTCAGTCAAAGAGCCGAGATGCATCTGAGATGTTGTCAGCCATCAGGACACGTCACCCATAACAGCACCCATGACCCTCTCATCTACAGGGAGCAGAATGGCTGAACGACACGTGGGGGCGGGGCGTGTCACTCTCTTCGGTGTGA
Organism: Lophius americanus; assembly: GCA_037951165.1. Classification (NCBI taxonomy): domain Eukaryota; kingdom Metazoa; phylum Chordata; class Actinopteri; order Lophiiformes; family Lophiidae; genus Lophius; species Lophius americanus. Next base: position 260,692 of record JBBDHG010000002.1, on the reverse strand, counting down.
ATTTGAGGAAAGTGGGACTCAGCCTCACGGAGGGAAAGAACCAAAAAGTCGTATTTGTCATCGTTAAATGTTAAGTCATTGCATATATTTAATTTAATTAAAATTAAATTATTTTGAACATGTATGTGTTCAAATTTCATAAAATCCGCATTAAATCGGGTAATTTAAAAACAAAAATACATTTAATTAGTTAAAAAAAAGAGAAAAAGGTTAAAATATGTCTGGCTTCAGAACAAGCATCATTACTTTAGTTTAAAATCTATGAGATTGGTTTACGTGTGATTTTCAGGAAATGACACTCTTACAGCGGAAATGACATCAGAGTCTGGCGGCCAGACGCCATTTTGTGCCTTTGTGGTGAACAGAACAAATTTGTGTATTTTTTAAACTTGAACTATGAAAACGATTCATTTTCTCGGAGTGTGTGTGTGCGGTTTGTTTGTCTGATCCCACAACCTGCTGTCGCCACACACTGTGAATAGTTTTAACGTATAACATCCCAGAGACACTTCCTTGTCCTCCACTCATGCAGCCAGAGAGTGTCGTCGCAAACAGAGGACCCTCCTGATGAGATGTTTTAGGCCGTGTAAGTTCTGCCCGTGAGTGCGGGGGTGTGTTCTTGGAGTGAAGTGTGTTTTTCTTCTGCTCTGTTAAATATCATGTAGGCACGGTGTAATCTCTGAGATACCTGTCACTGCCAGAATAAGGTTGGATTTTCCATCACTCTTTCCATCGCCTGAATGCATCACGTTTTGTCGTGTCGTCCTTCAAATTCTGAAAAAAACAAACAAACAAACATGAAGTCAGTCTCATGTTCATTTCAAAGCGGCGCCGTGACTGAGCGATGGCCACGCGGCTTAGTCGCTCAGCGGATGTCGGGCCCGTCACCAACATTTATCTCTCCAGCCTGGACAGGAACCAAAGCCTGTTTCCCCTCAAACGGTACTTCTTGGTGACTTTTCCTCAAAGAATGGACCTTAGACCCAGAACCGGTCCCCTCGATGAGGTTAACGTGAATTCAGCGTCGGAAACCAACACTTTTCAAGGCTTTTGTTTTGGTTTCTGATTTGAGGGGAAAAGCTGTGTTCTGTACTTAGAAGAATCTAAATGGTTTTTTTTGTGTGACTGTGTAGGAATGCAAGTCCTGGAGTGGAATGGTGTTGTTCTGACCGGGAGAACCTACGAGGAGGTGCAGGGCCACGTTGGACAGCCGTGTAATGAAGCTGACGTGTGCGTCCGACTGTGAGTGAACTATATTCTATTTCATTCTCTAATCGTCATTATTAAACGTGTCCTGGCTCTTCATCTCATCGTCGTCTTCATCCAGCCGTAGAACAGCTCTGTTTTATCTCTTATTTTATGACTTACTTCTGGCTGAGATTAAATCTTTACAGGATTTTCCTGACACACTATTTTAAATTTTTCAGAGATCTGAACATGCTGGCCGAGTCGGAAGGGTCGGACCGCCTGGATTTCCCTGAGCACAGCAAAGGTGAGCAGCAGACTTCCAACATTCCCATCCTGAGGTAGCAGTTTCTCACCTGTCCCCCAACACCAACCTAGTCCTTGAAAACAGGGGCTGTGGGGGTTTTCTTGTGCAAAAAGTCCCCCTAGTGAGTGAAATATGAACTATTTGGATAAATGATGACATATGCGAGATCTGTCTGACGTTCCTCCTAGTGGTGGAAATATGGAACCAACCTTTCCCAAAATTAATCCAGTTCTTCCTCACACTAAGGCCTTTTGGGATATACAATCCTAAAATGATCCATTAATAAATTTGGAGTTATAGAGTTAACCCAAAGGATCTGGGGAGACACCAGAGGGGATTCCATACTATCCTTTTTTCACCCAGGAATATAATAATTACCTTCTCGTTTGTCTGTTTTTAGGGGACAGACTTCCCAGATCTCCAGGCGTTGACCCCAAACAGCTGGCGGCTGAGCTCCAAAAGGTCTCCCAGCAGCAGGCTCCTACCTCCTCCTCTTCCTCCTGCCTACCAGCCACCACCTCAGCCACCTCCAGCCCCGGGCAGCCAGGGTCACCCTCCATCAGCAAGAAGCGCCACAGCAGCAAGGCGAGTCAACTTGAGGGCGGGGTCAGTCAAGTTCATCTTAAATTTAGTTCCAGCTTATTTCGGGGGGGGGAGAAAATTTAAAAAAAACAACAGCTGGCAACTTTTAATCTCGAGTTTAACTCGAGATTAAAAGTTTTGAAAAGTTTCCAGACTGACCAGCAAACATTCAGGATCCAGGATTATATAATATAAGGATGTGATTTTCTTTTCTTTTCTTAGCAGACTGCAGAAGGAACCAAGATCCAGTCCCAACCCGTCTCCGGCGAGATCCAGGTCTGCGAAATGAAACCATGTCATGAACTTAAATGATATTTTAGATGTTTATGTGCATTTTTAGTTTACAGCCTTTTAGCTTTTTATTTACGCGAATGTTAATGTCCTTCTCGGATTTTCGTTTAAGGACAAAAATGTGACCAAACCTGTTTATAATATGACCCAGTGGTAACATGTGTATGCTGAACAGTAAGGGGCCGAGGACGGAGCCCTGCTGGACACCATATGTCACGGCTGTTCAGAAAGTGCCATTCGATAAGAAGGATTTTATTTGGGGAATATTAAAGAATGTGAGGTCTTGCTAAACAGAAGAATGGTCTAATAATAATAAGGGTCAAACAATTTGAATTGAATGCCCAAAAGAAATCAAATATGCAAAAAAGACATTAAAGGGTTGGAACAATAGAAATTGAATGTGTCGTAATTTGAGATGTGTCTTTTTTTTTCAGCTTCAAATTCACTACGACAAGCAGCTGGGCAACTTGATCGTTCACGTCCTGCAGGCCAGAAACCTCGCCCCGCGGGACAACAACGGCTACTCTGACCCATTTGTTAAAGTTTATCTCTTACCAGGGAGAGGGTGAGTTGAGGTTGTTGAAAACGCAAGGACATGTTGAGAAGTTTGGAACAGGAAAGACACTGTAGGATGAATCGTGATGAAAGAAAGAAAGAAAAAGAAGCTTATTTTCATTGTTTGTTGTCTTTTAAAGCCACTTTTTGAAGGAGAGATTTGAGTAAGAGACAAATAAACTTTAATTCCCATTCATTTTTAAAAATGATTTACAGTTTTGGCTCGCCATGACATCTGTCAATATCGGTTCCATATCATCTGTACACTGAACATCAGGTGCATTAGATGTTTTATATAGTCACGTCATGAGAGTCGAGCTTCATGTTACACTGTAAAAACAGCAACATACAAATGATTTAGTGTTAAATACCGTCAGCTGTGGTTCCCACAACATCACTGCGAAAAATATGAAAAATAAAGCAAATTACTTTTTATCATTATAACACAAATATATACTGAATTTCTAACGTTTCATTTCTGCAGAAGTGAAAGGATGTTCTCGCTAAATGATAAAAACAAATATTTTTACAGTAAATTAAAGAAAAAACGGCCATTAATATAGATTTTTTTGCGGTAATGACTTGCTGGTGACACTATCGTTTGTTTCCGTATCGCTCTGTTTTTTTAATCTAAGAATAGTATTCTCTCTATTTTAAACTTATTCCGATCGTAAAAATCAAGTTATTTACCGTATTTTGGTTTAGGTTCATTCACTGTATCTACTCCTGTTTGGATTTTTACCATCCTACTGTTTTTCCTTTATATTACCGAAGAGGATTACGACCACATAAGGCAATAGGGAAATTCTTTTTTGAAATTCTGACTTTTAAACTCAGAATTCAGACTTAAATATCAGAATTCAGACTTAAATCTCAGAATTCAGACTTAAATCTCTCAATTCAGACTTTTGAACTCAGAATTCAGACTTGAATCTCGGAATTCAGTCTTTAAAATCAGTATTCAGACTCTCTAAGGCTTCATTCTAAGTTTCTTTTACTGTAATCTTAACATTTTTAACATCTTTAACAGGTTTTTACAGTATACAGAAACAAGCGTTGTGTGTGACTTATCTTTTTAAATACATTATATAATAATATTAGTTACGATCTGTTTCCTGGTATTTTACTTTAACATGAACTACCTGGTCAACGTTTTATCTTTCACGGTAATATTCTGGCAGCAACGGCTGACAGCATTTTACTGTAATTGTATTCAATGTTTTTTTCCGCGTATGGAGCTCACAGCTTCTGAATGACCTGAACTTTATTTAAACGACGTGACGTTGGTCGTATTCTTGCCTTGCTGTTGCCGCTGTAGTAGCAGCGAGTGCAGTCAGAATCAATAGCTCTCATATTTACCCGCCATTCGATCCACGTTCAACTGAAAGCCTGGCCCTGAGTGGCTGCTGAAAAGCCCACCGTGTACATTAATTGCTTTTATCTGAAATGATCCCGGAAGAAGCCCTCAGAGAGAGAGGGCTTCTTCCCGGGATCATTTCAGATAAAAGCAAATAATGTACAACGGTGGGCTTTTCAGCCGCCACTCAGGCAGGCTTTCAGTTTGACACGTGGAGGAGCGATCACCGCCGACTCACCGGGAGTTATTCTGAAGGAGATGGGGGAATGGAACCCGCAGCCATTGTGCTGAGAGCGATAACGCCAACAACTGATGTGTGCAAATACTTGTGTATGTACCACATGTCTGCATAAACGCTATCGGGGCATAGAGAGGCTCCTCAGCTGCGTCACAGATCGCCATGGCAACCGCCCGGAGCTCCTGCAGCGAACAGGTGGTGATAAAAGATGTAAACAGAAAGCAGGAAGTAGAGAAAAATAGATGGATGATAAAAGCTTTATTCATCCCCAAAAGGGGAAATTTAGTCCGCTTGGTGACGAATGTCGATGGAAAATAATATTTATAACAAAACATTTATCTATTTATCGGCTCCTTTCAGCACTTTCAAGATCACCTTACATATACACAATAAAAAATCCAAAAATCGGACCTGTGTCTGATTCAGGAGCGCATATGGAAGTGGTAAAGATCCGAGTCCATGTGTATGAGCCAAAGTCATTGGCCCAATAGCAGCGTGTTTGTGTTATTTAAACCTGTTTGATTTCTTTTTGTTCACTTGTCTTTTTGCAAACAGTTGACAAAGACACACATTCTGCTAATGAACCTTATAAGCTCGGGATATTGAATACTTTTGCTGACAACTGTACTTTACCTGCAATTCATGAGACACCTGAGCACAAGTTCAATCCACCGCTGCTGCTGCTGCTGCTCACCTTCTGCTTTCTTAAAAAAACACACTAAATCCCAGACTTTAGAAGATAACGCGATCTCCCCTCCCCACATACACACTCACAGTCCAGACACTCTCTCTGATCCCCCACCCCCCCTCTGACTATTGTTTCTGTATGTTGTTCTTTACATTTAATGCATGCTGGACCCCCTCAGTCAGGTCATGGTTGTCCAGAACGCCAGGTATGTGACTTGCCCACTTTGGTTGTTTTGTTTCTTTTTGGTTCCAATTTGGTCATAATAGACGGTGAAAGAAGTCCATGTGTTTGATTTCCAATGATTAAAAGCCTTTTGATGTGAGCCAGTCCCACTAACTCCCTTCTATGATGCATTTACCCCGGTCCCCATTCTTCTCATGATGTTCCACTCACGTTTTTTAATCCTCCTTGTGTTTGATTTTGGAGCTGGAGATGAATCTAGAAGCTATAAACATCTTCCCATCTCTTTAACATATCACATAAAAACCTATAACCCCCTGTGTTGGTTATCAGCTAACTCCTGTAGGAGGGTCTGTTTCTAACCCTGAACGTGACACCCCTTCAGTTTCTCCCTGTTTTGTGATGAGAATCCTGCCGTCCTTACATCTTAATGTTCCGTGATGCAGTCAGTACAAACTCATTATTTTGCTCTGCAGCCCTTCATCATGCCATTATTTTTACTACTTGTCTTCACTAGACTGAGTCTTACTCAGTCAGACTTTCTCATATTCTTGATTTGATTCAGCACACTGCAAAAAAAAAACCTCCATCATAAAATGAGTCTGTGTTAAATTCAATTTGGATTATTTTTCACTTCAAAAAGAAGTGAAATCTTTTGGCTAATTCACATTTTGTTATATATTCTGATGCAAATTCACCTCTTCAAGTATTTAAAAAAAAAATGCATTGATCTCTAGTGGTCCACAGAGGAAAACACGCCGCAACTTAAAAAAACTTTTGCATATAAACAAAACGCAAGCAAATTAAGAGAACTTCATCAATTTGACGACCCGTGTGTAGTATTTTGAGAAGGCAGTGCGAAAGCCAGAACACAACACCTGAAGAAAAAGACATGGCAAAAGCCACAATACATGAAGAAAATTGCTGCAAAAGCCACAAAATAACACCGGAAGAGAAAGACATGGCAAAAGCCATAATACATGAAGAAAATTGGTGCAAATGCCACAACACAACACATTAAGAGAAACATGCTGCAAAAGCCTGAACACAACACCTGAAGAGGAAGACATGGCAAAAGCCACAATACATGAAGAAAATTGGTGCAAATGCTACAACACATCACCTGATGAAAAACATGCTGCAAAAGCCACAATACATGAAGAAAATTGGTGCAAATGCTACAACACATCACCTGATGAAAAACATGCTGCAAAAGCCACTACACAACACATTCAGATAAATGTGATGCAAAAGCCACAACATTAGACCTTAAGAAAAACATGCCGCAAAAGCCACAACACATTAAGAACAACGCGCTGGAAAAGCGGCAATACAACTCCTTAAGAAAAATGTGCTGCAATGTTTTGTTAAATTGATCAATTTAATTAATGTAATTAAGCTGTGGCAGATTGAAGACAGAATTAATTGCATGATTTAACTGAACTGAACGTTATTTCTACTGAACCAAATGCCCATTTTAACATAAATAAGTGAACCTCTCCTTTCTTACTGTTCATCAAAATGTCAGTTATTTATGAGATGATGGACATGAAAATGGACTTTTTTTTGCAGCGCACCCTTCCATCTGCTGTCCATGCACGTAGGCCATGACATCACCATCCAAACGAAACCCCATCACATCCATTCGTTCTCTCCCTCCCACTGTCACATTCTGCCCTTCTCCGTTATTATTATTCTCACTGCAGCGTGGTGGCCCACTAACCTGCAGGGCTTTCGCAAATCTGTGACAGATAATATCTCTTTGTGATGTGTTTCCACAGCGCCGAAAACAAGAGGAGGTCCAAGCACGCGGGCAGGAGCCTCAACCCCGAGTGGAACCAGACCGTCATCTATAAAAACATCCTGCTGGAGCAGGTATGTCCTCCTGCACACGTTTACTATTCTCTCTGAGCTCGGGAATTAAACCCAGCATGCTGTTTTTTTGTAGTTCACAATGTTTTATTCGTATCTACACTCTTCTGTGTGGAACATTCTCCTTCTTCAACTTCTTCTTCTTCGATTTCAGTTGAGGAAGAAGACCCTGGAAGTGAGCGTGTGGGACTACGACAAGGGTTCCTCAAACGACTTCTTAGGAGAGGTAAACCTCTTTAAGAGCAGCAGTTATGTCCAAAAACCTTTGGTGTCGTTACCCATCCATGAACCTGCTGTCCTGCTCTCAGGTCCTCATAGACCTGTCCAACACGGTCCAGCTGGACAACATCCCACGGTGGCTCCCCCTGAAAGAGCAGACCGAGGGGGACCACCACCGGCGCTCCCACTCAGGCCAGAGCCGTCACAGCTCCTCCAAACCCGCCTCACAGCACTCCTCCCCTAAAACCAACGCCACCTCCACTAGTGACAATCAGGACTCCCCCAAGTCATCCGTCATCAAGAGCCGGAGCCACGGAATCTTTCCCGATCCGGCCAAGGGTAGGACACAGTGAGATCCCGGCGCATGCTCATTCCCTGACTTCCCTCCGTACCCGGTTCCCGTCGCTTCTTCTACTACATCCCTCGGCTCTCTACTCTCTTCTTCTTCATTCTCTCACTTCCTGTCATCGACTCTCATCCTTGCCGCTGCCCGCCTCTTTCTCTCTCTCTCTCTCTCTCTCTGCAGTCTTTCCTTTTGTGCCGGCACCTTCCTACTCCCATGTTTGTTCTGCACACCTACCACAGCTGGAGCGTCATGCTTTCTTGCTTTCTTGTGGTACTGTTCTCATGATTGCCATGATGTCATCCAGCTCAGAGGCTTAAGCTTAGCTTCCCTCTACCTGTCATATACTAGAGGCCAACATGGCCGTGGAAGGCTTTGACTCCTCCCCTATAGTGGTGAAAACCAAACTAATGAGATCGTAGGTTTAACTAGGCGATTACCGCGGTGGCTAAAGTTTAGCAGCCTCTTAGAACGCTAAAGGAAAAGATGGCTGTTTTGGTAATTTGCTGAATCTGGTTGTTTTAGACACGCAGGTGCCCACAATCGAGAAATCTCACAGTAGTCCCGGCACGTCGAAGCCTTCCCCGTCCGAGGGCCAGAGCCAGGGACACGCCCACTCTCGCTCGCACGGCGCTTCACGCTCCGGCAAAAGCGCTGCACGGCAACGGCATCAGGAGGGCGGCACAGTGAGCGGCGGAGGCGCTGCCGTAGTGATGGGCGATGCCCCGCAGCTGTCCCAGCAGCCCCTGCAACCAAGTAAACCAAGACGCAAATAAAGCCCACGCAGCATGGCCTCCTCGCACTCATCTGTTCAGCCTCCTGTTGATTTATGTTTGATTCTGTTCCTTATTTATTCTTGGTTTCCCTCTCCCTCGGCGCCCTCTGGTCCTCCCCTCCCGTCTGTCCACAGTGTGTCAAACCTCTCGCCGCTTCCCTTCTGTACGTGCAGCCAGCGCCTCAGCGTTACCGTAGTTCACTGTCTGTGACTTCCCTCAGTCGGACCGTTTTTCACTTCAGAGGCAAAGTGTTCGCTTCATGAGGACGGCCGTTTCTAAAAAGCTTATATAGAGAGAGAAATTAAACAAAACAAAAAAAATGATTGAAGCAAAAAAGTCAATATAATGTTAAAGAGACATAATTACTTTTACTCGGTTCAAGAAAATGTTTTAAATAGGGATCTAACATAAACTGAATTCATGATGAAGAAAAAAGACGATAAACGATAAATGAATTATTATTACAACAGATGATGTGTGATAATTAGTCTGTTAGGAAGACATTTGTGGAGATTATAATCAAAGGGGTTTCTACCCTGGGGAATACCCCCCCGTTTGGAGTTTGGATAGTGGTGATGGTGGCTGATGACTCTGCTGAGACTGATGGATCTGTGAGGACTAGGTTGAGATGGTGAGATGGGGGCGTTCACCAGCAGCATGAATGAACCAGATGAATAGAGAGAGAGTTATATCTAAAGGAAGCTGCTGACGGTGATGGGCTGAAGATGCAGGAGTGACGAGGTGATTGATGGATGAGAGAACCTGAACGAGCGCCGCTTGATGCCCCAGACCATAAAGCAGGTAACTGAGACTGAACAAGTTCGAAAGGTGAGGAAAATAGAGTGGTATGAGCGGGAACTGTGGCCCGAGTGTGCAAGAGGATAGTCTTTATGATTGAGCTTTCGACAGACCTCCATTGAAGATGAGTTTACTCTAAGTTTCTCTGAGAGCATTTTGACATCTTCTGCTCTGTCAGTGACCAGACAAGCATTTCAAGACTAGATAGAGTCCCTGGAGACACTTCTAGCTAGCTAGCAGTTAAAATCTTCACACTAATTGATCTGAGCAGTAAAGCAGAATACAAGTTGTATCCCAACCCCCTCCCTCAAATATCATTACTCCCCTTACCTATATTTTTGTTTTTATTAACAAACAACGACCACCTTCTCTGAAGCTCCACCACTGAGATGGCTGTGCATGTAGTCCACTAACCAATCCCCCACCCCCCCCTTTTTGTTTGAACTACCGGACCCACAATGCACCTCAGTTGATGCTGCACAGCCTGCCTCTCAGTGGAACACTGGAGGCGCGATTGTGCACCGCACACTTTGGCTGCATGTGATTGACAATCAAGCTGGTTTTGCCATGGTGAAGCGAAACCGCCCCCCCCCCCCAAAAAAAACACTCTCTGAATCTCCATGTTGCTCCTCCCTCCTCCCACCCCAAACTTCCCTCCCATGACCTGTGTTTCCTGGCATTGACCCCTGACATCTGACCTGCGAAAACAAACACATCCAGGCCAAAGGGGCCGCCTCTTACTGAGGCACCACCGACACAGCGTGGTGGGCGTGCTCACCATTCAGAGGGCCCAGTCTGATTGGCTGCCTGCCCTGCCATCGATTGGGTCGGCCAAAGGGAGCAGAGCAGACAGCAGACACCTGACCCTCAGGAAAGCCATGTCAGAAGAAAGGCCGCAGAGCAACGGAGGTGAGCCCAAGAGTCTCCTGAAGCACAAGGAGGAGGGAGAGAGAGAGAGAGAGAGGATGGGAAGCTACTAACACACACCCTAGGGGAGAGAGAGAGAGAGGTAACAAAATAGTGAGAGAAGACAGGAGAGGAAGTTGCCATATCACCAGAGATCCATGCAGAGCGACGCACCTTCTTAATGGTCACCAACACAATTTGCTAATACCAGGAAGTGATGTCTCACACTGTCATGTGACTGGTTGAAGGGCGACGCCCACCGCTGCTTGGTTGAACTGGTATTAGTGAATTTGTAAAAAACGTGTTGAGCGGGCCTGCGAGAAAACCTGTGTGGACATGGATCTCTTTCTGCACCACATGTCATCAACACCGCCTCATCAGTCTGAGAGTAAAACTGAGTTGAAATGTAAAACATTTGAAAAAAAAAAAGAAAGGCATTTAGCAATCATTCAAATTTATAAGATTAATTCTGTTAATTACAGTGATAACCTATTAATCGTGATTATCTGAATTCAAAACACTAATATTTATGTACATTTGATTGTAGTTGAAGGAAAGGTGTGTCTTTAAACATAACATCATTAAACAACATTATATCCGGGGAAGGCTGGAGATATTATGGAATCGTGATCGCCGCCGCAGATTCTTGCGATAACTCAAAACCTTTTCAATGGATCATTTTCAAGTTCTATGTAAACGTAGACCGTGGTGCGAGGAAGAACTGGAATGATTTTGGGAAAGGTCAACTCCATTTTTCCAACACCAAGAGGAGCTTTATCACCAGAATCACAGTTTTTCCGCCATCATTTTCTGTTTGTTCGATTTGGTCCAAATTCGGTGGAAATGAATCGTCACAATAAGATCCATCAAATTTAATTTAATTTTTTTCTTGATGCTCATACTTTAAATAAAAAAAGAAAAAGAGGTTATCAATGCAACAGACGCACACGATTATGATTTCAAAAACATCTCGAAGCTTTTTAACGGAAATGTGCCGCGGATGATCCTCAGCTATAAGCCCCGAGGTGAAATTTTAGTTAAATTAACAAACTAACATTGAGCCGGTCCTGATATAACATGTTCTCTTTTACATTTGTGAAAGGAAACGCACAAAAAAAACATCCTCTAAACTAACCTGTATTCTCTAAATGTACCATTTAAACTCCAGTAATACTTTAGCCATGATTATATAGACGACTAACAATCTCAGTACTTGCCTCTTGTTTGGTCTGCTTCTTTGCGTGGACATATATGTGTCACGTTTTATCTGTATTTATCCGTCTATTTCGTGTTAAAGCTTCATTTGTGACTTAGAGCCGTCCTGTCTTTGTCTGAGGGAAATATTCTCCGTGTGTTTCTCGCTTATGTGTGTGCTAATCATCTCTATCCCGCGCCAGTGTGACTGGAAGAATCTCCCCTTTTTGACCTTGAAAATAATTGTTCGAACTATAAAGTTGCTAACTGTGGAGTTTAACTACTGCTTTTATGTAAAACTTCTTGGCTACAGTTTTTTCATTCCTGGATGTTGCAAAGGTGCAATTTTTCTTCCTGTGTCTTTTTTTTTTTGCCGTGATGGGTGCGGTTGTGTCTCTGCACAGCTCGCTCAAGCTTTAGATCCAGCGACGCCCCGGTGACGGCAGCCTCGCTGGACAGCGGTCTGAGCGGCAGCGCCTACAGCCTGTTAGACGAAGAGGGAGAGACGAACGAGGTGGACAGCGCCATCTTCCAGGTGCCACGATTGTAAGTCCATCTATTCCATACTTAGTGTCCTCCTTTTAAAAAATGCAAAAATTCCAAAGAAATCTAACCTCTGACTCAGGTAGCCTTAAAAAATAAACATTATATTCTTACTATAAAAGAAATATTTTTCTCTAAACATATGTGACACCATTATTATTAACTGCATTTGATATTTGGCTCCGCCCCCTTTTGCCACAATTACAGCCCTTCTGTAATGATGACACATTTTTTTAAATGTTGCCAATAATTTTGGGCTGGATATGCTGAAAATATGATGCTAAATAACTACTTTCACTACACTGATTAAACGTAGATACACAGTAGAAAAGGTCAAATTGTTGTGTAGTTGTTTTTTTTTTCTGATTTTATTTTCCCTCTCCTCAGTGGAAAGATCCCCAACGGCACAGATGTGATGAAACCATCGATGGGACTCAGTGAGATTGAAGGTTCGACACAAACTCAGCTTTGACGTTGTGATTTTACAGTATGACGACTGAGTTTAGGTTTTGGATACAGTGGAAGAGTCTATTTTTTTTTGCTTGTTTTCTTTTCTACACCGGTTGACAGCTTGAATAATTTTTGGTCTATTTGGCAACTTGCTATTTGCTTTATTGGTAAATTTTTGTTCCACACACTCACACACACACGCACGCACGCACGCACGCACGCACGCACACACACACACACAGATAAGGATTCAGTCTTTCCAAATAGAGTGTTCCCAGTCTTTTGGTAAAAAGTACTGTATTTCCTCATGTTGCAATATATAACACGGAAACTAAAAATAGCTTTCCAAGTTTCCAAGTTGCAGCCCAAACCCGTACTGAAAGAGTTCACTCAGAACTGTTTATCTCGATGCCTTGTGGAAATGTTAACCACATCAAATACTCCCCTCACATCAGGGAGTCTGGCAGCAGCCTTCATACCGCACGAGATTCTTAAATTGCTTCCCACCTTTTTTGATGTCGCTCATGATGAGAGTCCTGTGAGTGACCAGCAGGGGGCAGCAACGCACAGAGGAAATACTGTTTGATTCCAGATCCTTTACAGCTCAGATTCTTCTCCTCACCCTCAAAGTCTTCCACAATCAGACCCCCTTCTCCATCCTCAAAATGTTATATTCACGTTTTTATGTCTGATTTAGATACAAGTTTTGATTTCGTTGTTTGCTTTATTTGCAGGCTCTCTATAAATAAAATGCATAATTACTATAATAATAATTCTTATTGTATTTTATTGTTATTATTAGGCATGAATATTTATTTTACAGTGGAGATAAAATAATCAATTGTATTGTTTTGTGTATAATATTGTGTCCATTGTTTCAATTTGTGTGTTTGTGTGCGTGTGTCTGTGTGTGTGTGCGTATGTGTCTGTGTGTGTGTGTTTTTTTATTTGTGTGTGTGCGTGTATTCAGGGAAGTCTCAGATAATGGGGGAGATAAAGATCGCTCTGAAGAAGGAAATCAAGACGGAGGGTGAGCACCTGGTCCTGGAGATCCTCCAATGCCGCAACATCACCTACAAGTTCAAGAGTCCAGACCACCTGCCTGGTGAGGAAACATAAAACACCAATCAATCAATCTATTGCACTCAGAATAGATTGATTGTGAGCCCTTTTCTGAATTTCACAGCCTTCACAAACACTTTTGAGTGAACTCATAGTTAATACTTGACATCCGACACTCCCTGCTGGTTTTTTGGAGAGGAGGACCCGCGGGTGTCGTCTTCTCCAGCCAACGTTCCCTTTGCAAGCAGCAAAAGACGATTATATCAACGTATCAAAGACTGAAACAACACAAAAGCTTTCTTAAAATTATGTGACGCTCTTATTTGTGCATGTGGTTGTGTGTCACTATGTGTTCGCTTTCAACGTTGACCACCACCATCGTTTAAAATCTACTGAGAGAAGTGGAAACGGAACAAGAAAATATTTAATTATTTAATTTTCTCAGTGTAACAGCTACGTTTAATCCCATGTTTCCAATAAAAACAAAATAAATCCTTCCCACCAGTTTTGTAGTAAGTTAAATATCTGGGGGGGAAAAGTGTAAAGCTGCTTATAAATGATACGTATCACTTGGTGATTCTGGAATTTAACACTATTTTAAAATTAGAAGTTGAATTTAATATTATTATCATTGAATAAAATTATGGAATTATGATTTTATATTGTTTCGAAATCACCAATTTTAATCGAATATTAGAATCTGCCTCGTAGGATAGAGACATTGACAGTGGTTGGATGGCAGGGGAGTGAGGGTACAGGGTGATTGGGTGTTACACTCTGTTGCCCCGCAGAAAGAAGTCTCTGGAATCCTGACCGGGGGTCTTGTTGTGGGGGATTTTGGCTATGTGTGGTTTCCCTCTGGCTGTAATAAAAAACATTAATGGTTGATGTCATCTGAGTTAGGCTCCAGCCCCACATACATGTGAGCCTCACATAATGAACACTGACTGTGTCTCACTTCCACAGACTTATAATCCCCTAAAAGGACAAACTGTTGCCCACCTCATCTCTTCCTGTAATAAAGACACCCTAACACCCAAGCTGCTGTCCATTTGTTTAGTTTGCAAGTGCTTCCAGATGGGACTGGAACACAAGATTCCACTGACGGCACGTAGCCGCTGCTAAGTACGGATTGTGCTGCAGTGAAACCTGGCGTTAACACTTTATTAAACTTCTAAAGCTTGGTTTGATCTTTTTTTTTTCTTCTATCTCTAGAGTTTCCTCTTCATGTGAAACTAAAGACACAAAACAAATAAAAAGTGAAGAGCACAACAGATGTGATGATTGCTCTGAGAGGGCAGATGGAGAAGTGTAGAGAAAAGGAGTTCATTGTGTCTTTGTGGATTTAGAGAAAAACAAATGACAGAGTGGCGAGGGTGGGATTGTGAGGAAGTCTGGATTGATGAACAAGTATGTTAGAGAGGTGCAGGATATGTATGGAGGCAGTATGACAGCGGTGAGGGGTGCAGTCGGAGTGACAGATGGGTTAAAGGTGGAGATGGGACCGCATCAAGGATGGGCTCTGAGCCCCTTCTTGTTTGCGGTGGTGATGGACAGACTGACAGATCAGGTCAGCCAGGAGTCTCCATGGACGATGATGTTGGTGGAGGACATTGTGATCTGTAGGGAGAGCAGGGAGGAGGTGGAGGGAAACCTGGAGAGGTGGAGGTATGCGCTGGAGAGAAGAAGGAATGAAGACAGAAAATTCCAACATCATAAACATGACAAATATCATTTCATGTCACTGTAACATGGATGTGCGTGTCCACAGATCTTTATGTGAAGCTCTACGTCGTGAACATCGCCACCCAGAAAAGGATCATCAAGAAGAAGACGAGAGTGTGTCGCCATGACCGCGAGCCTTCTTTCAACGAAACCTTCCGCTTCTGTATGAACCCCACCGGACACTCGCTGCAGGTACCTACCCCATGTTCTAAAAAAAACTTAGACAAAGCCCTCAATCCCCTGCGTTGTACAATTAATCCCCCTGATTGAACTCCGCTGATTACATGTGACTCATTAATAATCTCAAAGTCCGTATTGACTCAGCCTAACTATTTCTAAGAGCTAAGATCCGTTCCCATCGTGACTCAATAATGAAGATAAACATTAAGGGAACATTTCTTTTCTTTAAGCCAAACACACTGTTCTTAGGACATATTTGCAAACTTTAATTTTGGAGTTCAATCATGGGGATCACTTAATCAGGGCTACACCCTTGCTGTTGGGGACGACAGCAGGTTACAATGCTAAAACCAGGAGTGGATTAGCTTTGCTTAGCACGTAGCTAGGTTGAGAAGCTGATCAACTCTTCTGTTCTTCTCACCTCAGCTGTTCCTGGTGTCCAACGGGGGGAAGTTTGTGAAGAAGACCCTGATCGGGGAGGCCTATGTGTGGCTGGACAAGGTCGATCTACGCAAGCGAATGGTGAGCTGGCACAAGCTGCTGGCTAGCACCGCCCAGATCCACTCCTAGTCCGAGGCTCCACCCCTGAGGGTGATCAGAGAGGTTTTCGGGTTCAACATCTGAAACGCTTTATGTCTGGTTTTGGGGGAAAATGCGTCTCTCTCTCTTTCTCTCTTAAGTTTGAGGGTGTGGAGTTTTGGAGATGATTTATGTCACACAGGAAGTGTTGAGGAAGCAGTTGTGTGTTTACAAGGGATGAAGACTCGTTTACAGGATGTACAGTGTACAGGACTGTAACCAGGGCTGAGGAGGTCAAGTGTGCAATCAACCAGGTATTACATACTGTCATTCACATAAACACACACACACACACCTACACACTTCTGTGACAACTTTTGCACATTCATGCAGAGCAGAAACTAATTCTACAGGGAATGGACACACTCGTTTTATTTCTTTTAAAGGTCGTTTTTTGTTTTTTATCCGCGAAGGATTCTCCTCATCGCTCTCGTACGACTGCAGAGTTTTATGGATTTGGATTTCCGGACAGAAAAGATATCACAGATAGGACTTGTTTTTTTTCTTATTTTTGTATTAAGATATTAAGCTATCATTTCCTCTTCTCCTTGAATGATTGAAGTACTTAAGAGTCTATCCTGAGAAGGAGGCATAGTATATTTTCTAACACACTACCTAGCATTCCAGTTCAAGACGAGAAGAAAAAAACAATTCAAATCTCAGCAAGCATGACTTCTTGCTCCACCGAGTTCCCTCAAATGTTTAATGTTTGACAAAGGATCTATATTGACATATATATATATATATATATATATATATAGATATATATATATATACTATATATTGTGCGCATGAGTCTATTTGTTCTGCACAAAAAAAACAGAAAGAAGAAAAATCCCCTCTGAGGTTAATTTATATGTATATAGTGAAGTGTCATAGCTGGAAAAATGAATTCTAACAGGAATAGATAAATATATAGATATCTTTATCACAGACAATCCCGTCTCCATGATTGTGACTTTATGTTCATGCGTAACGCTGCCCTTCAGCCGCGCTGCTTTAGGAGGAGCTGACTCACGCTTCTGTGGTATTTCTTTTATTTTTTGCACTTTTTATTTTTTTTCCCGCCACTTTGAATGTAAAAATTCATCAACCTGCTGGGGAAAGGGAGGGAAGTAGAGGGATGGATTAAAGAGAGAACAAAAGATTTAAGAAAAATATATAAAATAGAAAAAAGCAGCGCTGTAGGATGCGTGTCATACATCCTGGTTGTCTTCATGTCACCACCTACGCTTTTGTGCCCTTCGTCTTAAAGGCGACATAATGAGACATTTACAAAAAAATATTTTTTTTACAGTGTTTCTGATGACATATTTGTGTATTTGGAGGTCCAACTGACCAACAAAAGGTTAAATTAGTCCGATCCGTGAGTTCTTTGTGAGCCCCACCTCCGAAATCAGGCGATTTTTGACGTACGCTGAGTAACCGCCAATCAGACAAAAGCTCCGCCCACAACGCCTGAAATCTCCACCAAATTTAGCAACACCTTCATTTTATGGCCTTCCTGAAATGAAGGAAAATAAATGATCACAGATTCATGGAGCCGAACCAACGCTCCCTGGTAGAACTGCAGAAGGGGGGGGGGGGGGGGGGGGGGGGGGGTCAAGAGGTCGGGCTGCTGCTTAAGTTGACTTATTAGTTTATCTGAGATTTCTATACAACCTCTTCTCTTCAAAGGTTGTAACGGAATCTTTCGCTGGAAATGTGGACCCATTTGCACCTCCTCCATGTTTGTTTGTTTGTTTGTTTTTTATTTAACATGCTGGGGTTTTTTATTTTTTGCTAAATGAATCTTTATTTATTGCCTGTGGAAGCATGAAAAAAAATGGAGTAGTCTTGTTTGTATACACTATGTAGTTCTTGTTTGTATACACTATGTAGTTCAGGGCCTGAAACTCAGAGAGCCAACTTTATTGGCCCTCGTGCGTCAACACGCACTCCAAAAACGTGAATTTCAGGTGGCCATGAATCAAGAAGAATAAAAACAACATTCCCATTCCGTGTTCCCTGTGTTCTTGTCCAGTATGTTCACGCTGTAAAAAGGAATTCCTTAGAATTTACAGTAAAATACCGGCTGCTGTGGTTTCCAGAATTTCACCGTAAAAAAAAAATCCATATTTATATTATATATTTTTTATGGTGACCATGTTTAAGACATTACATTAATAATATATTTACTGTAAAATAAGAGCTGTGGTTGCAAAAATTCACTCTGAAAAATCTAGATTGGATTATTGTCTAGTTATTATATTTTAATTATCATGAGTATATCTTCTTTGGATTATTTAAATATATCCGACAGTAGGGGAGATTTACCTCCAAACTTTTTCTGGCCATAATTTCTCAACCGTTGATCCCATTTTTGTCAAATATGGTGAACTTTAACCGACTCGAGGAAGTCTACCTTGCTATGTCATATTTTTTCTCTAATAGTTAATATTTCACCCACTAGGGTGAGCTTGTCTTTTTTTTTTTATACAAAAAATATTTTTTCTATATAACATTTAATTTGAGGAGTTCAATCAGGGAGATGTTTTTTGTGCAACGCAGGGGGTTGGGGGAATTTCGGGGTCACTCTATGCCTAGTTTACTTATTATTGTCCTTGTAAACAGCTTTCCAAATTCTTTTTTGATGGCATTTTATCGTAAGTTGTTCTTCATAGTCACCTTATCTTTAACGCTAAAATTCTGGCAAACACAGCAGTTAAAATTTTTCGTGTAAATTGTTCGGAATTTTTTGATTTTATTTTACAGTCTACGATAACTGACCCCAAAAACCTCGTAAACGAATGGATGTTTAGCTGAAATGCTATTTTTGACGTCAGTGTTTGTTTGTTTTTATTTACGTTTCTTTTTTAACCCACGTGTGCTAGTGCGCATTTTCACGTTCATCGCCAAATAACGCATAATTCTTCTATTTTTAAGTGTCGTCAATATTTAAAAAAAACAAAAAAACAATCTCTCGTAACACACAAATAATTACACAATCACACACACACACACACACACACACACTCTCACAGATGTCACCACTCTATTTCCAACCTTGTAAATACATCGCTTTTTTTATACCGGGGTTTGGGGGGGGGGCAATAGGTCTTAGGGCGTGTGGTCATAGCGGTTACCAGGAAGTTGTTTTACTCTGGATTCATGTACAGTGCATAGACTGAGAAAGGTCCGACCCGACCCTTCACACCGAACAATAAAGATTTACCCGAGTCCAACTCCACGGATCTGAACGACCCAAGCAGCTGCAGGAGGATTTTAAATGTGCTCACACTGGATGTTGCATGTTCTGTTGGTGGTTCATACTATTTTTGTGTCCAGATATGATTAAAGTTTGAAAGAAAAAAAAGAAGAAGAAGAAGAGGTGAAGTAGAGAAAGAAGAAAACGTTATTATAGAGGAGTAGAGGAGGTGGGGGAGGGCGGGGGGGAGAGTATGAAGAAAAACCTATTAGGATTATTGCTGATGTATGCTGACTGTACAAAGATTATGCCTGTAAAACCTGTCCGGGTTTTTCACCTGTAAGTAAGCCGATAAAATTCTACTGTCATGGTTTTGTGGTTGTATACAGGAGGTATTGATAAATTATGCAAAGTGTGCTGTAAAAATGGCTGTTGCCCCATGTCTAAATATTAAATATCAGTACAAAATAAGGGCCTGTTGTGTGGAATTTTATAAATGCTGCTTTTTTTATTAATGGCTTATAATAATAATCATATTAATAATACTAATACAAAAGGTTCTGGATGGATTTTCATGTGTTGGTGGAAGTTTTTCTCACTTTATTTTATTCTTCATGAAATCGTGTTTTTTTTTAAAATCTTTTTTCTCTCTGTTAGGCAGAACAGCGAAAAAAAATGTCACTTTAAACACAGCTCAGAGAAAAAAAATCTTTAAGTTACTCTCAACAAAAACATTTGGATGAAGCTGCAAAGATTAAGTAACAATTAGCAAAAAATGTTACTTTAACTAAAGAACTAAAAACACATATTTACCAGAAGGTTAAAAGTAACATTTTCTATGACATAACGTAGAATTTTTATTTAATGTGAAACTTAAATGAACTTAGTAACAGAGTTAATGACTATAAATGAATGATTTAAGTTTAAAATGATTATTATTTACTATTAAAACTCATTTAATTGAGTGTTCTTGGTTGAAGTCCATCAATAATTTTAATTTTATATTGTACAGGTATTTGTCAATAACCATAAATGTACATTGAAAAAACACACATACTGTAAACACAACACTATAAAACACAACTCTTTAAAACAGGGTTGTTGAAGTAACTGGTAAAACACAATAAAATTAATGATTTGCAACTAAAATGAACTCGTAAGATGTCGAAACCCTTTGGTTTATAGTATTTGTTTTTTTTCCAGCGTTGATTTTTTAAGCTCATGGGCAAAGTAAAGGAAACAGGTTTAAAACCTGAAATTGTGCTTTTCCACCAGAGTGATGTAAAACCGCACTTTTAAATTAAGTGTTCCTATTTTTTCAGTGACGCACTTTAAGTTGTTTTTTGGTGATTTTATATATTTTTCTGAGGATTTAATGGTTTGCAACTGAAGTAAAAACTATGAACAATATTTAACCACCAGATGGCGCCAAATACCTGAAGCAATACAGACTTTGTTTCCACGCAGGGCCCCTTTCTCTCCCTCAGGGTGATGGAGGTGATGAGCTCCGACCCTCTTTGATCTCATAAGTGAGTCCTGATTCTGTTTTGGTTAAAATAGTTCATTTGTGATTTCTGCGAGAGAAATGAATAAGATTTGGTTGGTATAATGTTGCTCTCAATGTTTTCAGCTGATTTCTTGTGTTTGTGACATGACGACCTCCTGACCTCTTCTGTGCACAAGCCCCTCCCCTTCAGTACACTCCTTGCCAGAGCATTAAGTTCTGACTCAGTCAATCAAATCTGGAGATATTCCTGATCGGATCTCTTTCTGAACTGGAAGCGATCAGAAATCCTTTTTTTCTGGATTCACTTCATCCCAACATCAAATCTTCTCAGTCCCCCTAAAAAAATGCTCATATTCCATCTATCCATTCTACATGTCTTCACTTTCAATTCCACTTCCTGTCCTAAAAACTTATCTGATTGTATTTTTTTTGAGCTGGAACTCGTGGGTGGTCACTCCTCTTCCTCGCGCTCTTCTTCCCTTTGAGCGAGGTTATGACAGGAGAGATGCTTGGACCCAAAGGCCTGTGATCGTATATTTTCTCTCAGACCCTAAAGAGAAAGAAAGATTTGTTGCTCTTGCCAGTCACAGAAACAATCGGCCATCTCGTCCATTTCCTCCTCCTTCGTTCTTTCCCTCTAAGTGTTCTCATAAATCTCTGATGGTGTTTACTCAAATAAACACAGAGGAAGAGTTTATTTGACTAACATGAGTGCCTGGATAAAAACATTCACTTAACACGAGTGTATTTCCTCACTTTTTCCATACATAACAGTATATTAGCCGTCACAGTGACACCAGCCATAACATTATAACCATTGACAGGTGAGGTTAGAATAACATCTATTATGTCCCACCCACCAACGGCAGTGGAGGCCGTTGGTGGGTGGGATGTTTTAGGCAGCATCGGAACATTCTGTCCTCAAAGTTGATGTGTTGGAAGTAGGAAAAATGCGACAGTGTTACTGGTGTGCAGCGATTAGAACCAGTGGTGGTCAGAAGTTTGTAGCACCTACAAAAGAAAAACTCTCACCAAATTACGCAGGTGGTTATAATGATATGGCTGATGATATTGCAAACTTAGATAATTAAACGTGCAGCAGCACATTTAAACAGCACAAACATTACTTGACAGAATTTCTTGGTAAAAGAGTTCAAAAAGGAGGAACTATAACATTTTGGAGTGGAGGAAAAAGCCACTAGTTGAATTATTCATATTTCAGAAAAAACTCTAAACACCTAAGCTTTATGAAAGTATTTGTCTCGGCAGAAATCATCTGTTTGACATTAATGCACTTCAGCTCATGTACATGGTTCTTATGCACGCCTGGTTTTAACAGCAGGCATTGAGATATGAGCTTTCAAATCATTCCGCCTGCAGAGGGAGGAAGAAAACCATTTTTGTGGAGACACAGAACTCTGATCATTTCTTCTGGAGGGCTGACCCCATGTAAAAACAACAATCTCAATAAAAAACCAGCTGGGTCCCTCGAGGGACGGATGTCTGAATTAAACAAAATATACTTAAAGTCATTCTTTATTCTCTCTCTCTCTCTCTCTCCCTCTCTCTCTCTCAGCTGCTCTCTGAAAAACAGAAAAATAAGACAGTTTTTAAATGACAAACCGTCTGAGTATCAACACTTTGTTTCACTGTCGGTATTTTTTACCATCTCGCTGAGGGGCCGTCTTACTTTTCGCTGACTGACAGGAAGTTGACCTCTGCCCCTCCTGCCCCTCCAGTCTTCTCATCTGCTCTGGATCTTCTCTGTCTCACGTTTCCACGCTGCTAAAAAGTTGGAATTTTACATTTTTAATGCTTATTGGCTGAAGTCATTACTTACTGTTACTGGAATATCGATGAAGAAATGGCCTCAACTTGTGACCTAAAGGATTCTTTAATCTAACTTTTTAATTGAAGTTATAAATACTTAATATAATTGAGTGTTACTAGTTAAATTCAATCCTCTTTCCCGCCCCAGATCCGTCACGTTAATGCACTAACTCAAAAACCATATCTTGATAATTTTTGAAAAAAAAACAAAAAAACAATAGGCCTTAGTGCAAGGAAGCAGTGGATTGATTTTGGGAAAGGTATGTTGCATATTTCCTCCACTAGGGGGAGTTTTAGCTCCAAATGTTTTCAGCTCATAATTTCTCAACAGTTAGTCTGATTCAGTGCAAATCCGGTGCTTACGAATCAACTGGAGGAGATCTATTATATGTTATAGTTCACTTCAGTAGTTCCAATTTACTCCATAGGGGGAGCTCTCTTTTTATATGAAAAAAACAGTTTCAGTATATAACTTCTTAACGGTTGGTTCGATTTAGTCCACATTGCTGCCCAAACTTGTATTCGTCATATTTTACTGTCATTGTCCATATTTCACTCAGTATTGTACTTTTGTCCAAAAAACCCCCCATAGTTTTTACATTGTTATTCATCATAAGTCCACTTGTGTCTAAACTCAGCTCCTATGAATCGTCACAAGGAAATCTGTCTTGTTTTATTCCTGAGCTGAGAAACACTAGTTAACTGTAACGACAGAAGGTCTAGTCCACAATGAAACCCATCAGTCTGCGAAGGGCAACAAAGCTATTCTTAAGTCTCTAGGACTCCATGGATCCACAGTGAGACACATTAACTAGAAAGGAAGAAGATTCACCGCATTTATGAATCTTCCAGGAAGCGGCCGACCTTCTAGAACTCCGCCACGATCACTCAAGTGAATACTCATTCAAGAAGAAACAAAAGATCAATAGAAAAACATGAAAGGACCTGAAGAACTCTCCCACATCCGTGAAGGTCAGCGTTGGTGGCTTCGTCATACAAAAGACTAAAATGGCGCTCATAGAAGAGTGGGGGGACAGAAATCACTGCTCACACAGAATGAATTTAGACGATCCTCACGGCTTTTCAGAGAATATTCTGGTCTCTTCAACAACAACAAAAAAGTAAACAGAATTTGAAACTAGAATTTTGTGTTAATTCTTCAAGGTTATCTTTGCTTTCTAAAATGAACCACAATCTAATATGAGGTTCACACAAACGTAGTCACTGAGCTCAGATTGCAGCAACCTTCCACCTGTTCGGTGAGCTTTGATGAGGACTCAGGACTCTTCATCACATTTTGATGACATGGCGTTATTATAGTGCATGGACACCTGCTGCAGACAGAAACAGCCATGGTGGCTAAATAGGGTTCAGCAAGCTGCTAAAGAATAACTCTGATGTCTTGTGCAAGGCAGGACAAGCAAGTTTGCATCTCATCAATCACGTGACTATTTTTGAGTCACGTGACGCATACAACATTTCTGGAAAATATTATTTAGCGTATTTATAGCACGAATGAAAAGAACCAGCACCAATGGGCTGTCAGATCCCAGAGCCCACTAGGATTATGCTTTAACTTTGAAACCAGGGCTTTTATTTTGAGAAAGGAGGACATGCCCCAACCAGGAAGTAGAGCTTTTTTAAAAAGCTTTATTTAAACACAAATCTTGGCACAACAATTAAGATGTCTAAAAACAATTGTCAATATATCTTTCAAAAGAAAATGAATAAAACCAATTTGTCCTGATACTACATGGAACTGTTGAAAGTAAAATTAAAATAAGCGTTTAAAAAACATAAAATAGACAACAAAACGAAGTAGAGCTCATCCCGTTTAGAGAGAAAACCCGCCTGTGAAAGTTTCTGGTACTAGAGAGCAAATTGGGACTGGAAAAGAACTTTTCCATCAACAATCTTCACAGAATACTGGTGGTGTCGTTGTTCCTGGTGAGTAACTCCAACACATTGTCTGAGTTTGCTAATGCTCCTGCTGCTAATGATAATAACTAGTGCTATGGTAAAAGGGCTAATGCTGCATCTGCTGATGCTACCGTACTCATAATTAGCCAATTCTAGTACATTGCTGCTAGCTTAGCATTTTAGCTCTGCTTTAATGTCCAGTCATTCTTATGTTACACTGTAGACAAGGATGATAATCATTTGAGTAAATATTTAACTTGAGTTAAATTTTGTGATTTTGTTTCAGAATATAATTTGTCCTAGCCCTTTTACAACACTTTAATTAACCTATGTATTTGTCTTTTTGTGTCTATTTCTATCTATTTTTTTAATTTTCTTTATTTATTCTTTTATGTCTCTTTTTTTGTCTTGTATTTCTCCCTTTTTTATTTAAACTTGTTATTCACCCTTGTATACCTAGTTGGAGGTGTGATTATCTTACGTTAGAGTAAGGTTCAATGTAAAGTTTGAGATTTTGTCATAGCTCCTAGTTCTAATAAAGTTTATATAAAATCAAAAAAAAATTCAGAAAAAAAAAATTTGACAATCACCGTTAGCCAGTTAGCATGAATTGGCATCAAAGAGTGGAAGCTTTGAGTGATGTTAAAGTATTAATTTCCCTAATCTGAGCGAAACTAGTTATCCATCCTCTTCGCTGAACTACTATTGGTTGCTAGGTTCAAATTTAGCTACCAGATATGAAAATTGTGAATATTCATATCGATTTATTGACTATTTCTTGACTATTGATTTGTCGTAATATTTTGTAACATGGAATATTGTAAATTGAAAAGTTTGGGCTCTGTTGAAATTAATCTGTCACTTATTGTCATATATTATACAGTACACTTGAGGTATATCATGTCTTCTCAGACGTCTTAGTGAGATGAGGAAATGTTGTTTTGAAATTCTGGAGGACTTGGCTTCATTTACTCTCATCAAAGAAGGCAGATCCCATTCTGTTTGTCTCGTCTACATGATACCTTTTCGTTCCCTGAGTTTCCTTTAATATTCACCCTCTCTTTCTGATGTTTTATTCTGATCCTTCACTTCTAAGGATGTTTGTTCCCCTCCTCTTGTCTTCAAAGCGGCGGGCTGCATCAGAGAGGGGGGCTTGGAAATGCCCTGGATGTGTGATTCACTGAGAAGAAAGCCTGAGCAAAGAGGCAGACATTTTGGGGGAGGCAACATCAGGCAATGTCACTGCATGCATCAGCGTGTCCCTGGCCATCACACACTGCTTTATCTCCGAGGAGCTGTCTCCAGCATTCACTTCAGGTAAATACGTGTCTGCCATACATCCCACAATGCCGAGTGTAAAAATTTCATTCAATTGGACTTATGGTTTGGAAGTTACGGACGAGAAACTGTTTTTTTCTACGAAAAGCCCCGTCTGATGAGTAAAATATGAACTGTTAAATTGAAATAATAAGTAAACTTATATACAAGATAGATCTCCTTCTGTAGATAATAATAATAATGGTAATACATTTTATTTATGGAAGGCGTTTCATACGTACTCAAAGTTCGCTTTTGGATTTTAGTGAACCGATTTTTTTTTCGAGATGATGGAAAAGGTATGATTGGGAAATAGTGGACATAAAACATTTTTTGTGCATAAAAGTTCCCCTAGTGATTGAAATATGAACAATTACAGAAAAATATGACCCATTCAAGTTAGACATCCTTGAGGCGGATCATGTGAAGTAACTTTGGACAAAATCGGATTCAACTGTGTTTTTCATAAAAATGCTCCTCCTAGTGAATAAAATATGAACTATTAGATTAAATTATGAAAAATGCAACTGACCTTTCCCCAAAATCAATTAAACTCTTGCTCCCTCTAAGGTCTATGTTGGTATAAAATTTAAAAATGATACATGAAATTGTTTTTGAGTTACCGCCTTAATGTAAAGGCTCTGCAGCGGAAACAGAACCGATTTCATTATTCATAACATTTTAATCACAGCTATGGCTATTAACAACATTTCTACATCATAATAGAAATATTATATCATTTTATATTTTATGAATAACATTTTCTGTGGAGACGTGAAAAACACACCAAAAGACATAAATTCAATTCAAGAGTTGGTGGCTGGCAGAATATGGACCCGGCCTTCGTCTTCGCAGCAGATGGAGATGAGCTAGAAAGTCATGCTTGGCTGTGGCGGTGCAAACATAACGGGGCTGTAGCCTCTAACATCGGCTCTGATTAACTTGTTTACTTGTTGAACTGGAAGAGAGACCTTGTATGATTTGGTTTCCTAAAGATCGCTATCTCAGATTTGATCTTTAAAAGGCTTTTCTGCCACAGTGCTGAGCCGCATGCACCAAATCATTTTGACATCCTAATATGATTACAGAGACGTGTCAGACGGAATGGAAGAACAGAAACCATCTGGGTATTGATTTAACCACCAGAGCTTTATTCCTGTTGGGCTAATTTTGCTCCCCCGCCCTGAAAGGGACCCCTGAAAGAGTCCAGACACGGACTGGGATAATCTGCTGCTAAATGTGACTGATGTTAGATGGAGCCGCGGTCTGGGCTCCTACCGTCCAAACATGACGCTGTGGATCCTTTGGGGGAAAAACTTTTGAGGCAGAAAGTGCATTTAGTTGCATAAACAAATCATTAATCGAATGCCTGGCAGTTATTATAAAGAGGGGAAAAAAAGCATTATATTGTTCCAAGATTTTAGAAGTAAGGGAAGGAATTGAACCGGACAGCCGGAGCGGATCACGTCCGATCACCTCTCATTCCCCCCGGAGCCTCCTTCCTGTCACTTGATGCCTTGTTTCACCCTATGGCCCTCCTTCACGGGGGCAATAACTTCTCCTCCTGACAGAAGAGCTTTCGCTAATATTAATGTGATCAGTCAGTGCACAGAGGCGACCGAGGCGGCCCCTGTCCTCAATCAGACATCATCTCACACGCGTTCGCCATCGCTCCTCTCTCAGTGAGTCGACAAAGAGGAGACTGTGGGGTGAAAAAGTTTAGGTGGCTTCATCGGCTGTGACTAATGATGATCGATCACATTCTCCTGCTGGGAGCTTCCTCTTCCTCCCACTGCCCAAAAACATGCAATAGAAGTGTTGACAAATGTTTTTATAACCGCTTAATCTACCTTGAGTCCTTGTAGGGAAATACGAATACAGCGTCTTTAATAAAGAAATGTACAAAAAGATAGAAAAATAATAGAATTTATGTTCCAATAAATATTTTTTTTACTACTTTTGAGGGAATATGAATAAGACTGTTACGGCTGTTTGTGTGAGATCCCAGGGCTTTTTTATCCTTTTCACTTCCTGTCCTTTTCTTCATCTGCTCATAATGGCAAGACATATTTTCAAAGTCAATTACAGACATCCAAAGGACAGCTTCCTGTGCTTTCTGATTTATGATGTCTATCTGGAACCCTCTTCAGATGTCTTCCTAACTATTCATCCTGTCGCGTACTGTCATATCGTTTCCTGTCCTATCTTATCCATTTGGTTCCTATTTTATCGTGTCTTTTACAAATCGTGTCTCATTCTATTGTATCGTAGGTCTAGCAGACTCATTCCTTAAGCCACTCTAAAGTAAACGGCTGCCGACCGTCGCTTCCTGTTTTGTGTAAAGATTCGACACTGGGGTTGACCTTCTTCTATAACCTCTGAAGTAAAGTGATTAAGCTACAGTGCGACTGATATTTTGCGAAAATAATCCAAATAAAACTTGTTCCAAGTTTTCCTTCTGTCTCCTCTTCCTTGGTGTTCCATATTTTCTCTTCGAAGCTGCGTTTGACATCGAGGGAGGCGCTGAAGTCGGCTTATGTGGAAATAAAACACACGCCCCATCATCTGTGCCGAGAAAGCCCGGTGCTGAGGGAGACACCGATTGAACTTTAAATTTGATAATAATTTGTTTCCAGGGTAACGCACTCACCCAGAAGAGTTTATAAATGGATTGTGCTTGGCAGCCTGTGAGGAAGGGAGGGAGGGAGGGAGGGGCGGAGGGCCATATATTGCAAGATATGTTTTTATGATGTTCTGTATTTGTGACGGCTCGGCAGCGCGAGCATCAATTGGGGTGGAAAGATGCTGAAAAATTATTTTTTAGACTTTTTAGACGGGAGTCAGATTTGACAGGCCCGCGCTGCACCCCGAATGGTTACAACCTGCATTTCTGCAACCATGTCAGCATTAAGAGAAAAAATCCTTTTGCATTTGAATCAAATGCAAAAGGATTTTTTTCCTAAAAGTGTGTTTTAATGAGCTGCTCCCTTTTTTTTTTTTTTTTTGAAAATAAAAGCCATGATGTTCGTTACATCCCCCTTATCTCTACCTCCTTGCCGAAAGCAGAGTTTAGAAGAGCTGGAAATGATAATTATATACCAGAAAAGTTAGGGATATAAGGGATCGTCATCGCCGCCGCCGCCGTCCCTTAATGTGATTTATTATTTGGGGAAAGGTCGTTTGTATATTTCTGACACTAGGGAGAGCTTTATCTCAAAGTTATTGGGGTGTAATTTCTCAACAGTTGGTCCGATTAGGTCCAGATTTGGTGGATACGAGTTGACTCCAGGACATTGCTCTTGTATATTTTGTATTTTCCTCTAATAGTTTGTATTTTACGTACTAGGGGGCGCTTTTCTTCTTCTTGTACAAAATACCATTTTACAGATATGACTTCCCACATGTTGGTCTGATCAAGTCCAAATGTTGGGGTATATGAATCTCCTCGAGGAGATCTATCTTGTGTTTATCATATTTTCCTCTAATAGTTCATAAATTACTCACTAGATGGAGTATTTTTAGGAAAGAACTGATCTTCAGGCATAATTTCACATTCATGTTGAAGAGCTCAATCAGGTGGATGGCTTGTACAACGCAAGGGATCGGGGGCTTTCTGTCGGGTATGACATCATAGGCTTAGTTCTTTGATAATCTAACAAGTGAGGTTCCCGTTAAAGTGATTAGTTTTGTGTGTCACTAGATGCAAATAAAAAGTCATAAAATGTTTATTGGAAATTGAAAAAGCGTATGTTTTCTCACTCAGAAGACCCGCGAGGGGAATTCTTCTCCTTCAGTGCCCTGAATGTTGCACTCCTCTCTTACCCTCTTTGTGTTGTTCCTGTTGCGGACACACACTCTCGTAGCATGTGCACTCACTCGTTGGGAAAACAGCAGCCTTGTGGCGAGGTAGTGAGGAGTCGGCGAAGGGGTTGCTAGGCGACAGCAGCCAGGCAATTCCCTGGACAGGTGGGTGGGTTTACAGGCTGTTGATAGAGGCCACACCTGCACACAAACACACACACACTCACACACACACACACACACACTCTTCTAATTCACTGGAACACACCGCTGCCCCTGCCACTCTTTTACACACAAACTTGCACCCTTGATTTTAACTCTTTTGCTGCTCTTTTCTTGAAACAGGACCGGAGGCAAAGTGCACCTCAGTGGTCGCCAGATCCAAACAAAAGAGCAGCGAACTAAATAACCGAGAGCCACGCGATCCCTTAAACATCCAACATGGCCTAAAAATAACTATCTGTTTGTCTGTCCAATCAGAGCCCGGCATGAATAAATACAGTATGTAGACTGTATTAGTGATAGCAAAGATATAAACAGGAGGAAAGTCCCTACGGTCAACATAGCTGTCTGACGGAACTAGGATGCCTTTTTATCTTGCACCCTGATCTCCTTTTAATACGTATTGGATGCCTGGGTGTTGGGGAATATACTTTTTTCTCTCTTTATTTGTGTATTTAACTGTTTGTATTAATGTTTATTATTTATGCTTATATATCTATATAGCTACTTTGTATAGTTTGACTTCTGGATGGGGTTACAACGAAGGTGTGGGAAAACTACCGTTCCATGTGCTTATCGCAACAAGGACGCCTGTTTATGAATAATAAACAAACAGGATAAACTACCTTGAATATCTTAAAGTATTTATTGTGTTCTGCTTGTTTCCAAACTAGTAAAGCTATAATAGATTGTTTTCATAGCAGACATTTTAAAAAATGTCCTCCATAATACCGTACTGGTGATTGGTAATATAAAAATAAAAAATGACATCATTCTTCACATCATATGTCTGATAGTCGTTCTCCTTTGGTTTGTTATTCTCTCCATGGTTTTTGGGATCTTTTTAGCTTCTAAAAGCTCAATTGTGTTCACCAACTGGTCGCCAACTTTCGCCGCTCAGCGTCTGGTGGTGGTTGGTGACATCCACCACCAGACGCTGTTTTATCAGTGTGTTTGTTGGTGATAGTCGTGAGAGTGAACCAAAACTGTAAAGTTATGTGATATATATTCAAAAGAATGAGCTATAAGATGATAAAAATGCTCCATGGACTCGAGGGGAACTACAGAACCAGCTGATGAATCACTGTTGGCAACTTTTTCTTTTGTTTTTGTGATGCTGCCATGCCTCCACGTCTGATCCGTATAAATGTAAAACCACGGATCACATGAGCAGGAGGTAAACGGACGGCCATTTTTTCCCCCCATCAGTCTATAAGCGTGATTCATAAGATTCCAAGATTTTTCGCTTGATGAAAACTCAAATTCATATGCGCATCCACTTTTACGCTTTAACAAAAACAGAATTAAACTCAGGAATAATAACTTTGGGCCTCCCATAATAAGTGCGAAGCTCTGAGGAAATTAGTCAGAGATTTACTTTTTTTTTTTTCTTGTTCATCTGCAGAGAAAACTCATTTCCAAACTACAGAACCAAGTCTTCTGGTGTTTACCTTGCTGATTGTCCCGGCGAAGGGAAATGTCACTTCATATTAAGTTTGCCACAGGCCTGGGAGCAAGTGGAACTTATTATCAAATTTCTTCACACGAGTACGCTCTGCACTCTTCAAAATTAAATCAAGGCTCATAATGATATACGTAATAAAACAGAACACTGATTAGAATTTTTCAGCTTTCAGTGCGGAACCCGACATGGATGGCGCTGACAGTGTTTTCAGCAACAGAACCGAATCGTCCCTGCATGAACTATGATGTCATTTCTTATTAGGAAGGCTGCAGGGAAGGACAAACACTTATTCTGTGGAGGAAAAGGGCACATTGGCGGCAAGACAGATTTATTTGTCCAGTACATTTCAACAACATTTCAAAGTGCTGGAAAAAATATTTGGATAAAAAAAGCAATTAAAAAACCTAAAACTAAAACTGCAGTATTTTGACATTGATTCAATGTCAGACAGAAAGATATGGTTCTTAGTTAAGAGTCCAGCAGCAGCGCTCAGAACGAAAAAATGTATACTTCATTTTGGGAAAATGGATGTAAGGGGATGAAAGTTCTACTTCTTTGGGGGAAAATTAAAACATATATATACTTCTGTGAAAAACCTTTATTACTTGGGAAAAATCTGTTTTTCATGGGATGAAAAGTCTACTTCTTGGGAAAGTTGTGAATGTGAGATGAGAATGTATGCTTCATGGGAAAATACCTTCCAGAGATGAAAGGTATACTCAGGGAAAAAAATATATGTCCTTAAAGGGGAGAATTATCTTTTTGTTCAAAAAGTATTGTGAATTTCCATTTCCCTCTAAATAACCTTGATATGAGTTTCTGTTAGTTCTACATTACATTCATTAGGTCGTCCTGAGGTCACGTGCCCACTCCTGTGAGTGACGAGTGTGGACAGCAGACAGGAAGGTGGCTGTGTGGCTTTTGATAAGATCATTAGGCTCACAGTCACGCGTGTTTTTGTTGCTGTGTGTTTTGGATGGAAGGGCGCCTGGAAACCCATTTGTGCGTAAGGATCTCCAAAAAAAAAAAATGTGCCCACCCACTGCAAACAATATAACATAAACAGCAGCCCACAGATGAAAACTACCCGTGTTATGCCAACTTAAGGGACTCCATCTCTACTTTGGTGAACATTTCCACCATGGAGGCGGACAGAAAATAAAATATAGTCCTAAATCAACCCCTGACGACGTTTCCACCCACTTTGACACACTTTCCCCTGAATTTGAGAGTAAAGAAACCCTCGTGTGCAGGACTCGGATGTTTCTTTCAGTGTGCGGGTTTGGCACCGCTCTGCTGGCCGGGCTGTGGATCCGATGCGCCCCCCCCTCCCTCTCTCTCCCCCCCGCTGCTTTTTATTCTCCGACACGCGCCTTGGATCTGCTCTAATAGCCTATCACAGTTTGAGACACTCACTTAACAGTTACACACGCACGGCTGAACCAAAAAAAGCACAGTCCTCAACTCCACTCGTGAGTGAGTGAGTGAGTGGGTGGGTGGGGGTGGGGGGGACACAGATACCAGATGAGATTTGTTTCCAAACGCGCACCGATGGCGGCGTGAGGCAGGAGGACGCACCGCGCTGTGGATCTGTTTTTTTTTTTAGTGCATCTCCTTCCTGTGTGGATCCCGGTTGAGGGGAAATGAACAAAGCTATGGATTACCCACTCTGCCTACTTTTACTCCTGTCAACAATCTCGTGCGTGTCGGTCGGGCAGTTCCCCACAGCGCAGATGTGAGTAGAGCTCCACAAACAGCCTGTTGGTTCGGGAAGTCTTGGATCAGATGATGTGTTGCTGCAGGAATGTCAGCCTGGACTCGAACCGAGCTTTATACTCTACTGTTAACAAAAAAAAAACTGTCTATGAAATGAAAAAAAATGAAAAAAACAAATGATTTAATGCTGATGTTTGGTCCAGTTTGGTTGTATAACAGTTGCTGGAACCATAACCTCAGAGCGCCACCTTCCCTCTCTCTCTCTCTCCCTTATTTGATGATGATGATGATTGCACATTCATGACTGGGATACAACTTTACCTCGTGAAACATGAGATTTAAAGCTGCTTTTCCATCTGCTGCCAGCTTGCATGATGTCAGATCAGTCGCCTCCCGCACTGTTGCTGACATGAAGCTCTGCAAAAGTTTTCTTTCTTCTTTGAGAGAATAATAAACTAGAGGATGTATCACAACATCGCCAGACTGCCTTCATCCCAAAGCAATGTCAACTGTAATCTAAACCAAATATAATCCCTTAGTTTTGAATATTTGTCTACATGTTGGTAAATTAAATATCTGAATATATCAGAATGAGCCAAATAAATAGGTCACCGTTTTCTCTGGCAGACTGTGTTTCTCTGTGTGAAACCTTTTATTATTTTACAGTGTTAGTAAGTCAGTTATTAATTGAAAAAATAGGTATATACTAAATACTCCCGTTTAATAAGTCCTAACATGTTATAAGATGCCAAAAAAAGACATTTCTGCTTATCCAATAGGACTTTCTTAGTAGCCATGATTAATGCCTCCTCCTCCTCTTCCCTTTGACCTGCGGTGTCCCCCATGGCTCCATTCTTGGCCCCTTACTCTTTAGGATAAACATTCTGCCACCGGGTCACCTTATAAACAGATTCAGCCACATTTGTCATTTAGAAGTAGTCAAAATATGTTCAGACAAACAGCCAAGGAGGACATTCAAGGGTTGAGAACGTTAAAATAAAATCATATATAGTAAAAGATACAATCACATCTGAATGACTGGATACTTCTTCGACCTCCAGTTAACCATAATCTGCAACACTCAAATTTATTCAATTTTTTTGGACAAAAGAATGTAAATAATATATATATATGCATAAATGCATGTATTCCGCTCTGAGGGATGTGTTAGAGTTGTAGAGGAGGTATCACTCTGTCTAAATGTCTTTATATCTATATTTGCAGTGCAACAGTAATGGGGATATCTTGTCCATCGGAATTTACGCTAGTAGTTCATATTTTACTCACTAGGAGGAGCTTTTGTTCCATCACAAAAATACTTTTATTCAGCTTTATCTTCCTAACCGTCAGTCCGATTTAGTCCAAATTTGATGTATAAGAATTGACTCGTGGAGATCTATCTGGCATAATCAGTGGAATTGTTTTTGCTACGCAGGGAATTGGGGGCTTTTTCGGGGGATATACCCTTGCTGTCGAGGACAGGCCTAGATTTAGAGGTATCACTCTGTCTAAACGTGAGTCGCTGTTATGCAGAAAGATTACAGATTATTATACTGTAGATCCACTGTCACAGAGTCTAGGTTAGATGACAGTGCAGCTGCTGCACCCCACTTTATCAACAGGTTCATGGTATTCCAGATGGTTCTAAGGAAGGCGGGGCTTCTTTTTTTTCAGTGCAGCCCTGAGATTGGTCTCAGAGAGAGATGGTGAGCAATGATGGCACTCAGCCTAATGGCTGAGTGCAATGATGTCAGACTAGCAGAGTGACCTGCCCACTCCCTATATTTCATGGGCACTAAGTGGATTGATCTGTGGGTTGTGTTATTCTCAGAGGCTTGGCAAGCCGTACCACCACTTTCCCTCGCACAGTTGGCTTAACGAGTGGAACTGACATATTGTCAGGGGAAACAATGTTAAAGTCTACAAGACTGGCAGGGAAACTTCCGTACGTTGACGAAAAGACAGTCTGCTCCTCAATCGTCGGCGATAATGACATTCTAGGTGGGGATAAAGAAGAGTCTCTCTTTGTCACTGCGTCCTGTGTTAGATCACGGCCGGCTTCACTCTGGCTGACGATGATTTTGAGTGACAGGCCTCACGTTGACTCCTCAAAGGGTAAACTTAGCAGAGGCTGAGCCGGCGTCTTAGCCTCCAGGACATTTGGGGGCCTGACAAAACCGCCGTCTTTAGTCGTTCGGCGTTTTACGACTTAAAAACTGGAACTCAGCGTTAGAACACTGCCTTGCTCTTTCTGCCGTTCTCTCTCACCTCACCTCATGGCTGGGAAGTGTGACTGTATCTCTGGGTTTCATCTCTAACCTCACATGCCAGCATCTGTCTGCTTCAGATCTTCATGTCCCTCCGCCCTCCCTCCATCCCCCCCTCTCGCCCTCTCCCTCCTCTCGCTCCCTTTCCGTCATCTTCATTCTCCATCCGTCTCCATCTCTGTCCAGCTCGCCGTGTATCTCTCCATCTCTCCTCTCCTTCCTCTGCTGCCCCAAGGCAGATGATTAACATCATCCAATCTGAAATGCAAAGTCTGATGTCACAGACATGCCGAGATCTCGGCGCCAGCGAGCACGAAGAGAACCAAGTAGAAACAAAAAAAAAAGAAAAGATAGCGATGGAGAGTTAACGAGAAAATCCAGACATGCTCGGCCTTCTTCAACGCATGTATTGATTTCTTTTGGACTTGTTCCAGCTTGAATTCTTACTGTTTGTTCTTTATTGGGCCCACCCTGACAACCAAAAACAAAAGTCTCTTTGATCCAGATCTGTGTTCCGACATGTGCCAGTGAAATATTCACGATGGTATACCTCTGTGTGGCTTTAGTCTCTGAAAGGACATATTTCATCTCCATCCTCCCTTTTTTCTGTCACCCCCCGCTCCATTTCTCCTACCACTCTCTCTTGTTTTTTTTCTTTTAGTCTCACTAGATTTCACGCTCGACCGGCTAAAGAGCTACGCCTCTCATGTTTGTGGCCGCGTCTGTGGCGATAAGATGAGTAGAGACTTCATCCGACCGGAGATCAACACGGGGAGTTAAATTCTGAACAAAGGAGGTCTAGACCTGGCAGAAATATATTAAAGACCTGGTCTCTTACTGAAGCATTTCATTTCATTTTTCTTTTGTCATTTCTACAGATAGTTTTACTGTTTGTGTTTATGGATTTACATATATCAGCCATAACACTATAACCACCGAACGGTGAAGTCAGAACGATGGCTCCTGTCCTGGTTGGTATACATTCTCCTGAAGTTGACAAGCGCACAGATCTGAGCGACTTCGACTTTGTGTCGGCTAGATAAATTGGTCAAACATCTCCACAACTATTGGGATTGTTGGGAGTTGGGGTTCTGCAGTTGTTAGAACCTACCGAGGGTAGTCTTAAGAAGGACATGCTCGTTCAGATAGAAGGGTGTCAGAGGTCAGAGTGCGCCACGCCCCGATGATTGCCACAAAAAGGAGACCTAAACAATATAATGCCGGTGGTTTTAATGTTTTGGCTTATTGGTGTGTAAGCATTCAAATTTGCTTTACTGTTTTCATTACGGCAGTAGAATATTTTAGCCGATAAGGGTCCAGATAATCACACTGGTTGACATTTCCGTCTCAAAAACTGCTCCTTCGTTATGTGATTTATATTTCAGATTATTATTTTCTTCTTATTTGGGGAAGAAGAAAAAACGATCCAAGGCTTCTGTCCTGATTGAATATGGAGAGCCTTGATGCTGTGTCTGGTTTGTTTGAGGAGAGATGGAGAGATTTAACACGTCTCCTCTGATATCATTGAGGAATGAAACATTTTTGCTAAATTAGGTTTTTCTCCGGTGTCAAATCAAACTGGGAGTGTGACACTGATATTAGCAGGAGGTTTGAAGAGGATGAAGCAGATGGAGACGATCGGCCTGTCTATGATTTCCTCGCATGTGCTTTCACACTTCTTGGTATTGGGGAGTTGCTAGCAGGTGGATTTTAGGAGGCATGCTCCTGCCTTGACTTAAACCGCCATGTCTATATATAATATCAAACAGATGCAACGTTAAAAGGTCTGGAGCTGTGTTTACGTGGGTCCTGCCTGATCTCTGCACTGTTAAACCTGACAAGTTGATATGTGAAACTGATGATGTCAAAACCTTTAAGGGACATTAACTTCATATTTTAAGTTTTCAGTTGCTATTTTTTGTTTCTCAGTACAAACAAATAAAGTTTAGCTAACTTAAGTATAGTAAATAGCTTTAAACATAAATTATGTCATTTTTCAGTAACAGATTGTTCTCTTTAAGGGTTTTAAATCAACCCTTTAATGTCCTGCTAAACTGCTTGTTGAGCTCATTTTGAGTCATGAATTCTTTTTGAAAATTTGGACTGAACCTGTTAATAATACGACCCAGTGGAAGCATATATATATATATATATATATATATATATATATATATATATATATATATATATAGCTTTTTCACACTTTTGAATGATTTTCATCAAGCCTTTACTGTTTGGTTTTACAGTGTACTCTGACTTCATGTCTTCCGGTTTATTTCTTGCTCATTTGTCTTCATTCTTTCTTGAAAACTCCCACCCTTATTTCCTTTCCTCTCTCCCCTCTACTCTCCTTTGCCCCCGTCTCAACCCTTGCTATATTTAGGCAGCTCTTTCTTTGGGGAGGGGGCATCGAGTGGCTCAGACACGGGTAACGACACAGACACAAGGGTCCCATAAATCTCCCCCTCTGACATTTATGGAGCCCATGCTTATGTGTGGCCTCTGAGTATTACTTTACTCTTTGGTTTAAGTTTTCTCCCCTTGAGAAAAAGCCCCCTCTTACCTCCCCCCGTCAGAGAAAAGATAATTTGGGAGTAACAAAAAAACCTGGGTGCTGTGTTACTTCCCCACCGTCCTTTTGCTACATGGAACATCCCAAGAATTTTCCACTGCGGAGTTTCCAAGGCAACCTTTGGAATGGCTAACAGCTGTTGGGTCGGGCGGCCTGTCCAGGACAGGAAGCACATCTGCATACTGAAAGATAAGGCATGGGGAGTACAGTTTCATGGCTGCACTGTAAACCTGGCCTTCCTTATTTTACGTCCTTACTATTTATAATTTTATTCATGAGTTTCAGATGGCATCAAGCAACAACATGCCAAAACAAATCACCAGTCAGTAAAGTAAAACTGAGGAGCAAGATTGAGAGAAGATAGTAGAAGAGACATAGAAGGGAAAGTTAAAGGAGAAAATTCTAAACGTGTAGCTCAGTTTATGTCAAGTCTTGTATTCGGTTTATTATATATTCCTTATGTAACTGAAGGGGTGCCGGAAAATAGACTGAACTTGTTGAAGAATTAAAAAAAAGAGAGTGATTGAACAGATAAATAACCATGAAATAATGATTTACTCTCCAGCAGAAAACACAAATAAAAATCCCGTCATAATTGGAAGGTTTACTATTTAATATATTCAACCTTGCAGGATTGTTGACTCGGTTTAGTTTCATGATCTTACAGACTGAGTCAGAAGTTAAAGGAGGTCTCAAATATGCAGAACATGTAAACCTATGACCCTAAACACGTTCAAATAAACATGTCTCCTGTGATTCGGTGTCGAATTGGAACCGTTGAGTTGATTCACAACATTGTGCTTGTCATCTACTTCTTACCTGACTAACTTTGTTTACTTATGTAAAACCTTGTTTTAGTGGGATCTGTGGGAGAGATCAGAAACCGTGTTTGTGTTGAAGGCAGAAGGATATCATGTGAGGTTGTTTCTAGACAACCCGGCTAATAATAAATTAAATGAAGTTATTCCAGGCAGATTTCTTAAATCTCCAGTCGAGCTTTAGAAAGCCGAGCTAAGATAAACTCCTACCTCTGCCTTTAATCTTCATGTTGCATATCCTCTAACATTGAGTCAGAAATTGAATGAGAAAATTACCTAAAATGTTCTTAAACAGCTCCTTTTGATCCTTATTTGTGGAAATATTAAGATGTAACCTTTTGCACAAACCCCCCCCTCATCTTTTAGCAGTAATTTTAGCAGAGTGCCCATTAGCTGCTCTTGAAATAAAAGTGTCTAAGTGTGAAATAACGAGCCGCCTAATCACACTCTAAAAGCACAAAGTGTATAAAATGATGTTTTTTATCTACCGGTACGCTACAAGCCCAATGAACGTGTAATAGTTTGAAAGAGTCACAGATATATTTGGGCTTATGATGGTCTGTAATGGCTTCACCTGAGCGCCTTAATGGAGTTGTATTTCAGCAGAAGAGTTAATCATGTTCGACTAAACTTTAGTATATATATATGTATATGTGTGTGGGTCAATACTGGACTGGGTTTTTTCTCAGAACAGCATCAACATCTGTGTGGGCGTCCAGATTGACTTTATTTAACGTTTTGGCCAGGGTTGACAATCTCATATCTCTATTTATACACAAGATCCGTGAGTTCATAATAATGAGGTAGGGTGGAAGGATGGGTGGATGTCATGACATGGTTTGAGGATGAGGAGTTTAGTCATTGGAGAGAAGTTCTAAATGAAATGTAGCAGAGAGACACGCAGCCGGAGGGATGAGGCCGTCTGAATGGGGAAAATCTCCTACTTAATCTCTGTAATAATATGTATTTAGGGTTATGTATATCTTACCCCTTCAGAATTATTGGCACTTTAAAAAAAAGAAGGAAAACACAAGTAAAATGAAATGAAAGAAAAGTTTTTAATGTCTGTACCGATGATCCTTAATTCATGTCATGGCATCCTTCATTTGATATTTGGCTCCGCCCCCTTTCCCCACAATAACATCCCTGAGTCTCCTTCTGTGATCTGAGGAGGTTTGAAATAACATGGAGAAGATCTGAGAAGCTCAACAGATCTGAGAAGCTCTCCACCTTCTCAGATTCCGAGGTCTGAGGCAGAACCTTTATTCTGTGATCTCTGGACCATTCTTGGGTTGATGTATAGGTGAGCTTCAGATCATTGTCCTGCTGGAAGGTCCAACCACGACCCACTTTAAGTTTTCTGACAGAGGCGTTTAGGTTTTCATC
This sequence comes from Lophius americanus, assembly GCA_037951165.1. Classification (NCBI taxonomy): domain Eukaryota; kingdom Metazoa; phylum Chordata; class Actinopteri; order Lophiiformes; family Lophiidae; genus Lophius; species Lophius americanus. Next base: position 220,654 of record JBBDHG010000002.1, on the reverse strand, counting down.
CAGTACCTGCTGGTGTTTGATGGAGTCCATGGAACCATGTCTTTAACAATATGAAGGGTCTCTTTAAACTTCTTGTTTATTTATCTAAATTGTTGAAACTGACTTTTTGAACTGCTGACAGATGTTCTTGTATCTATTGCCAGAGTTGTGCAGCTCCAAAACTTTTCTTCGCTCCTCATAGCTGTGTTCTCTGTTGTTTCACATTGGGAAGAACCTCAGAGAGAATCAGGCCTGTGTCACCTCATATTTATACCCCAGACAAACAGGAAGTCATGGTTCACCTTTGAGTTCCTACTAAAATCACATGAATTTCATAAGGGTCCCAATTATAGTGGCATTTTATTTTTTTATATTGTTGCTTCAGTTAAAGGTTACATTTTTGTGAATCATTTGAATGAAAGATCAGGGTTACAGACAAATAATTTTTTTGCAACTCATTCTAGGCATTTTTTCAAAGGGTACCACTTATTGTGGAGCGCACTGTATATTTATTGTATATATATATTAGTCTGAGGAACTATATTCTGCAAATACAGTCCATAACTCTGTGTGAAATTTCTCTATATTCTCGAATTATGTTTTAATTTGGTGCCTATGAATCGACACGAGGAGATCTATCTTGCATTTATCATATTTTGCCTTAATAGTTCATATTTAAGTCACTAGGGGGAGTTTTTTTTTTCTTTTCAGGAAAACCGTTTTTTTCAAACACAACTTGCTTGTACAGCACAGGCGATTAGGGCGAAATTCAACGATACACCCTTGCTGTCGGAGACGGCAGCGTAGGCCTAGTTAAGATATTTGGGTCACTTAGTGTGGTTGAGATGAAGATGAAATTGCCTCTCAGATTCCGTCTTTCATGTAGTGAATGCTGATGATGAGCACAACAAGTCAATGCGAATCTGTTTGTCCCTGGAAATAGTTTCTCTAGTTAAATCAGTCGCATTACAATCGACGTCCTGCCTCCCACACCTGCTATATCAGTGCCTGATTGCCTCACCAGCACTAGCCCATCATTTGATAATGATCTCACACCATGTCTTGTCAGCTCTTCCACAGATGTAATAGAAGCGACCATAAGTGCTCGATGGAGCGCGAAAAACACTGTTGTCAAGGCTCGACTTAAACACTGCTCTGAAGATCCAGGCAGGGGGGCCGCGGCGAAACACTCCGACTGACGTTTCTACGAGGAAAATGGCAGAAGCGAGGCAGAAACATCAATAACCTTTTACTGTAGAAGATAATGAGGCCGCGAGACGTTTACCAAGCCTGCAATTATTACATTATTTACCTGAATATAGGAGAAGATTCGCCGCTCGTCTGTTTTTGTGAGAGAGGAGGACAGATGATTTCCAGCATTATGCGTCAAACGAGGCCATTAATACTATTATGGACTGTGCAAGTTGAAGCTCTGGTATAAATTAGTCACACGGACTCCTGATGGCTACTCCATTTGGTTTATGAATGATACCGGTCCTAATGAGTAGGTGGCGCCGATGGAAGAAGTACCAAGGAGTGAATGTGTTGTGAAGTGCTTTGAGTGGTCAAGCTGAATAGAATGGCCTTAATCAAGTACAGTCCATTAACCATTTAGTGCATCCTGGTGCCAGCTCTTCCCCTGGTAAACAATGCCCCTCGCCCCTCGCCCGATGTAAAAGAAAACTCAATTCATCAGACCAGGCCAACTTCCTCCGGTCCATCCAGGCCTGATACTGATGAGCTGTAACCTTTGCAGACACTTCTGAGGGCAGGAAATAGATCAGCTTTGACCCAAACACAGCCAGTGTGTGTTCTGACACCTTTATATCAGATCATGTGCTGCATAAACTCCTATTAATGCTTACTATTTAAATTCAGCTATTCAAATTAAATCCAATTTTGTCCATAAAGCGCCAACTCACAACTGTTGCCTCAAGGTGCTTTCCAGAAAGAGCAGGTCTAGACCAAACTCTTTATTTAATTATCCTACAGAGACCCAACAAGGTTTCCAGGGTTGGGCCACGGTGGCAGCAGGGATCCCAGGATGACGATTGCAATAATAATAGTATGAATAAACTGTTTTTATGTTAAATGGCCAAAGAAAACGCTCTGATTAACGTTCTGTTTCTAGTCTATCTAACTAGTTCTGGATTAGCATCATTTGTAGAAGCCGGACCGCTCCCACTTTATTACACTAAGTGCTTCTGCAAGAGATATGCACCTGTCCCGATGGCCTTTGACCCTAGAAAACCCTCTGCTGCCCTCTGAAAGACCTGCTGCTCTGGTTACAGACCCACAAACACACACACACACACACACACACACACACACACACACACACACGACAGCTGCCCTCACAGAGGCAGATCTTTTCCAGTCATTAAGGGGATGAAGACTAAAAGTGAGGGGGAGGGGCACATACGTGGACCGATGAGACACACATGGGTCAGTCCAGAATTAAAACACATGCATCTATTCTAATCCAGGGGTAGGCAAGAACGTTCTTATCTTATACCCTCTGTAATATCGTATTTGTTCTTGTTTTTTTATATTTTTTTGAGCTGGTCTGCAGAGTTGTGGTATTGTACACAGTTTCTGGTTTTAACATACCAAGAATTTCATTTCGATTTCATCTTTTTAGCATCGGCGCCCTCATATCTTACAATTATTTGTCTAAGTTAAGGGATCTTAACGGCCTGCGATTCAAGTGCCAGTTCACCGTTGCAAACGTGGAGTTTGAGAGGTGTCAGCATCTCCTGCGTTCTCATTCAGTCAGGCAGACTGTGTGTGGGTACTTGGCTCATTGAGGGCGCAGTAAAAATAAATGTGTCTGTTGCTACCTGTGTTTAAAGCTTGTTCATTTTACTGACTTACATTCAGCTCTTTATGCACATTTTGGCACTTTCACAGACATCCCCCCGAACAACAGAATGACCTCGCTTTACAGTACTTTTATTTTATTTTTTCCACAGCGACACTGCTGGCTTTTACTACCAAAGTGGTGGTAAGGGAGACTTTCTGACCCCGGGATTCAATTGACCTCTGACCTCTCTAACTGTAATCCTCGGATAGTCTTCTGCCACTTGAACAATCTTCCTCTGAGTTTGCAACCACATCGTCTTCCTAGATTTTAAATTTTTTTAAATATTTATTATTTCTTAAATTATCTCCAGTCTCTTTAAACTTCTTCATTATTGATCTAACTCTTGAAACTGACATTTTGAACTGCTGAGAGATGTTCTTGTCTCCATTGTCAGATTTGTTCAGCTCTACAACTTTTCTTTGCTCCTCATTTCTGTGTTCTCTGGTCTTTAACATCGTGAAGAACCTCAGAGAGAACCAGGTCCGTGTCACCTCATATTTATACCCCAGTCAAACAGGAAGTCTTTGTTCAACACCTCAAACATCCTCAAAACATATATAATATAAAATAGGACTGTAAGTATGCGTGAGTTTTTATTTATTTTGTTACGTGGTGTCAATAATTCTGGTTAATCTTAGTAAATCTGGTGATTTTGGAATTTAAGTATTTTTAACATTATCCATGGAATCTTGGTTAATAATATTTTTTTGATATCAACTATTACTTTTTGAGGGATTTGCCTTCATCTTGACTCATCTTGACATCTTGAAAACAGATGCTGCTGTACTTTACTCTAAAACCCATGAGCAATTTATTTTAAATCCTTCACTTTCGCCTCACTGGAGTGAAATCTTGCTGGCATTTACTGTTGGCATTTTCAATGCTTCACTGACTGGGAAACCGGCCGTGTTTGTCGTCATAGAACCAGATGGCAAAAATGTTAAGATTATTGCAACTACCAAAATACCTGCAGCCGATGAAGGTCTGCCTGTGGAGCAGATAGACCGCCTTAGCGCGAGAGGATGAACATTATTTTTTTTCTCCCTTAATTCTATCTTGATTTATATTCTGATGTTTAAACAACCAAGTACATTTATAAGTAATTTATTTATATCTTCTGAACCTTTGAAATTACACTTGACTCTGTATGTCAAGCCAATCTTGATCATTTCTAGGGTAGCGGGCCGGGCTGCAGAGGCCGAGGGGTCGGTCACTGTGACCCCTCGTGTCTGAAGAGAAGATCAGACTGCAGTTCTGAGCACAGCAATCGTGACATTGCGCAAATATTATTTTGTACAGTGTGAGCTGAAGTCAAACAGCCACAACTCAAAAATTGTACAGTGTAAGGAAACTCTACAAACAGCATGGGTCGATCCAGATCTGTTTGACAATGCGAAAGGACCCCAACCCAGGACAGGTTCATACCGCTATGAAGCTAGGGTTTGCGTTGTATCCCGTAAGTTTCTGTTGAATCACAGATCGGACGGTTAAAAACTGTTTTTGAGGCACACAGTCACACTGACTGATGGACTTTTCATCTCTTCAGTAAACTGAAAACAATCCATATATTATAGTAGGCTGCTCTCCAGAATGAATAAAAATATCCACAATTTCCTGTCAGACAGAGTGCTTCATAAGTGAAGGATATTAATGATTCACTGGGACGAGTGTGGGAGAGGAGATGCTCGTGATGCCAGCAGGTCTCACACTTGGCTGAGCTTCACATGGCTCCTCTCATTCCCAGCCCGGCGGTCTAACTGCTGAAGTGAAGTGACTCTCCATGGCTCACCAACCATCTCGGAGGCGTCCTTCCTTTACACATAGAGCCCCTCTCTAATTTCCCAGAGGGAGGGGAGTGAGAAAGAGGGAGGGCAGGCGGCAGAATTAGATCTGAGCATGGGAGGCGATAATGATGCGATTTCATTTTTCCATGAGCTGCTCCAAGTTTCCATCCTATCGCAGAATTTTTCTAAGAACAATTTCACTACACTGTCTCTATTCAGAAACAAAGTAAAGTCTTTCATCACTCGTATGGAAGCATCTCATCCTGATGTTTAGCAGGAAGTGAGTGTTCCTTTGCAGATAAGGGGAATACGTTTTTTTTAAATGGCTTATCAGAAGTCTGTACCCAAGAAAATTCATTACACCGAGATCAGAGCGATTTCAGGAAGTAGAGTTATCTATCAGCGTTTTTGATTTTTTTTTCTTTCTTTATTAAAGCTGACCTCAGATACTAAAAGGTCACATGGAGGGTGCATACCTTCTCCAGGTGAACTTATGAATCCTACAATGGCAACACCATGATCCGCCATATTCTGTCTCTGATTGTCTCTTCCGGGCGAGGTGTCACGACTTCCTTTGTGCCTATTCATTGAGGTCTTCAAATTGCTTTTAGTCTGACCCATCTCCTGAGACCACTTTGTCTGTGGAGACCCTATCAGGTTGGCCCCGACAACACGGCCCATACAACAGGGCTCTCAGTATCAGAGAGGCACACAAAACTCCCCACTGCACCTAAGGTAGCGATTCTCTCTGGTTTGGGGAACTCAGAAATGCATCTCTGCTATTTGCGGATGATGTGGTTCTGTTGGCCTCATCAGTCCGTGATCTCCAGCGTGCACTGGGGGGGTTTGCAGCGAAATGCGAAGCGAATGGTATGATAGTAACAACCAAAGCTCAAAATCTGAGGCCATGGATAATGGTGGATTCTCCCCTTTTGGTTGGAATTAAAGGATCTTGGTGTCTTATTCTCACTTGATGAGGAAATGGACCAAGAGATGGACAGTTGGTTTGGTGCGGAACCAGCAGTAACGCTGGTGTTGAATTGATCCAGAAAGAACGGAGTGGTAAAGCAAAACTATCAATTTAGTGGTCCATCTGTGTTCCAACCTTAAACTATGGTCATGAGCTCTGAGTATAGATGAAAGAATGAGGTCAAGGATAGAAGCGGCAGAAACGACCTTCCTTCATAGGGGGACTGGGCTCAGCCTTAGAGATGAGGTGCGGAACTCAGACATTCGGAGAAAGCTCGGAGTGGAGCCGCTGCTTCTTGGCTATGAAAGGAGCCATGGCATTTCCTTTTGAAGGTTTTTCAGGATCATCCAACTGAGAGGAGACACTGAGGTAGACCCCAGAACTTGTTGGAGGGACTCTGTCTCATCTGGACTGGTTATGCCTCAGTATCCACCAGCATGAGGTGGAGAGTGTTGCTGAGGAGAGGGATGTCTGGAATAGCCTTTTTTTTGCCGGCTGCCACCTCGACCATATCCGGGATAAGCAGATGAAAACAGATGAAAACAGATGAAAACGGATGGATGGACGGATGCTAACAAACACTAATGAAACAAACGAAAAATAAAAATAAAAGAAAGAAGCTGCTTCCGAGAAATGAGAGAACTTTTTCCCGTACGTCTGTGTCTGAGAATCGCCAAATGTAGATGCACAACCTGCTTGAGGCAATGTCTCACTGGTAAGAGAAGATGAGATGACTTTTAAAGGAGAACCCTTGTTGGAACAGTGGACAGATAATGAACCTCGGTTCTTCTTTTATGGAGCAGGAATGCACGCCCGCACACACGAGTCACAGTTTCCACATGCAACACCTGTAACAGTGACTCACTCTCCTTCCATGAGGTCGCCTGGTCTAATTTGAAATGTCAGGTGCATAATAACCCTCTTACACCTGCTCCCCATGTTTAGTGGCTCTTATCTCGACCCTGGAGGCGGCTTATTATACATAAGACACTAAGTCTTGCGCTACAGTAGTCGCGGTGTTAAAAGACTATGAGACATGAATTGTCTTTGAAGCCATTTGTAAGAGATTAAGGCACTTGCTCAACCCAATTGTACGGGGGGGATAGAAAGATCTCTGCGCCGACCGTCCTATATCTGCCCTCAGCTGTCTCCTGCCAGGCTAAATATACTACATAGCTGCTCGGCTATGCACCTCCAGCATGAGTTAACCGCCGCTCACGTTACACTGTATTTTGTTAAAATAAGATAACATAGACGGGTCTCATATGTCGAAGGCCCCCTCGGCGGCGCGGAGGGTGAAGAGGTTAGTTCACACCGTGGGGGAGAAAGGGTAATTTTCTTTATGGATGATGTCATGTATTTTTTATTGGCTGTTGTAACAGAGCTGAGGGGTTGTAGGTAGTACTTATGGTATATATCCTTTCCACAGGCCTCACCACATGGAACATGTGCTACAGAGCAGCAGGATGTTCACAGTGTTGTGGCTCCACAGGGGGTTTTATTACCTGGGGACAGTATTGGGTTAGCCAAACGATATTCTGTAACCGCTCTTCAAATACTCAAAAGCTAAAGTTTCTGAACTAGTGATGGATCTTTGAGAATATCTCTTATCATTTATTTTGTTTAAAGGAGTTCTGTTGGTTCTTTGGTGTATATGTTTATATTTTTTTTCTATCTGCATGTTAATCATGACTATACTGCACATACACACGATATCGTATCCGAGCGTAGCTTCAACACTCTCAATTAGTACACTAATTAAATAAAGACACATTTTGGCACATTCTATAGATTACAGAAGATGATTAAGGGCCACATGAAACTTCTTAGTTTATTTTTTTTGTTATTAATTTAAATCAGAATTCTGAAAATCCTGAGATTGTCAGAATTCAGAAAAATTCAGAGAATAACGATAGATTTTGGACTTATACATCGGAGTTCCAAGTTAGACTACTGGAGAATTAAGTCAGAATCATGCCACTATGCTTAGAATAAAGTCAAAATTATGCCAGAATTCGAAGAATTATAATAATAATAATAATAATACATTTAATTTATAATGCACTTTACATTTGGATCAAATCTCAAAGTGCTAAGTCAGAATTATCCCAAATTCTGATCAATTAAGTCCGAATCATATCATAATGCTGAGAATAAAGTTTGAATTATGTCGGAATTCTTAGAATTAAGTCAGAATTATGTCAGAACTTTGAGAATAAAGTCTAGATTTTACCAGAATTGTGAAAGATAAAACAGAATTGTAATAATGATTTTACTTGTCCCTAATCTTCCCCCATAATAGAACCGCTGGGTTACATTTTCACTCTTAACATAAACTACTTTTAGTTTTTCTAAATCTAAAGCAGACAAAAAAACGACATGATGACAATCATGAAACTTGAGATGTGCTGGTTGGAACATTTTTGTTAGCATGTAACAGATCCATCTAGATGTTTCCACCGTTTCTGGTCCAAACCAAGCTGCTTACTGTATTTTTATATATACTGTATACTCAGGAGGACTTTAAAGGATCGAATGGAAGCGTCATTAAGGGGGTTGTCTAAATCGAGTAAATCACTTTTTGGAAGGACATAAATAGCTGCGGTGCTTGTGGGGAGGCTCCCCGGCCGGGTCGTGTTGCACCTGCCAAGTAAAAGAGATTCATCGGTGTTTTGACAGTGAGGGGATGTGTTGGGAATAGTTTCACATGCACTGATAACCTGAAATGAACTGAAAGTCATGGATTCCATTTAAGGAACTAAAATATTGATGGCACGTATAATGTTGGTTTATAGCACTTAAGCTTTATTAGTAATTAATGTTTGGGTTAAAGTTTTATGAAACAGACATGCATACAGCTAATTAATGGTTGTTGGTCTCTCATTTTTGGCATTTTGGGATTTATTATTTATACAGTACGTTTTAGGCTAATTACGAAAGATGATTAAGGCGAAATTGTGCCTTTTCGGACAATTCTGAGATTTATGTTGAGATTCCGAGAAAAACAGACAAAGTTCAGACTTTAATCTCAGAATTCTGAGACTATAGTCAAATCTCCGAGACAAAAAAACAGAATTAGGACTTTAATCCTAGAGTTCTGAGTATATACTCTGAGAATTAGTCAGAGTTTCTGACAGAAATCTGAGAATAAAGTCAGGAATACTGTATGTCAAAACTCTAAGAATTAAGTCAGAGTTATGTCGTAATACCGAGCATAAAATCTTGATTATGTATGAAAGAAAGTGAAATTCTCATGCTAGAAAAATTATGAATAGTTCTTGCTTGTGATGCAAAGTAAAGCAAAGCATTCACTTGACTAAAGATTAATTTCTTCATAACTCCCCTCCTTGGATCCATACGGCTTTCGGTATATTGTGCGAGTTAGCAGCAAAGTTCAGACTAGTTGATGCGAACTTCTTCTGGTCCGCATAAAACCTGGAAATGATTAGAACATTTGATTAGGCAGTTCAGGAAAATCCGAAGCTTTCCATTAGCAGGCAATGATGGGTTGGCTAATTGATTGTTTTTTTGTTTATCTCCTCAGAGTAAAAGAATGGGTGGACCAGATGCAGAAAGAGCTGATCTCATTAACAGACACCGCCACTGGTATTCAGCACCTCATACAGGTAAGAAGGGATTCCTGCTGTGCACACAGTGGCAATCCTAGACTCAAAGAAACCCAACCTAAACCCCTTTTCCATATAAAATCCTTTCAGTCACGTCAGTCGTAAAGAGTTCTGGTCATGTCATGCAGTATTTTTTTTTTGTATAAATAAACCGAGTTTTGTAACTAGATACAACCAACAAATTTGTTTTCTGCTTTAACAAAACAGGTTTTAAAGGTGAGCTTATGTAACTAAATTATACTGTTTTCCATGTAATACAAAATGTCATCATTCATTTTTGTTTTTACTGCTTACTAACTAGCTTGACCAAACGATTTGTTATTTTACGGTAAATTTAGAGTCTTTAAGTGTCATTGTTTTGGTTTTACTCGGTGAGGACATTAAAGTGTCAATATTGATGCAAGATGCTTTTACCTCTTTTTTCCCCTAGCATGGTAAGCTGGTTATTTACCATTCGAGACTATCTGCACTTTTATAACATACAGTATTACAAACAGTGCTGTGTGTTTGAATACTTTAGAGATACTGTAGTGCTGCCACTGAAAAATGCATGCATGCATGTCTTGTCCTGAAAAAGACGTAATCATGGCCCTATTTTCACCGCGTTTCCATCCTTAGCTATCCGAGACTAGCCGACTGATGGGTCGAAAGTGGTTCCCATATCTGTGGGCCTTTCCTGCAGGCTTCCAGCTAATGTTCTGTCATTCTTGACTGATGTAAGATTATGTTCCCATTCCCGTTGCAAATGTTTTATGATTGTATTTCATTCAGAAAGTGGAAGTTAGCACGGAAGCTTCCTCGCTCCGACCCTACTGCATCCTGGGAATATCCGCATTGATTCAACGAGCTGTTACTGTGTGCCATTATCGGTCCCCTGCAGGCCTTCCACATAGGAAGAATTAGCCGTCCCTCCATCACCGGTCGACTTGTTTTGAAAGCAAACGACTAAGAATGTAAACACTCACAGCAAATGAGGGAAATAGAGTAACTAATGTATGTTTATGTCAAAGAGTGCCTGCAGTAGGCATGGCTCAAACATGCACAGATGGGAATAAACACTGGGGAACGTTGGCTAATTGCTCTTGCGCCTTTGAATAAGAAATAACCTATTTTAGTTCTCCACATTTTGCACCAATCAACTTTCTGCGCCAACATTGTCAAAGACCAGACTATTAAGGGGGAGGACGGCCTCTGCTGTTTCTTCTACGGGTTAACAGGGTGAACCAGAAATGTACACAAAAACTGTGTAAACTGTGAATTTGAACAAAACTCATCCCCCAGGGTGAGAATTAACAAGAATTGTTGTGTGAATTCTCGGTCACTTTCGTCTCTTTCACTTTTTTTCACACTTATTAACCCTCCTTGCTGTCGCAGTACATCAGCAGTCTATAAATAGTATCTTCTCATTAGACCCAACGCTCCATCATTTCATTCTGCCAGCCCGATGTACTCTCTCAGGAAAGATCAACATCACAGCTATACCACGTTAGCTGCGCCACACTCCCACCCCACACTGGATCAATGATAGGGTGGGGGTTTCTACTCTCGTCTGGCCCTTTCTCCCATCTCCCTTTGAGACCAAATCAGTCATGAAATCATTCCAGAACATATTTCTGTTTGATGGGGCGGCATGACTTGTCACCAGAAACGATGATTAAACGTATTGATATTTTGTATAACTGAATCAACTTTGAAACCGTGTTTAAAAAAAAAAAGAAAAGTACTTTAAACAGCAGGGAGAGTTTAATAGAAGGTGATTTGTAGCTTTTAATTTAAATGTTAAATGCTTCTGGAGAAATGATCTAGATTCCCTGTAGAGCTCATTCCTTAAGTTACTACAGGGATAATGGATATTATTAATGGTTATAAACTCATGGGTTTGTACAAATTTGTCACAGGGAAGCTTATTTGTTTTAAGTTAAGACACAGTCAATCATGCGTTCAGTTCTAACAAGCAGATTAAATACAGCAATAAAATCCCAAACTCAGTATTTCTCTTTCGTGTTGCTTCTGCATGAGGGAAAGATCGGACGTCTGCCCGCAGGATGAAGACAAAGTCAAGCACGCGCCTCAGTAGTGGGGTTTGAATGTCGGACTATGAAATCCCTCTAGGCAGCTAAATAATTGGCTGCTTGGCATTTGTGTTTATTTATTTTTGACCGGGTGTTTTTTTCTATAGCGCTGTAGATGGTCGTGTTACGTAAACTGACATGGCAATTTAATCGGCGGCCACGAAGCTTCCTGCTTTAAATCATGATGTTTTGCTCTGATTAAGAATCCAAGTCGCTATTTCAAAAGATCTTACAGATGATCTATGTAGAAAAAGTATCTGACAGAGGTTGAAGAAAACCGGTTTAGAAACGGATCAAACCTTTACATTGCTTTTTATCTGATGGCATGATGACCAAAGTCACCTCGAGGTCCGTTCAGTTCAACCAGTTCAAGAATACACTGTAAAAAAAAAACACACAAAAACTTGAAGTGGTAAGTTGTAGGACACTTCAAGATGTATGAAGGAGTACGTAAAGATGGCCTTTAAGTTTACTTAATGAAAAAGGCCGTTGTAGGTAAGTGGGCGGAGCAGCTGTCGCTCATCCGGATGATTGCCCTTAAAGAAATACACATCAGGAATGACCAGAACCACGACAGAGCTACCCATAAGTGCAAAGCTAAGAAGGATGCTAAAAAGCTTAACATGTGTAACATAAATACACATTTTAAATAGTAATGTTGATTATGTAAACCTTCGGTTCGAATCATTATAATAAATGTGTAGATTTGAAGTCTTTAGTTTTGCCGTCCTCTCTTGGGTAGTTTTAGTCCAAACCCGCGGTTACATATGAAAACGTTAAGGTTGTGTAACTGTCTTCTGTTTATGTTCTGGTTCTTATCTCTTCTCCTCTCCTCTGATCCTCTCAGATATATCATAAACACAGTCCTCACTTCTCTGTCGAGACCAACGATGCGAGGGATCTGGTGGCGACGGCTGCTGGGAATATCGAGAGGCTGCTGGCCAACCGCTCCGAAGCTCTGAGGGTGAGTGTGTCGTAACAAGAACGTGATCCGGCTTCTTAGGGCATGGAGCGATTATTTCTTCAGCTCATCACAAACACAAGTTCTGGTCTAGTTGGTATGATCAGGTTGAGCGTTTCTCCCAGCGCAGACAGAGAAAGTCTGCTTCTCCTCATTTCATGTCAGAACTGAGACTGGAGCAGCGCCGCCGCTCCAGTCTGATGCAGGGCGCTGATACGATACAAGCAGACGTCCTCCAGTCACTTTACTTCATTCAAAGTTACTGCATGCCAAAAACTACAGACAATACTCATGAATGTGTAGTTTCATTTTGCGATTTGAAAATGTTACACCCTGTCTGAGGAATGTTATTCACTGAAGCCGGGCGTAATCTGTACGATTTGAGCCCGGTTCACACTTGACCTGGCAACCTCAGGACTGCCGGGTCGGGACGGCGTCAGTCCAATTTCGTTTGTTGGGCAGTGTATGCAGGTTCACGACTGCTGATAAAAATGACTGAATATCTACATTATAGGTGTAATACATTATATGAATATATTCAATCATTCATTTATGATTTGAATCAGGAGAGACGATCAAGGACGAAACAATGAATGTTTGTTGTAACCGATTTGGGATAATTTGTCCATTAGAAAGTGTTTTGCGCTCAGACTCTTCGAGGAGTATTAATTTCAAAAGGTATTTGCCCTGGTTGGAATATTTCCACTTTTGGAGTCTGGATACTGGTGGTGGTGGCAGCTGATGACTCTGCTGAGACTGAATGAATGATGAAGCTGATGGATGTGCGAGGAGTAGGGTGAGATGGGGAGGCATTCAAGCAGCATGAAGGACCTAGACGGATGGAGAGATCATGTTTAACAGACAGCAGCTGATGATGATGGTATAATCATGGAGGTGTGTCACAGTGAGTGGATAGATCTTCATTCTGTGGTTGAACGACATTCATGTGTGCATCGCTTTCTATTACCTCCAAATAGCCCTGCTCCAACTATACATTACTGACAGGAGTCTTGATAATCGTAGGATTGTACGCTACTTTGCACTGAGCAGAAGATCTGACCCGTAATCTCGTGTCTTACAGTAAGGAAGGTGCAAGAAACTAAATGGATCTCTGCAAACATTCACTTCTCCTTGGATTAAACACAATACTGCCTGACAAACTGAATTAGGGTCTCCTTTCCTGACCTCAATCAATCTGGCACAGAGGGAGAGAAATATCTAATTAAAGCCAGACAGCCTGTTGCTATGGTTACATTCTCATTGATTACCCCACCAGTCCAACCCAGCATTTGGTCTTTCTTGCATTCCAATAATTGCTGGCGAAAGAGGGACAATTTTGTTTTCGTTGAAACACAATTGATCTGAGAATTGAATAGAGATGTTGAAAAGCAGATTCTGGTTCTGTTCTTCTTTCTGGGATTCTTGTAAGTCGTAATGCAGCGAGGGATAGGATCATTGCCCTCTAAAAGTTTGATGGCCCACTGCAATGGTCCTGAATAGGAGACAGCCCGGCAACTGTAAATGGGTGTTCTGTATAATGAAGTGGAGTTGAGCCAACTTTATGGTGATCAATTTATGTACGGGACCATAAATAGTTAAAGGGTCCACTTTGCTGAATCATGAATTGAAACGGGAGCAGCGAAAGGATGACTGCAGCATCTGTGACGTTCTTGACCCGACCTACGTAAAACTCATAATTCTCTACATGGGTTCTAATGTATCCCTAAGTGACTTACCACTTAAAACACGCTTGATGTCTCATTTCCTCTCTTTGTTCTGTGTGGGCGGCCAGAAACAGACACCGTTTAGAGTGATCGTATAAAAGAGTGATGGTGTAAGAGCCCACAGCTCTTTATCTATGAGTGGAGGAGCTACTGAATGGCCAGTTGTGTATGAGAGAGAGATGATGATGAGGAGAGGGAGAGTGGTAAGAAGTCCATCAGTGCACTACACCACACTTCCCTTGAGGCAGCTAGAAACAAGACTAGAAGCCTGTTTCAGATCTCCCATCCGCTTGGATCGTCACCTCTTAGTAGAACAATCATCAACAGACCGTAACGGTTTTATTTTCCGTCCGCACATCCTTCGTGTTTACACAATAACGGCAAAACTATATTATGGATCATTTGCGAGTGCTATACTCGCATAGACCGTCATGCGGGAAGGAACTTGACTGATTTTGGAAAAAGGTCGGATGTAAGGTTTGGACACCAGGGGGAGCTTTTGGGCCATAATTCCTCAATTGTTAGTCTGTTTTAGTCCAAATTTGGCGCTTATGAATCTGCTTGAGGAGATCTATCAAAAATTAAATAAATATAAAATGGAAGTTGCAAAACATAACTTGTGTATCACATGTGTAGGAACCAACAGTCGTAACCATCAGACCATCCACTATGAAAATGAAAAATGTATTTATACAATATACTTCTTAGCACCCTAAAGTTTTCCCTCTCAATTGCTTGGTTCAATTCCCTTATTTATTTTTTTAGCATTTTTTACACATATTTTCATTTCATTATCCTCACATTGACCTATAAAATGGTAGCCCCACATCAGCACGGATGAGTCTTTCCACTAGTGGAGGCCATCTATGTCCTTCGACACAAATTTTTACTTTAAAACATTGCACCAAAGCGCTTTCAAACCAACTCCCAATGGCTGTATTTTCACCTCCTGCCACCGTTCGGGCTCAAGCTGTGACAGATGATGCCTCCGACCGGTGACATTTCTCTACTCACTGGAGCATCTCGCCTCCTCAGGGCATGCTTTGCACATGTTTATTTGTCTGAGTGTTAGTATATGTGTGTATGTGCATAACTGTATATGTTTGTTTGCCAGCGACTGTCAAAGAACCCAATCCAATTAGAATGATGGGGGCTGTCATTAACTTAATCAGCGGCTGGCTTGGATTGCCGTCTGTCAATCTGACATCTACTGATCCTGTCACCTCAATTCGATCGCCGGGGTTCAGTGGTAGTGCAACTGTGACATGCAGACCCTCCACTGTTGGCAACTGTGCAAATATTTTATTTTTCGGTTATTACTATGTTCACAGTGGGTCTAACCGTCTCGGTGAAAGTTGGAGGTTATGTGTTTGGTTCCGTTTCTGTGTCTATGTGTGTGAGTGTATAGATGTAATACAAATGGGGAAGGAAGGGGTTGGTCCAAAGGGAATTACTCAAAAGGAATGGAGTTCAGTGAAGAAAACAAGCGTAAGAGAATCACCAGCATGCTTCGGAATGGGTATGAGGTGCTTTTCTTTCTTGCTATGTCACGGCCATCTTAGACATTGGTTTCCAAAAAGCTCTATTTGATCTAATCTGGCCTATTACCTTTCGAAGTCCCAGCGTTTTCTGCAAACTGTAAGCAATTTACTTTAGATGACATCACAGGTTTTTGTTCCAAACAGCTGGTCTTGGTGTAGGTGTCCTCTGATGGTGCTTAGAGAGACTTTCTGACTCCTGATCTATGTAATTCTCTCATTTTAATCCTTGGAGAGTCAGCTTCCAAAAATACATTTTTTGTTACAATAAAACATTTTATTTCATAAAAGAAAGCCAACTTGACTTCTTACTGTGCCGAGGGAGTAATAGTGGGATTGCATGAGGAAGTCGGGACTGACAGAGAAGTTTGTTAGCGTGTTACAGGATATGTATGAGAGCAGTATGACAGCGGTGAGGTGTGCGGCAGGAGTGAGAGATGGTTCAGGGTGGAGTTGGGACCAAACCTAGGATCGGCTCTGAGCCCCTTCTTTTTGGCTATGGTGATTGACAGGCTGAGGTCAGACAGGAATCTAAGTGGACAATGATGTTGTTGGATGACATTGTGATCTGTAGTGAAATGATGGAACAGATCTATAACAGAACTAATATCAGTGAGTAAATAAATTAATATAATGATCTGCTACAAATGTTGGTCTCAGAAACTGGCAGTTGAAAGTCATGAGTAATGACTTCACACAGCGTCTTAAACATTTATGCCTGTTATGTCAGTAGTTCTGGCTTTGATTTGTATTACAGCTGCTGCTGTCCTTACAGTTTAGCTCAATATTTTTGTATTTTCCACAAAGCGCAATAAAACTAACTTACTTATAAAGTTCTTCTTAGATCTGCTGCCCTTTTTTTTCTTCATGTAATGACATTAAAATGCTATAAATGTACTTTATATAATCTTATTGGAACATCATTCCCTACCGATGTATTCCAACCATTTGAAGTTAATATTCCCAAAGTGTTGGTGATCTAACTGTGGAAATACAAAACACTCGTGGGTTACTGAAGAGATTTCCTCTTTCAAGTTGAGCCACGGTATTCTCTTATTGGTGGAGGTTTTTTACCTACGATAAATCCCCTGACAGACATTTGTCACAATGTCCCCCTAGTGAGCAAAACATGAACTTTTAGGGTTAGAAAGAATCCCTGGGGAATATTATGGAATATTACACATTAACATTTAATCGACTGTACCTTTCTGGTATTTCATCTCCATCTCAAACTTCCGCCCATCTATCTAAGCTGTGGTGCTTTAGAATGTGCTTATCGTACTTTTAACTATGCAAATGTTGCTTTCCTTTGCTGCAGCAGATGAATTATTGTTTAGTTTAACATTTTGCTCTTATGCTGTGTTGGTATCTAAATGTGATGAATTTATCTTCTTTAGTAATTTCCCATCCTTATGCACGGTCTGGAATTCAATATAGAATTGGACATTTTTTCCTCCTTTTTGTTGAAAAAGGTTCATTCTGAGGAACATCTGCTCTTTTATCACATTAAAAGGAATTTTTGTGTGATTCTTCAAGGGGGCATCCAATTTTCTCTTTCCAAGTTAGCAACAGTTTCTCTCCTCAGGACAGACTCTCAAACCCGCCTGTCTCTACCTTGGCATACCGATACACTGTTCATGATGCATCAGTTCTCTGCATTGCACTTCTGGTGTGGGACAATGAAATGTATTGTGCAACAGTTTATGCCACCTTCCAAAACAGATGCCGTACGCTGGGCTAAATGTGCCGGCTAGATCCGTGTATCTATTTTTACCAGCTGAGAACTCTAAAAGTTGAAGAGGTTGTAAAAATGTGCAAAGGTGTTGGGCCGACAAATAGATACAGACAACAAATCACGATCACTCCTACACGCAAATTAGTGTCACCAATTCACCCGTTTTGCATGTTTTCGGAGGAAACTTGAGTTCCCAGAGAGAAGGTTGACATGGTGGAATAGAATCCGGTATCTTCTTGCTGTGAGGAAGAAGCGCCAACCAATGCGCCGCTGGGCCGCAGATTAAGGGGTATATGTTGGTGATCAGAAACTCCCAGTGTCACCGCATCTATTGTGGCGGCAAGAAAACAATTAGTGGCATGAAGCTACTGCTCTCCTGTTTTCTCTTTCTAATTCTCTTTCCTTTGTCCTTAACCAAACCATAGTTTTTGATCTTTAATCAAGGTAAATCCCTTGTCATACCTTTAAATCATGAAAAATCCTCAATAATACACCATAACAAAAAGGACCTGGGGTTTTGTGTCCATCGTAGTCCTTTCAAAATAAAAGCTTTCCTCTCTGACTGCTGTAATCAAAGGAAGGTACCAAATGAGGAGCGGTCTGCTCTGTTCACCTCGTCTCTCTCAGCTTCTTCTCTTTGTGGCTAAAGAGGCGCCGCTCCGATCCCCTCCACCGTTCTTCGCGGCCCACTCGTATTTTGCCACTGAAGACGGAACTACAGGAAACATGTAGAGGTGACCTATTGATTTATTCCTACAGACATCCCAGACAGCTCTATCTCCTGTTTTTAACCTGCCTTGACAGTCGGTCGAGTCGTGCTCTCACCGATATCCCAGCCTCTGACTTTGTCCTCATTAATAATTAAGTCATTCTTCTTGAACAACACGCTTTAATGGGCCTGTGGTTAACCTGCACCAGTGGACCAGGTCATCCCTCTTGACAGTGACACTGGCAGAGATCTCCATTCGTCATGATAACAAGGAATGTTCTTTGGCGGTCATGAAGCAGAAACCCAAAGCCTTCAGATAATGTTAATTTATGTGTCCCATCATGAGAGGGAGCTCTGCCAGTAGATGTGAGGTAATGGTGCTGATTACTACCACTGAACAGAATGACTCAGCCGATAAATCACTGCATAAGTATGTAGAGGTTAATTCCATCTCTTGTCTCTTATTTTCCACCTGCCCAAACTGTCTGAGTCTTTTCATTAGCTTCAAATTTCTTTTGCTCGTATTGGGCGATACATAGAAGGAAGACTCTGAACCATTCCAAATCCTCATCAACATATCCAAATTTATTATATCCCTGAAAAGTCAGGGATATTGTGGAATCGTCACATCCGCCGCCGGGTCCTCTGCACATCTTTCATGTTAACGCAATAACTCAAAAATGGTTTTGAGCATCATTTTTAAATCTTACAATCTTATAATCACATAGACCTTACTGCGAGGAAGACCTGGATTGGTTTGGGCAAAGGTCAGTATAATATTTCTGCCACTAGGGGGAATATGTCTCCCTGATTCGGACCATAATTATTCAACAGTTGGTCCAATTTAGTCCAAATATGGTGAAACTGAATTGAATCAAGGAGATCTGTCTTGCCTATACCTTATTTTACACAGATGGTTCATATTTTACTCACAAGAGGGAGCTCCTTTTACTTTTTACAAAAAACACTGCTGATTCTTGGCGGTAGAACTCCCCCTTGTGGCATATATATGCCACTTTCCCAAAATAAATCCATCATAAGGCCTATGAGAACAAAAAAATTGGAACATGGTACATGAAATAGTTTTTGAGTTTTTGCGTCACCACGAAGGATCTGCAGAAGCTCTAACGTCAGCCATGATAGCTCCATAATATCCCCAACTTTTCAGGGGTATAATAAATCCGCTGTAAATCCCCTGTCCCGGCTATAATCATTTTTCTGATTGATTAGTGCCTTGGCAGCAGATCCATAGATTCTTCAGCTGTTCACATCCTCGGTTACCACTGGTGACATTTTCAGCATTGGCTTCTTCTGCTGGTTTAAGTCATCGGGAGTTTGGGTTTCCATTTATAGAAAAACAAATCATCCTACTAATGCTGTTGTCATCGCCCTAGAAACGCAGCATTGGGGCGAGTTTTAATTTCATAGCAGTAATATGACCTGCGCTACAATGGTAAGATAATGAACAAAATGCTCTCTTCTCCTGCCATCACTCAGGAGACCCCCCCAGCCCCCACGCCCCCCCCCCCACCCCTATCTCTCTCTTTAGTGCCTGTAACAGAGATGTGACAGGTTGCCATGACAGCCCGGTCGCTAAGCGGCTTAAATATCATAAACCGATTCCTGCCTTCTGAATCTATTCTCTTTCGCATAATGTCCATTCTTTCAAGTACCCTCGTCTACCATACTCTACTATATAAATGTATTAGATCGCCTCTTTTGTAGTTATTAGATTCCCTTAAAAGGATGCGCGCAGGAGTGTGAGCCCCTGAATAGGGCTCTCTTAAATATTGTGTTCCGTAGTAACACAATGTAATTACAGAGGAGTCACTGATGTGCCGTGTCTGGAAGTGCATTATTAAACCGACACTGGGTGACACGCTGCGAGTCATTAGGCGCCGCTGTTAAAGCCCTAATCACAGGGTAGGTACACTCACACGCCCTCATCAGGATCACTGTTCAAATGCTGTTTTATTGAGTTGTACTATAAAAGAGGAAAACAGTTTCCATGCTCAATTTCCCTTGAGTGCACGCAAACCCGCTTGTATTAAAAGATCATGCGTTATCTCGATTTACACTCTATTTGTGATCCCATTCCAAAGTTAGCCTGTTATGCAATCTGTCACATAACTAGACCGACACCGTCTCCCCCCAAAGCAAGGTAATATCCCCCCCAAAAAAAACAATCCCTTCCTGATGAACTCATCAACATTATGTGAAGCTATGTCCAAAAAACATAGTTGTAAGTTAAAAAAAAAAAGCTCTCGCTTAGTAGCAGAATATGAATCTGGATGATTTATTAAATATATATAAGGGATCTCCTTGAGCCGATTCATATGCAGGAATCTGGAGCAATGGTTTGGAAGTTATGTCAGAAAAACAATGTTTTCTTCAAAAAAAAAAAAGAAAGAAGAAAAGCTCCCCCTAGTGAGTAAAACATGAACAATTAAAGTCAAATGTTTTTTTGAGATGGTATGATACATTTTCCACGATGAACTCCTCGCTTACAACGGAAATCTTAGTGCTGGTGAAATATTTGACTTCAAACTTGCTGAATAATCATCTTGCATTTTCTACTGAATAGTTATTATAGCCGGGTAATTTATGCTAATGGTGCCCCAGACTCCAGTGCGACCCTCAGAGAACTACCTGGGTGCAGGGTTCTAATCCCGTGAGTGTTGAGTTGATCAAATATTACCTCCTTCAGTCACAGTCAGAGAGTTCAGTACAGCAAAGATGGAAAGGCACTATGGCTGTTACTTTTGCTGCTCAGGATTAATTATACATGGGATCAGATTGTATTTATGGAACACACACAACCTTGAAAAAACAAATAATAAAAGTGATTGAGGCTTTTCGTCAGTGACGCACAGACTGAGCACCATCAAGACGTGAATACTACATGATTGATGACGTAACCATAAATCTTCCATACATGCATTAAACGCCAAAATGCCCCCAAAAAGTCGTGATATTACGATTATATTAACGCGATTAACTCAAAAGGTCTTACATGGATCGTTTTAAAATTTAATATTCCCATTGACCTACGCGTGAGGAAGAACTGGATTGATTTGGGGAAAGGTCTGTTGCGTATTTCTGCCGCTAGGGGAGCTTTATCTCAAACGCTTTCCAGCCCATAATGGCCGTTGGTTCGATTTAGTCCAGGTTTGGTGCGTTTGAATCGCCTCGAGGAAATGTATCTTATGCATATCATATTTTACTCTAATAGTTCATATTATCAGCCAGGCTGTTGCTTTTTACCTTGCCTCCACGTTTGGGTTCTTCCTGTCTGTTTTCCTACACAGAAATCAGATGTGCAGCAAATGCATTCCGAGAGGGTGAAAACTTTGGAGATGTCTCGCTCGTGATTTCTCTCTGTCACAGTTTGTCCTGTGCAGCAGCAGCGGGATGAATGTGTTGTTGTGCAATGTGCAAAACGATAGTTGGCGTTGCTGACATTGTTTCATCTGACGGAATCATTTTTTCCTCTTTGCTGCCTCATACATCAACGGCAGCTTTTGCGGTGTGGAATGAGCCCCAAAACTGAAACAAATTGGGGTGTCATGTGATCTGACGATAGATCCTCTCAACGCATTTCACCAACAGCTCCATCACAGTTAACACGGGTGATAAATTCCACTTCTTTCTTACTGAGGAGTGATGTAAAATTGAAAGTGAAGGTGAAGTTGTGGCAATGCAAGATGTGCAGAAGCGGCGTGTCAACTCTGCAGCCAGCTTCAGCTGTAACTGGGAGTTGTTTGCAGCCAGCTGGCGCATGCATTGCATATTCGGCTGAGGCAGTTTGCTGCTGGAGAGATGAGCTGTCAAAGCAACGCCCAGCAGCTGATAGAAAGACGAGATGCAATCCCTACCAAATTTGCTCCTTGCAAAGTTTATGTGCTTTCTGAGGGCCACTTCCTGTCTAAAAAGCTGCTACTGTAGTGAATATGGTTAACTTGTTAGCGTGCATGAACTCACTGTGCTAGTGTTGTTTTCTTTCTTTAGTCAGTCGGCCTGTGTCTATTTGTGTGTGTGTGTGTGCTGCTCCCAACCCCCCCTACTCCTCCTCCTCCTCCTGTTTTTCCCACCACTCTCCTCCTGACTCCCCACAGACTGAGCAGGATAGATCTGACTAAAGTGCTGCCAGTCAAAACAGCAGATGCTCATGTTTCCTTTGCTGTCCTGTGCCTCCCTACACCACAGTGAGATTGCATGTTTGTGTGTGCGTGTGCATGTGTGTGTGTTTGCGTGTCTGGTCCATCCTGGCAGGAGTAGATGCTGTAATCAGGCTGCCAGGAAATGGTGTCAGGAAAAGGAAAGGCACAAAAAGTTTATTTCTGCTTTAACCCAATCACCCAGTGTTCTTAGATGAAGCTGATGAGCCGCACGAGATCAACAAGATCTTGGAGAGAGTCGTGGAAGATCAGGTCAAAAAAATAGATGACAGTTTGTGGCAGCTGATGGGTTTCCTGCGTGAGGAACAGCACTACAGATGAAATGTTTGCTTTGAGCGTGCTGATGGAGAATTACAGAGATAATCATAAGGAGTTGCATGTGTCTTGGTGGAATTTAGGGGAAGCGTTGGAGAGGTGGAGGTAAGCGCTGGAGGGAAGAGGAATGGAGGTCAGCGGCAGCGAGACAGAATACATGTGTGTAAAGGAAAGAGAGGCAGGAGGAACGGTGAGGATGAAGGAGTAAAGGTGGAGAAGATGCAGAAGTATAAGGACTTGGGGTCAACTGTTCAGAGCAACGGAGAGTGTTGGAAAGAGGTGAAGGAGTGGGTGCAGGCAGGGTGGAGTGGGTGAAGAAGAGTGTCGGGAGTTATCTGTGATAGAAGAGCAGCAGCAGGAGTGAAGGGAAAGGTTTCCAAGACGGTAGTGAGAGGAGCTCCGCTTTATTTAGAGACGGTGGTTCTGAAGGCAGAGCTGAAGATGTTCAGATGTTCTCTGGGAGTGAGGAGGAAGGACAGGATTAGGAAGGAGACATCAGAGGGACAGTCCAGGTTAGACATCATCGAGACAAAGTCAGAGAGGACAGATTGAGATGGTTTGGACCCGTGAAGAGGAGGGATAGTGGATCTACTGGTAGAAGGAGAGGGAGATGGAGCTGCAGGAGCAGAAGAGGATGACCAAAGAGGAGGTTTCTGAATGTTGTGAGAGAGGACATGCATTTGGTTGGTTTGACAGAGGGAGATGCAGAGGACAGGGCGAGACGTACCACCAGATAAAGAAAAGATGTGTTTTTAAACGGCAGAGATAAACAACATCAATCTTATTTTCTCTCATTAATTGTCTCTCCCTCCTTCAAAAAATCCTCCTGCAATCAGATACGAAGACTCATCTAAATGAGACGCGTCTGTCCTCCTTCATAACTTGGTGAGAGCTGTGATCGATCACTGGAAAGCCGCCTTCTCCACCGAGCATCCTTCAACAATAAAAGAGTGTGATGGACAGAAAATTTACCTAATAAAGAAAAGAAAAGAAATGTTCCAGGAGCTTCTTCTGGTGTGAAGAATAGAACAGGAGAGAATGTGATGCTTGAAACATGGTCACTTTTTAGAAGGTCTTCGGCCATATTTCTGCACTTTAAAACCTTTAAATATATTGAATATTGACATTAAATATAAATATGAAATCTAAAATCTAATGTGTGAATATATTATTTATATTTAGTCTCATGTGCGACTTTAGCAATTAGATCAGCAAAACGCTGTTACCACCCAGTTTCCCTCACTGACTGTCGGCCATGTGTTCAGGTGTCGAGGTCCTCCAACATGAAAGAGCTCGCGTACACGCAAAGAAACTCCGGCAGCTGCTGACCTTTGACCGTTTGACCTCATGAGCTGAGGCAGGGACCACCTTTAATGTGCACCTGTTCCCTGTTTGATGGTGGCAGGTGGGATTCGTGAGCGTTCAGATGCTGGGAAAATTCCCCGACTGAAACTGTTTGCTGTGAGGATTGAAAGACCGGGTCAGCAGGTCCCGCCTATAATGAACGGATTAGATTCGGAGTAACACTCTAAATGTAAAAAAGCATTCATGTCTCCATCTTAAATATTCCCAATTAATCATTGTTTCTTCTTTTTGGACCTCAAATACTTAAACTACTTCACTTAAAGTGTGTAAAATGAAGGAGGTATCTCTTTGAATGAAGATAATATGATATTTATAACTTTGTTTTATGTGTGTACTTTCTGGTGGAAGTAATATTACTATTTAGTATTTCTTTAGAAAAAGACCTTTTTATCTCTATGGACCGGGTCCTAATGTTGGCCACCGTATTCCTACAAACGTCTGGAGAGGGATTACGGGGGATTACCCTTATTATTTAGAACATGGAAAAAGCAACGGAGCACCGAGCTTTCTACTTTTCTCCGCCAAGATTCTACTTTTAGAAGAAGAATCCTCTGGCAGCCCGGCGCTGGCTCTGCAGCGTCAGCCCCATTCCCAGCAGCTGCACAGTGAAGAAGGCAGGCGGCCGAGACGATTACAATCCTCTGGCAGCCCCTTCTCTGCTGGCAGTCCACGGCTCCCTCCGCTCTTCCCGGCCAAATTCTACACACCCCTTCCTTCAAGCAGCAGCAAACCATAGGTTCAGCTTTTGAGGTGCTGACGCTCATGCCACCGTGTCACGGCTGCAAACCGCTCTGATGAAGATCACAGACTCGTGAAGCTAACAGAAGAGCGTTCACAATTCACAATTTCACAACATGATCCGCATCTGGAGGCAGGAGGAATGTTTCATTGGCAGATATTTGCCTCAGAGCCACACTGTAAAAGAAAAGCTGCAAAATTTAGGTTAAAAAAATACCGGCAGCTGTGGTTGACAGAATTTTACCGTTAAAAGTTCCTCACATGCAGAAACTACAAAGATGTGAGCGTTAGAGGATTTCTGCCGCTTTCGGGTTTCCTCTATTTGCATTAAACGTCAGTTTTGCCTGACTCTGCTCTGATTTCTTCCATCATCTAGTTTCATTTCACAGCAGAATTAATTCAATTATCCATTGTTTCCTCCTCCTCCTCCTCCGCTCGGTTTGTAAATTAATTTCATACTTTGCTTCCATGAATTTTACGCTCCTTCCTTTTGACTCGAAACCCAGAAGTAAGCAGGAAGAGCGGCATTTGATATTTCCCAGGGGAAATTAATGCTACAATGCATCCAGGACCAGGTAGCGATTAAAAGCTGGGCCCGTTATGAACCCATTAACCTAGTCATCAGGACCAGATCTGAAAAAGAGGGAGTAGGAGATTTTTTTTTCTAATTTTAGCACATTGCAGCTAGTCCTAACTCTCCGCACTTAAACAGGCAGACACTCTTGTATTGTGAGACTACGCTTGTATTGTGCGAGTTCATTATAAGCCCCTCGTGAGTAAATAATGATATATTATATTAAAATATTATATATATTTAAGATAGATTTCCTCGATTTGCTTCATATCCACCAACTTTGCATTATATTGCACCAACAGTTTGGCAGTTAAATCTGGGTTTTCTATAATTAAGCTCCCCCTAGTGAGTAAAATATGAGCTTTAAGAATAAACAGCTCCACCTAGTGTCGGAAATAAACAACCAGCTTTTCACAAAATCAATCCAGTTCTTCTTCGTACATAAGTCTGAGGGTGTAAAAGTTGAAAATGATCCATGACATAGTTTTTGAGTTTGGCGCTAACATGAACGATCTGCAGCGGACGTGATCACGATTTCTCAGGAATTTAATAATCCACATTTTCTCAAGTTCATGGTTTTATACCTTTCTAAAAATGTTCAAGCAATATCTATCACCGTTGGGGAAATTGAGAGTTGGGTCACGGTGTTCACAGTAAGAGAAATCTCACATTCTAACTGCCGACGCTTGATTCCGACGCGGTTTAACGTGTCGTGTCTCTCTTCTCTCTCTCAGAAACTGGCTACAGACGCAGAGAAGTTTCAAAAGGAACACGAGTGGAGGGACGACAGCGAGGTGAGCCGGGCAACCTGATGCATTCATTAACTGTGACTGTGTTACACGAAGATCAAGTGGTGCCCTGAACTCAGCGGGGGAGCCGGGGGGGCGGGGCATGTTGTTCATGATCCAAGATAATTGCAATTATTGCATTGCAAATGTCATTACGATGACAAGGGCGCCGTAATGATTTTATACACGATTGGATTTCATTATTTCACATAATAGATCTAAAAAAAAAAGGCAAGCTCATGATTAAGACACACACACACACACACACACACACACACACACACACACACACACACACACACACACACACACACACACACACACACAAACATACTGCAGACTCTCTGTCCATTTATCCTATAATTAACAAAACATTAGAAAGGATTGTAGAGCAAATAATATAAAAATGCCACTCTTTTACACTTTAAGCAGAATGCTTCTCCAGCGAGCGCACAGCTCCCCTCCACACCAGCAGCTTCTCTGAGAATTGCAGCGCTGCTCTCTGGATATTCACGGCCGAGCTTCAGCTTTCATAATTAATGCAAATTACAAATGTCTTTCTCCTGCCTGCCTTTGAATGTGGAAAAGCCTTCCAGTCCTGGCAGCCATTTCCATTTTAAAATGACAAATGATATTGCGGCTCCGTACAGTGGTGGAAGAAATTCCACCTCGCCATTTAGCTTATTAACTTCCGCGTTATTGGCCGAACCTTAATGATTCTTTTCCATTAAAACG
Organism: Lophius americanus; assembly: GCA_037951165.1. NCBI lineage: Eukaryota > Metazoa > Chordata > Actinopteri > Lophiiformes > Lophiidae > Lophius > Lophius americanus. Next base: position 194,000 of record JBBDHG010000002.1, on the reverse strand, counting down.
TTGCCATTATTCAGCTTTATATGTGCTGTCGTACGTTGTGAGAAAAATCCCCCCCGGAGGTAAGTTTCACCTCTGATCTCAACTAGTTTGATATTGTTGATGTATTTGTCTTCTTAAGAAATGAATTAATATCTTATTTTGTATATTTAGGGGTTAATACCTTTGTATTTTTATGGTATTTATTGTATTATCCTTATTCGGTAATTATTTAACTATTTTCTCTTTTTCTTGTCTTTTCTTAGCTAATCTTCATTTTATTGAATTTATTTCTGTTAGTCATTTAAATTATTTTTGCTTCATCATTCGCTATTAAAGCATTTTTCAACAGCATGCCAATTATTTGAAAGATGCTACAGAACACCTGAATGATTTATTGAAATATGTGTTGGAATCTTTGGATAATTTCACTAAAGACCGAAGAAGAGTGGTCTGGATGTGTTGAGAGAGGACATACAGTTGGTTAGTGTGACAGAGAAAAGTTCTAGTATCTCTTCTAGTATCTCGTTTCTTTTACAAAGAAGCGTTTCATGGAGATCATTTATGTTTCTTCTTACCTGGGAACAAATGGACACTTGTGGGCGGAGTTTTAGTTCCTCTAGATAGACTACTTTACATACACATACAACATGTAATAGAAATTAAAAAAAGCATTAACTGCCATAAAATGAAAATGTAATAGCGAAGAGTAAGAATATATTTATATCTATATAATCTATGAATGTGCTCCTCGGTGAGTGGATGATTTATTGGTTCATAGGTTTTCACAAATATAGATATTTCCAGAGTAATACCTGCCAGAGAATGTACCAAAGTATTTTCAAAAGCATCCTATATTCCATCATGAGTTTTAAATGCACTAATCACTCCCACCAAAATACTCTATTAAACTAAGTATATGCTTAGCTGCATCTTCAATTCTGTCCTTCCCTATGACACTCTCCATCATGCACACAGTTGCGACCTGCGAGGGCGAGAGGGTGTGACGGTAGGGTTATCTTCACCTCCTCTGGAGCACATCATTAACAGAAACGTAGGATGACAGGAAGCATCAGGCCGGCACTGCTATCGTGTGTTGAGTGTGTATGTCAGCACACACACTGTGAAGACTTTGTTTTTTCACAATCAGCGGAACCCGTTAGTCTCCTTATTCAGCTTTCATCAGTCGAAGCAGTGAAACGGAGATTAGAAGCTGGCGTTTGGCCCACATCACACAGCCTCATCTCCTATTGCGTGCTAATTAAAACCTTGTTAAGCTGAGGAAACGGCGGTAGAGTCAGAAGGAGTCGCAGCACGCTTAGCCCTGTCTCCCAGTGGGCAAGCAGCTCCAGAAGCGGTAGGCAGGTGGCGGGAGTCAGTGAACCGGCTCCATGACTCCAGGGTATTTTTTCTGTCGGGTGCTACGTCTTCTCGTTAGCGCCCTGCTAGCCTTTGTACTGACAGCGAGCCCAACAGTGAGAGAGCAAAGCAACACCATTTACTTCAGTGATCCTCAGTGTCAAACCTCCACCCTGCTAAGAAGTAGGGCAGGATCCACTTTATATCCACACCATACTTCTGTGCAATCAGTTGCGGAGTTAGCATGCTAATAGTTTTGTGATAATTGCCAAATTTTTTCATCTATAATCTCGCTTCTACTTTGGTTTCAATTGGGCCTCTGCATTTCCATAAATGCTAAGGCTTCATGGATAATCATTTCTCTGATTGCTGTACAAAGAAAATAAAAATAAATGAAGAGCCTTAAGAACCTTAAAGCAGTGATGTAGAATCTACTCTATCACGTGTCGTTATATCCCTGAAAAGTTGGGGATATTGTGGAATCATATCCGCCGCCACATCGGAACAGCCTTTTTTTTTAACTTGATAACTCAAAAACCACCCCATGGATTATTTTCCAAAGCTTATCTCATATAAGCCTTAGTGTGAGGAAGAACTTGATGGATTTTGAAGAAGGTCATTGCATATTTCGGCCACTAGGGGGAGATTCAAATCCAAAATTATAGTTTTCAGGCGATAATTTCAACCGTTCATCCAATTTAGTCCAAATTGGTGAATGTGAATCAACTTGAGGTGTTCTGTCTTATTTATATTTATATATATATAATCATATCATACTCTTATTAGTTCATAGTTTGGTCCTCAGGAGAAGCTTTTCACAGGTGCAAGGGAGCTTTTGGGGGGTATACCCTTACTGTCTGATGAGGCAGCGTAGGCCTTTTAGGTTTGGTTAAAGGAGCAGCAAGGCAATGCTGCAAAACATTGTTAATATTGCTTCCTCTATTTGGTTGTTTGTTGCTCATATTTTCTTGTTTCTCTCTCCTTTTCTTTACAGGCTGAAAAAATAATTTACTACAATGCCAAGGAGGATGTAAGTCCACTATTCTGACGTTATAACAGCTATGTAATAACACCTGTTGTGAAATAAAATGCTGCCCACAAGCAGCCCATATCCACAACCTGCTGACAACTTTTACATCCAACCAAACTTCGTAGTATATTTTTAATGATGGCTTTAAAGAGCCCGTGGAAAGAAAAGTCGGAATTATTGATATCATATTCTTACTTGTGCCAAGCTTTACAAACTTGTGCTTGTTCATGACCCCACGCTGGGAAATACATGGGTATGCATGAGACACAGAATACACACACTTTCCAGCTGACAGACCTGTCTTTGCACTTCCACTGTAATCCTTCAAAATAAGAGCATAATATTTTTCTGATTTTTTTCCCAATTTTTTTTTCCGGAAAATTGAAATCGGTGCACATCTACAACAGATACACGCAAACAGTTTGTCTTTAAACCAAGGGAGCACACACATTCACAGTCTACACTGAAGACAAACAAAATCATCTGCAGGATGCTTTTTAAACTCAATTTTCTTCCCATTTGTGCAGCTTAATCAGACAGATGAAGCAAGGAAGAAGAAGAACCGATATGTTCCGGATGACTTTGAGATGGACCCTGACTTCAAACGGCTGGTGTCGTACAACACCACCGCCGTCCACATCCCGACGGATATTTACGAGGGCTGTAAGTAGGAGCACACATACCCCACTACAGGTCATCAACGCATTGCTGAAGTATAAATAGTAACACGTGGGAATAACCGCCTTTCACCCTACTCTTTAACCCTGTCAGCACTATGTGTAGTATCTGCAGTACTTTCCCAAGGTTTGGAGATCTGACTCCCAGGGATGTCTGTAGTGCACAGTTCTCATCCAGGCTTGGCTATTCTGGTCTAAATATGGGCCAGTTGCCAACAACCTGATGGCCGGGACTCTCTTTGGCCCCTCTTCCTCTGGTCTCCAGCTGCTCCTTTCACTCCTGTCCACTGCCAACCCAACTGACCTCTCAGGAGAGTTGCGTTGAATGTCAGTCGCTCCACTAGTGACAGCTCTGTTTGTGGGTCCTTTTGGACTGACATGTTTGTTTTAGAAACATGTTCCTTTTCTCCCGTCTATGCTTCTTTCAGTCCCTCTGCAAAATGTTCTCGGACATTTTCTTTGTCTTGGTCATTGTTATCGTCATATAAACTATCATATGTATATCACATATGATATTTTAACTGTTTAATGTCATGGCAACAGAGATGGGATTAGGACAGATTGATTGCAATGAAAGCGTGAAAAGACATTCATGGTGCTCAGATGATGAATCCTGAGGTCTTCAGTTCTTCACTCACTTTTCCTCTTAACCGTTTGGAGTCTTAGGTCATGTACTCTGGCCTTAAGTTTTTCTATCTTCTTTTTCATCTCCATCATATGTTTCCATCTTGCCCTGTCCTCTGCATCTTCTTCTCTCACACTTAACAACCTCATGTCTGTTCTCACCACATCCAGAGTAACTTTGACCCCAAATACTTGCACTCCTGCACCTTCTCAACCTCTACTCCTTCATCCTCACCTCCTCCTGTCTCCCTTTCATTCACAAACACGTATTCTGTCTCCCGGCCACTGACCTTCATTTCTCTTATCTTCAGCTCATACCTCCACCTCTCCAGGTACTCCTCCACCTGCTCCCTGCTCTCACTATAGATTCAAAATGTAAACCACTACATCATAGTCTGTGGCGACTCATGCCTGACCTCATCTGTCAGCCTGTCCATCACCATAGCAAACAAGAAGGGGCTCATATCCATTCCTTGATGCAGTCCCACCTTCACTTTGAACCCATTCATCACTCCTACTGCACACCTCACCGCTGTCAGGCTGCTCTCATACATAACCTGTACCACTCTAACATACCTCTCTGTCACTCGACACTTCTTCAATCCCACATTTCCTCCCTCGGCTCTCTGTTGTACGATTTCCCTAAATCCACGAAGACCCAATGCAACCTTCTCTCTACTTCTCCATCTCGTCTGTAGTGCTCTCTCTTGGCTTGAAACCAAATAATGTTCAACATTCCAGTGTTTGCAATTTTCCTTTAAAGACAAGCTCACCTCTATGATCCAGCAAGTTTTTCTTTAGGATTTCAGACTGATCCGAGAAGTTTACCCATGTCCGCCCAAACGTAGGTCCGTTCATCCTTACACAACTGGGTGTGGTCTATCCGGCACTGTATGGAATTTAATAAAATACAATCTGAGCTATAAAGGTGTGGATATTCTGATATCGGGTTTCTTCAGTTTGATTTTACATCTTAGACTCATTATATCCCCAAAAATTCAGGGATATCATGGAGTTATTATCGCCGCCGCTGCAAATCATAACTCAAAAACTATTTCACGGATCATTTTCAACTTTTATTCCCACATAATCATTTTAAGATCATCTGCCAGCAATAAGGCAAGAAGGCAACGAGAATATGTCGTAGCAAAACAGAATAAATGTGAGAAAAATGGCAAACCTGATATAAATGAGGCGAGCCCTAACCCCCCCGGAGAGTTTTGAAAAAGAAGTTAAGCGCTCCTGAGTAATTCTCCCTCATTTCAAGTGCCAGAAGTATTCATGTGGTCCACTGGTTTAAACATATAAATAAAATAAAAACAGAAGAACATAATGCCTACATTCCCTTACAAGAGTAAAACCCTGCTACATGAAGAACAGACCGAATCAGATTATTTTCATCTGTAAGACTGGATTATAATTAGTGACCCATTAATATACAAGCACCATTAATGTTTCACCTGACAATCTAAAAAGTAATTAGAAAATGAGCCGGCAGACAAATGAATTGGAGTGAAAGGAAACATAATTGGTTCGGAGATGTGAAAATATAAAATATAATAAGTGCAAATATTCCAGGTGCAAGTTCTTCAAAAGTGTACTTAAATTTAGAGCATTATTAATGATTTTAGTTAAATTCAACCACGGTTCCTTTTCTACTACTACTTGTAATAGACTGATAGTTATAATGAAGTACAAATACATCAGTAGAATCATATCATATCATATTACTTGGAGAAACAGTTTTGGAGATAAAGCTCCAAAACTGAAATTGGCAAAAATATGCAACTAACATTTCCCAAAATCACTCCACTTCTTCATCGTAGAACAGTCTTTGGCTTTATACAATTTGAAAATTATTGATGACGATTCCATAATATCGCTGAATTATGGGGAATGTAATAATATGATTCAAAACTCCTTTAATATATTTGTGGAAAAAGAAAGTGTAGTAATTTAATATGGGTTGTGTTTTTATCTTTTGCCAGACATTTTTGAAACAAATATTTCTAGGCTTATTATTTAAATAGATTCCAAGACTAATTTTTGAGTGGATGACTACTCATACAGTCTGTAGTTGTGCACACACACACACAGAAACACACACAGACACACACACACACACACACACACACACAGACACACACACACACACAGAAACACACATAAGCATATCCTCTGGGTAATTCGCCCATTTCTTTCTTGTAGGACATTTAAAAGCAAGGACAGTGACACACACACACAAATATGGAGGGATTTAAGGACGCAGGCATGTCCTGCTCCACAGATATGAGAGGAATCTTAAAGGAGAAGTCATGTCCTTCCTTGCAGACAAAAGTGACACATGCACACGCTGAGTATGGAGGCAAAGATGCTCAAAAGATCGCAAGTCAAAATGTGATTCCCGTGACATCTAGATAAATCCAAAGAATTGCAATGTCAGTTCAAGCTTCAGGGATTGGCTTTTCATGTTGCTTAACATGACACTTATAATATATGACTATATCGAACAATATATGAATGAAGCGGGCGTCAAAACGGCTGAAGCATGTTCTCTGCAGCCTCCTCCACACTGACCGCACATTCGATATCAATTTCCGTAACGATCATCACCCTGGGTCTTCTAAATGCAGGGGACTCGGTCACGTGACTTTAATGCCCTTATGCAGCCAGTCACTCCACATAATTTGGACTATAAATGTGTAGAGTGGGAGGCCTCTGAGGCGTCTGACTGTGCAGACATTTTTGTCATTGCCAAATGGCCAAATGCACTCAGCTATTTTTACAGGCAGCAGTAATAATGATGCAAGAGCGGGGGTGAGACGGGGTGTCGGTGGAGAGGGTTATTCCTGGGTGATTCATCAGTGTCCTCTCTGCTTCTTCAACAACATTCTCTACTTTTTCTTTCTAGCCCTGTTTCTTTAGGATTGATTATGATTATGATCCGGCTATGATTTTTGGCTTAATATGGTCATTATTAGCCTAGCTATGATTATAAGGCCAAACATGATTATCATTGACTGATCAGTCGTTTCTGATAATTCCGATCCAGCTAGCTAGTGGCTAGTTGAGTATTCCCCTTAGGCTATGCCAATGTGCTGTTTTCTTTTGCGTTTTTGTATTTTGAGTGTTGCATGCCTCTGTATTTTGCTCGTTCATGCTGCTAATCCAGGAGCTCCAGAAATGCCTTTCATTGTACTGCAAGAATGACAAAAAAGTTCCTTTCTATTCCAAACAGCTGGCATGAGTTTGTCCAAAGGTTACAAGCTATTGATTTCCCCGTTCACCAGGTCTGTATGCTAAACTAGGCTACATGGCTGTAAATTTAACACATAATGTTGAATATTTTTGGCTATGCCTGATCTACAATAGTGATTGTGGCCATTCCACCAAAGTTCTATATAGATAATCCAATCAGAACAGAATCCGGGACTGCTGCTTTGAGGATTTGGTTCATAGAAGAAGTGATTAGACTCCATGACTTCCTGTAAAACTACGACCTTTTGTTCTGATGTGCCGGTTTGTGCCCAGATTAAACAAAGACGGTACAATGGTCTAATTACTTAGCTTAATCCTGCTAGTGGGCCGAACTTTGAAGCAGCTGTTTTCTCATCGTTAACATAAGCAAAACAAAGATAAACTTATTACCCCCTGGGTCCGCTTAAGTGGTACTGATCCTTTCATTTATCTCAAAACAAGAAGTTAAATATTTGTCAAAGACAATCTACTGATATTCAGCTATGCATGAAAACTAAGTGCAATAAAAATGCGTTGATTTTATCCCTTTTCAATGCATAGAGCTCTAAAAATATAATTTAAAAAAATATATCTCAGAGCCAGATATCTCAAAGTCTGGCCCATTTATTCAAACTATCATCTCCTGCAGCATTATGGGGTGTTTCATCTCCTTCAGAAGTAGCTCCCTCTCTCATATTCTCCGTCTCCAAGGACAGGCTGCCATATTGATTCCACTCAAGCTCGCCAGCGCCATCAGCGTTGCCATGGAAAAATGTATCCAAATGTGTGTGTGTGCCTGCGTGCGTGTGTGTGTGTAGGAGACACGTATATTTAGACACCCTGTCCTGGTGTTGTTGTTTTCTTGGTCGGAGGGAGGACAGGTAACTTGATTAGGGGACTTTGTTTAGACGGCTGCCGTCCTTCGTCCTCCACTGATAGTGAAGGACGGACGTGTTCTTTGCAACCCCTATGCTTCCAACGTAAAAATTATGGGGGATAAAGTCGTCAGCATCAGCCGTCGGTCCAGCAGTTATCATTTTATGTCCAAAGCACTTCTTGAAAACTACACAAACTTTTGACAAATAATAATTCTAATACAAGAATTTGTGTCTTGAACCTGCGCTGATTTTTTAATAGTTGAGTTAAGGATGGTCATCTTGTTCTTGTCCTATCCGGCAAAATGTTTATTCAAACTACATCAAACTTTATCTAAGTTTATATTCATGAGAATCGGGAATATTGTGGACGAACTGGATGGATTTTGGCAAAGGTCAGTTGTATATGTCATACAGTAGGGGGAGTTTTATCTCTAAGATGTTTTGGGGCGTAATTCCTCAACTCTTTATCCAATTTAGTCCAAAATTTGGGGAATACAAACTGACTTGAGATCTATCTTATATATATATATTGTATTTTATTCTAATAGTTCATATTTTAACCACCAGGGGGAGCTTTTTTTATGAAAACACTGTTTTTCACCTAACCTCCTAACCACTTATCCCATTTAGTCCAAACTTGATGAATATAAATCGACTACAGGATATCAGTCTTCAAAATATCCTATTTTACCCAAACAATTCACATTAAAGTCACTAGTGAGAACTTTTTTACAAAAAAAAACTTTTTTCAGGCATTAATTCCCAACTGTGGGTCCAGTTTAGTCCAAAGTTGGTGCATACGAATCTATTAGAGGAGATCAATCCTGAAAAAGTTCACATTTTAATCACTAGGAGGAGCTATTTTATGGAAAACACTGTTTTTCAGATGAAAGATTAGATTTAAGGAGTTCAATCAGGAGGCTTGACAGCGATTGTACTAGTTTACCTATTGTTCTTCTGAACAATGATCTCGTTTCATTCTTCCCCATTGCCTCTCTCCCCGCATCCCTTCCTTTATAGCTTCCCCAGCTTTACCCCTCCGTTTCACCCACCCCTCATCCCACAGACCAATTTATTGGGCTTATTAATAGCAGGGTGTGTGGAGACCAATGTGCCGCTGTCTCTCTCCACTGCATTAGTCTCTCTGACTGGAATTTATTCCCCCTTCTTATCCAGTGTGGGTGGTCCGACTGGGATTTATTATCGTGTTTATGTGTATGTGTGTGTGTGTGGGCGCACAAGAGATGAATCAGGGCTTTATCTGGGTGTGTGTTTGTGTGTGTGTCTCTGTGTGTATGTATGTGTGTGCGTTTGCTTGAGAGCCGTAGTGTGTGTGTGTGTGTGTGTGTATTGTGTGTCACATCCCATACCTCTACAGTACTGTATGTGGATTTCATGCTCGCATATCCGCGTCTTCCCGCTCATTAGGCAGATTGGCGTGGACGCGATGAGAGGAGAGTGTTGAGGCCTTGACCGGAGATGCAGACTTACATGATGCCCGTTTGCATCAACGCTGTGTGGCACCTGTCAGCTCCAGTCACACACACTCTGTGACTTACCGAGATTCTTTGACACTGCGTATGTGAGCATGTTTGTGTTGAACTCACGGCCCCTGAGGCAGAGCTCCCGGCGCATACGTTGATTTACTTTCCTTTTTTTCCCCCTCTTGTGCCACTTGATACACGTCCTATTTACTTTTCTGAGCCGCTTGCCAAACTCTCGAGTCCCTTCATCTCCGTTTCTCTTACATCACCCCTTCTTTTCCTTCTTCTTCTTCCTTCTCCTCCTGTCTCTGTTATTTTATCTCCAAACTGTGTCCTTGCGAGTTGGAAGCCTTCCCACAAAGATCTAATCAGGTGATTGGGATTTATATTTGGATTCCCCTCCATGCCGGATAGTTTCCGGAGAAAGGATATTTTATAAAACTTACAAGACGGTAATGGAAAAAAAGATCCTCAATGTCACATTGTTGTTGTGTCTGTCCTCTAATAAAGTAATGAGAGGACACTTTGTACCTTCATAGTTCAAATATGATGTCACATAAGAAGACAGCCACTTGTGTGTGTGTGTGGGTGTGTGTTTGTGTTTCCTATGCTACAAAAATATGTTTTTGGGTCAAGCATTGTTTATTTTCTGGTGACCAAGACGTCTGCTTCTCCATAGCTCCTATCAGAGAGTCGTCTTTACATTTTCAGACCATCCACTGTTTTCTAAGGAGGAGTAAAGCGTCATGGTCAAAACTTAATTTTGGTAGATGACAATCAGGAACAACTGGCTGTAAAATCCTAAGTGTCCACATCCCATCATTGGAGAAATGTAACTGTTCAAAAACGTCGGAGAGCAAAAAAACACATTCAAAATATGATGATGTGCCGTAGAACCACATGTCAGCTTAAATCCACGGCCTCAGTTTAGTGCCTTTGTTACCCCAATACCTGCATCCAAAATCCTTTCCAGATTTACTGCCTTTTGCTTTTTTAGTGCAAACTAGCATTAATTACAAAGGAGATTTTATTTGAAAATAAGATTCAATGACATAACACCAGCTGATCCTGGCTGAGGTATTCATGATATTTTCGAGTTGTGCGAGCGACTCCTGGAGGTCAGTGTCATGTCGATCCCTGGAAAACAAATGCAATGGATGCAAATCAGTGGAGGGGGGGGTCAAGTATCATCCAGGAGAAGGACCCAGATTCAAGGATCCCTGGTTCTCAGCACTTCGGCCCTCATCCGTGTAATTACTTTCAAATGCACAGGGAGGTTTCAGCCACCAGCTAGCTGATGACAGGGAACACCACAGGGCATCACTTGGCATGACACTGTGTACCTTTCTGTCCTCTCCACCAGCCCCCTCCCCCGGCCATCTCCATCATCAGTCACTGCCAGAATCCTGTTTGTTTATAAAAGCTTCTGCATTTCTCTCAGGGAATATAAAATACCTTCTTTTCCCACATTCAGCTCACATGTCTTCATGTCCCCTCATGAATAATTCCTTTTTTCCTTTTTTTCACTTTTTAACCATATGTTATAATTTTGAGATTCGGCTGGCAAGGATAATCATCTTCGCTTCTACTTCTTCCTCATTTTTTTGGCTGTTCCCTTTAGGGGTCATCACAGCAGAGCAGCATCCTTCTGCCAATAGATCCACTCGTCCTCCTCGTCACGTGTCCAAACCAGCTCAATCTGGCTTCTCTGACTTTGTCTCGAAGATGTCTAACCCGGCCCTCCCTTTTGATTTCTCCTTTCTAATCCTGTCCTTCCTCCTCACTCCCAGAGAACATCTGAACATCTTCAGCTCTGCCTCATGTCTTTTTGTCAGAGCCACCGTCTCTAAAACCATCCAGCAGAGCTGCTCTCACCACCATCTTGGAATCCTGTCCCTTCACCTCTGCTGCTGCTCATCTGTCAAAGATAACTCCTCACACTCTTCTCCACCCACTTCATCCTGCCTGCACTCTTTTCCACACTCCTCGTTGCTCTGAACAGTTGGCCCCAAGTCCTTAAACTCCTGCACCTTCTCCACCTCTACTCCTTCATCCTCATTGTTCCTCCTGCCTCCCTCCCTTCCCTTCATTTCAGCTTCTTTTTTTCTCTGTTCATTTATTACGCTGTATCATATTTCAAATCTCATCAGTGGGATATTCGGATCTCGGGGTAGACAACTCATTTGTAGAACATTCCAAAATTCATGGACATTGACTTCTAATTTATATACGTTTTTTGCAACCCTGAATAAAAAAAACCACTGAGCAAATCCAGATTTTGCTGTTAAGTGTTCAGACACATAAATGGATGCATCCCACTCCCAAAGGTTATAATAATAATAATAATACATTTAATTTGGAATGCACTTTACATTTGGATCAAATCTGAAAGTGCTTAAAGGTCCATTTGTCTCTGGTGCCACTCATGACAAATAGAACTGACCGAAGCTTGATTTACTGTAGAGGAAAGTCCCATTTCTTCTCCTCACCTCCCTGACCTCAATCGATCAACAGATGCGTTACCATAGAGATGGAGAACAGGATTGATTTCTGGAAAGGTCGGTTGTATATTTCCGATATTAGGGGAAGCTTTATCCGAAAAGTTTTCGGGCCATAATTTCACTCTGATTTAGTCCAAATTTGGTGAATTTGATTTAACCTCGAGGATGTTTATATTCCATATATATGATATTTCACTCACTGGGGGAAGCTTTTTTTTAAAATGATTACAATGTTTCTTTTCTTTTTTAAAATCATCACAACAACTGCTGCTCCATCTTGTCCAAATGTGATGCATTTCAATTCTCTGTCTTTTGTATAACATATTGTACTCTTATAGTTCATATTCTGCTCACTAGGGGGAGCATTTTTATGAAAAACACTTTTTTTGTGGGCGTAATTTATTAAGCATTCGCTCGATTTAGTTCAAATTTGGTACATATGAATCAAAGCAAGGAGATCTATCCTGCACTGATCACATTTCCCTCAGAACACTCATATTTTATTTGCTCCTTGCCTAGCCACGCCTGTTCATAGAGTTGCTAAGAGCCAGCCGCTGCTCACCAGGCCACATTTGATGTGTGTCTGTATCCAAAGTCCTTTGGGAGGCTCTAATAGGTTTTACGCAAAGGAAGCACAGCAAAACAGAGGCACTATAATTTGTTTTTGCTCTCTTCCTCACCCTAATCTAATGGGTGGGCCTCTGCTATGGCTTCCCGAAGAAGGAGTTGATGAGCAGATGAAATGCTGAATCGTTCCTCGTTAGTTCTCAGTCTTCATCATGAGCAGTACAAGTGGGAAATACCAATTCTTGTTGCCCTGAGATGCTCTATGACTGGTTTCATGGAAACAAGCCGGACTAAACCATTGAGGTTCATCCTCTAGGAGCTGAGCGATCAGGTCTGAACAAATTGTCAACACTCATCATCGGGACACATTTTCCACTGCAATTCCCTCAGGGAGCCATTTAAAGCCGGTTCTAAACCCTGTCCTTATCGTACAAAGCTTCAGAATAGAGCGTTGGTAAAGGAAGGGGGGGTGGGCGTTAGGAGTGAGGGGAGGGGCGTGAGAGACAAAGGACACTGAGCAGAGAAAATGAGGGGTAAGTAAAGGAGTGAGAGATAATTTGAGTATAAAAACAAACGTTGCTTATTTACTTGAGTTTTCCGTACAATTCAGTACAAACACACAGCTAAATGATTCTGCAATACTTGGATTTGATATTTTCCTGATGCTTAAGGTAATGTAAGATGTAAATACATCACCCTCCAGAAATATATTTTTTTAAAAAGGAGCAGAGTGAGGAGCAAAAAATATCTTCGTCTACACTCATGATATCTAATCCAAATTATTCAAGTAAAATCGAACCTGTTACTCATGTACCAAAATAAAAACGATTAAAAGATTTGATTATCAAAATGTTCTGAGATCATTGCTCCATACAGAAACTCTCCAACTCCTTCAGGTTCTGAGGTCCACTCTTGTGGGCTCTCCTCCGCAGCAAATCCCACAGATGTTCTGTTGGGTTTATGTCTGTTGGGTTTATGTCAGGGTTTATTTTGTGATTGCTGAACCATTCTCAACCATGTCTTTTAACAAAAAGTCCAGGGCCTTTGGAAGAAAAGCAGACCCACAGCATCAGTTCCACCACAAGATTTCTTAGTGGATATGAGGTGCTTTTCTGTAGGGCATCCCTTCTTGCTGTTCGAAAGCTCTACTTTGGTCTCATCTGACCTCTGACCTTGTTCCAGTGAAAGTCCCAGTGGTGTTTGTCAAACTGTAGCAGCGTTAGCTTGTGTGTGGACGACAGCAGAGGCTTTTTTCTTGCTGCCCACCCAAACAGCTGGTGTTGGTGTTGGTGTCGGCGCCATCTGATGGTGGTTAGGGAGACTTTCTGATCCCAACAATCAACTGACCTCTACGATTCTCTTGCTGTGATCCTTGGAGAGCCTTTTGCCAGTCCAACCATACTTTGTACATAACATGTGGTCAGTTTTCAGATGTGTCCTCATCCAGGCTGATTTCTAACACCACAGTCTCTTTAAATTTCTTACTTATTGATTTAACAGATGAAACTCACAGTTTTTGCATCTCATTTAATATATTTTCAAAGAGCGCCAATAATACTTGAGGTCACTGTACTGTAATTAATAAAGTGTTAATAGTCATATAGCTAAATATATTTCAAAATCCACTCACTTAATATGGTGTCGGATCTCTTTCAGACATTAAAACATTTCTGTCAACACTTTGTGTTCTGACACCTCTCAAAAAGAGCAAGCTCAAACATTTTCTTCAATCAGTGCTAAAGTAGCTCTTCTGTGGGTTCCGACAACACAGGCTTCACTCCCCACATGCATCAATGAGCCTCGAGAGCCCAAACGGTTGTTAGACTCCGATGGGTGCATGTGACATTCAGAACACAAAGCATGTGACACACTGTGTTCTGAATTTCCTGAAGGACAGTTGAAAATGAATGCCTCTGTTTTCAGGCAAAAGTGTCAGTCACTCGCTACGATTGAATTCATTTTGTTCTCCAGCCCACATCGCCTTAATGTCCTCAAGTTTTCAATATAAGTACCTGACTCCCAGTTTACGGGTTCTTCCCACCAACTCACGGTGACACACCTCAAACCACACAGCTTCTAGTCGTCTTTCACACAGGTCCTACCTCCCAGCTTCTTTATTTATGTTTACGTCTTCGTTGTTGTTATTACTCTCACCAAAGCACTTACACACAAAGACAGGGACATCTGCAGACACACACACAAACACACACACACACACACACAAGTATGAGTCATTCACAGCTTCACTTTGACATGCGGCCCACTCTCCCAGGCGGAGCACTGCCTTTTTCAATCAGATTAGATTGATGAAGCATTAATCCAGTAAGAGCTCCTGCAGACAAACAGGTAAACAAAACATTTACTGTACGGCTTCCCCTCCTTCAGCACCCGTAAGGTGATTTTGCCTTCTTCCAGTTATATCAAATTCAATAAATATCTGACCGCTCTGCCCAAATCCTGTCTTTTGTGCATTTTCTATTGCTGTAGATGTTGGTTTGTGTTTGAGTGTGTGTTACAAGACAGAAATGAATGGCAGAGATTTCAACAGATTGACGTCAGTTTCCATATCTTTGAGGAGGCTTATGTCATTGGTTTAATTCTGAGCGTTGTGTGTGTGTGTGTGTGTGGATGTGTGTCCTAGACCTTAAAGCTTGGTTTCTTCTCCCTCCTAAATGTTGTATTTTATTTCATTGGAAGTGGTTTTTGAAAGGCCTTGACCTTTTGTGCTTGTGAGCTTTTTATGTTTTTGTAAAACGTACTCTGCGTGAATATGACTCGTGTAATCTTTTCTCTCTGCTTCTCTGTGTTTTTGTGCTTCTCAGCTACCATCATTTTAAATGAGCTAAATTGGACAGAGGCCTTGGAGGATGTTTTCCGGAAAAACAAAGAGGACGATCCGTCAATTCTTTGGCAGGTGTTTGGCTCTGCCACCGGATTGGCTCGATACTACCCAGGTGAGCAGCTTAGTAGCCAGTGGGGAGGCTCCAACAACCCGCTGACCCTTCTGTTGTCAGTCATGCGGTCCCAGTTCCTACCAAAGTGGCACCTAATCATGTCTCACACTTATACACACTAAATACTTAACACTTATACATTTATACACAAACACTTATACACACTAACACTTCATAGATGTCTGCTGGACTTTCTTCATCTCTTCCTTTGACTTTGGGCAGAGGAGGAAGATGCATGTCATATTAAATGTTCTTTACCATTATCTTAAATCACCTTCGGTGTCCAAAATCTGCACGGTCTTCATCACAACACAAATTTCCAGGTTATGAATGTCTTGAATGACTTTTGAATCGAGTTTTCTCTCTAAGAATTCATGAAAAGCTCATCCGAGTGCATCCGGGAAGCAACTAGCTTAACTTAGCATTAAGGATATACTCAACATGGCTCTGTCCAAAATTCATGCCTACTAGTCATTGAGACAGTTTCAATACTCAAAATGAACTGATGCTCAGTTAGTTGTGAACACTTTATACTCAGCTAAGCCTCTTGTTTGAGTTGCATCCTTAACGCTTGTAATATTCTCATCTATTCCAATAAGAAGTCTTTGAAGACATACATAAGAGTAAAGTAGTAAGAATAGGAACATTCAAATAAATGAATATTTAGTCTATTGTGATGCACATACCGTATATTCACAAACATTTGTAAACATAAATTTCTCTGTCCCGCCATGTTTTTTTCTCTGCCAAATCCCAGCGTCTCCTTGGATGAACTTGAGCAATTCAGCCAATAAGCTTGACCTCTACGATGTGCGCAGGCGACCGTGGTGAGTGCAGCCCCTGGTTCTGGAATGTGCACATTCGTTTTTGTGTCTTTAAATATCTGAGTGTCAATAATTCCTCTAGAGAAGACGAATGTGTCCTTCAACCTTTCTGTGCAAATGTCATCAGACACATTTATTTGCTGAATGTGTGTTTGCAGGTTGCATACACATGAGCATACTTAATGCCATCTCAACACACACCGTTTAAAACATCCAGGAGTCCCACCAAAGTCAAACCCACTCATAGATACAGATGATGAGTAAGCCACCGCGGATCAAAGGTTACCGATACAAAAAGCTTCATTAGTCTCCTAAAAATGATTAAATCTGGCTGGAAGCCACCGATACTCTCTTAACTATGTTATTAGAATTCATTAACTTCAAAAGCCCCTTCGGCTACCGAGCACTCACATTTGGAACAAAGACTCAGAACTGGCTTGTTTATCACTCACACGGGAGAGGACAGCTATTTAAAGAACCTGACAGGTTCCAGACACAAACAACTTGTTGTTGTTGTGTTCTGGTCTTCCCCATTGTGAAGAACATCAAAGAGAATTAGGCCTGTGTCACCTCATATCAATACCCTACTAAAAACAGGAAGTCATTGTTAATCGCTTCAGAGTTCCTACTCAAACAGGTGAACCTAAAAATATGAAACAGGACATAGTTATTACAACCAGCTATTATATCTAAGTTATGACGTTCAAGACATAGTTATACAACTAGTTCACCCGGTAATAACACTTATAACTATGTTGTAAGTTTTATAACTATGTCCTACATGTTATAACACACAAGATCTAGATGAAACACTTAGGACATAGTAACAACACTCTTGACAGAGTTATAACACATAGGATCTAGTTATTACACTCAGAACATACGTATAACTAAATGCCTTATAACTTTGTCTTAACTGGTTGAACTGGTGTTATAACTATTTCTTGAATTAATTTGTATCAATTGTTGTACCTATGTCCACAGTTACAACACATGGGACATAGTTACAACACTCTTGACAGAATTTTAACACATATAGTTATAACAATTAACATTAATGACACAGTTATAACACATAGGATGTAGTTATTACACTCACAACATATGTATAACTAAATGCCTTATAACTTTGTCTTAACTGGTTGAACTGGTGTATCAATTGTTGTAACTATGTCAACAGTTACAACACATAGGACATAGTTATGGCACTTAAGTCAAAGGTATGCCACTCATGACATATGTATCCGTACGAGATACCCAAGACTTATTTATAACACTTAAGATATAGTTATAATACTCGAGAAAAAGTTATTACACACAAGATACTGTACCGTAACAGCTCTTAAGATTTACTACTGGTTGTTGTTGAAGCAGGAGAAGAGAGTTACACAAAGAAGAGAATCTTGAGTGGTTTCAGACATAAATGATAGAGAGTTCATTTGTAACTCAAAGAGAAACACAAGTTGAACAGACTGAAGATTTATTTTCTGTTCTTTCCTTATAGAGCTTCTGTGTATTTGAATAATCGCCTGTCTGTCTGTGTGTGCCTACATATCTTGTGTGCTCCATAACCACGACTCGTGTCTTGTGACTGTTACTCCCCAGGTACATTCAGGGTGCAGCGTCACCCAAGGACATGCTGATCCTGGTGGACGCGTAAGTGACGACCTTATGATTCAGCCGTCAGACTTTGACTGTATTTTGTTTGTTTGTTTTGTGTGTGCTAGCTCTAACGGCTGTCTCAGAACACCTGGACACCGAAAAACAAATAACAGTCAGTGTATCAGCCAACGGTTTTCTTCCTGCGATACATTAAAAATGGGTCTGAACGCCACAGAAACAGGGTTATGCAATATGATGAATGAAAAACAAAATATTTCCTCTCGCAGCTTAACACAGCGCCGGTAATCGGAACCCAGACAAACAAATGATCGGACTTATTAGACACTAAAAGCATTACAAGAAGTCCACTCAAAGGATTTCAGCCATGATAGACGATAGATTGAGATCTTTCTATTCCTTTTATGCTTCAATTCACGCTTCTTGTTCAAGTGATCCCTCTGCCGTTTGTTCTTGAATCATGGCCTTGCCATTGCCATTCACCCCCTTTACAGTTCCGAATGCAAATCTTATATGCATAAAATAGATTCATCCATAATGCATTTTCCCATTTGGTTGTTGTGAGAGCTTGAAAACAGGATAGACCTAAACTTCATCAATCACCTGAACTGCCAAGATTACTTCACATTGTAGAAGCCCACATTTAGGCATCTTTGTTGTTTCCTTAGGATTTTAAAGTGCACCATTCTAGATTTTGATAAGGCACTTGATATATTTAACAGCCAAAGATTGTAGTATGTGCATAAAGCTACCCCTGGTGGACAAAGGTGTTTTTTTGTTGCCAAAATCCGTTTTTTTTCCATAAGAAATGTGCCAAATGGAGAGTCCTCCTGGTCCTATCCCACCAAACTGTAGAATAAAATGAACTTTGTGGTATTTATATCAAATTTGATGCAGAAGTTATCAAAGTTTCTGAACAAATTTGTTGTCATTTTTTCATGGTATTAGTGTAATATAATAATATTACAGCATTTTTTAACTAAATAAAAAAAAAAAGATCACATGACAATATAAATATTTTAAATTTTTGTGTTTAATCACAGATTACTCACGCATAGCATTTGGAGTAAATGGGTAAACATGCATCTACAGCTTTGTTGCTGTTTCCCAATAATGTGCTATTTTCTGTTGTTCCTACAACATAAAAACACGATATAACAACACGGACCATCTTTCCTCCTATCTTCAGGAGCGGCAGCGTTTCAGGTTATACCCTGAAACTCATCCGAACGTCCGTCAGCAAAATGCTGGAGACCCTCTCTGATGACGACTATGTGAACGTGGTCTATGTGAGTATTAACGGCTTTTTAATGAAAGCAGCATATTTCAATTTTTTATTTCTGAACTATATACTCAAAAGAAATATTACACAGGAAGTTGTTACGGTATTTTAATTTGAAAGTTCACAGATTGATGGACTTTAGAGTGGATATATTTTTGGATTGTAGTTTTGGGTACTTTATGACTTGAACCGGGGGATTGAAGTCATTACTTCAAACATGGCATCGCCCTCGCTGACGTAACGTCATGCACATGGATGAATCTTTATTGTGACTGTGTATGTGCATGGATGCAGGCACACTTATTTGTTCATTTGTCTGACTCAGAGTTTCCTTGTATATGTATTTATATACATATATATACATATATATATATATATATACATATATACACTGTATGTATGCACTTATGTGTCAACGTGCTTCTGTGTTTGTGTAGGACACTATAGCTGGAGTGTGTGTGCCTAATAGAGCACACAGATGACACAGCTTGAGCAAACCCTGAAATGCCAGGGGATAAGTTTGACGAATGGACGTGGGCTTTATTTGTGAACCACTCTTTGAATCAGTGGCATGTAATGGAAAAGCCCCCGCAAGGCCAATTGGAATATGGTGGGAGTCTGAGGCATCGACCCATTAACTGATACGTGGGGATGGAGGAAATATTCATCCATCATAATTTAAAGCTCCATAGTAGGTAGCCCAACATATTCCTGCTTCTGGGCGATATTATTTGTAGAATAATGTCAATAACATTTATGTGGTTGCAGAAGTTATTTCCCCTGCATTGGACACATTTTTGATTCCCAAGCAGACAAAAACACAATTTGAGGTGGATCGACGTAACCTAAGAAGAACTGCAGGTTTCCACCTCTTTAAGCAGCTGTTGTTCCTGTTAGACATCCGACAAACTGCTGTCCGTCACTTAAACTGCGTCTCAACCCTGGATGGAAGTGATAATGTCGAGGGTCTTACTGTTAAGGTTATGGGGGTTCACACAGTTCAATTCTCATCATCATCTTCTTTAAATAATGCATTCTTGCTGCTTCAAGGGTTGTGATTTGGGCTAAATATTTTTAAAATGCAAGTGAGTTGCTGCCTGCAGCAGACAGGTGAATATCTGACTGTAAAATTGTTGTTTGGTTCCACTTACTTTAAGCGTTTTACACGTGGGCGTGGCTTAAATCTTCCTCAGCCTGTAGTTGAAATGCTCTTTGTCCTTCTTTTAGGATGGAGCCAACTTAAATTAGTTCTGAATCGTCTACAAATTAATAATTCATTTCATTTTCTCCCACTCTCTTTAATAAAGCATTGGTCTATGTTTTTGTTTAGAGCTTTCAAATTAGCAAAGTGATAGGGCTTTTAAAAGGAGTGGATTTGGCAGCAGTGTAATAAGAACGTTCATGGCATCCACCTCAAGTCTGAATCTTTTGAAGGTACAATATCTTCAAACCGTTACCGATAAAGTAGTGTGCTTGTTTATGTGTGTGTGGGTGTGTGTGTGTGTAAGACCGTACGTCTTACCAACATTGTGAGGACAATTGTTTTTAACACAGTCACATTGCGGGGAATCATCTTCCTTATGGGGACCAATGCATTCATCAGAGCAAATCATGAATTAGACAAACACATATTCTTGTTTTGTGGGTTTTGTTACAAGGCTATCAAATATCTGAATCACCGTTTGTTGACAAACTCGCCAGTTGTGTCACCTCTGGTAAAAAACACCTGCAACCAAACACTGGTCTGCTAACATGAGATCCGTAAATTCGAGATTCATTTTTTTGTTCTTTATTTCAAATGTTGGCGCAAATCTATTCCTCACTCAAATCTATTCCTCACTCAAATCTATTCTTCATGCAAATCTATTTCTCTGCCAAAATCAATTACCTTAAACAACTTTCCTCTCCATAATCGCTTTGCCTCCGTCAAAGAGTGGATATCCCTGAATTCCCTTTATCTTAATCTTACTCCAGACAAAACTGAAAAACTGCACCGGACTTCTTTTCCTGTTGATCAGTTTATTGTCCCACTACGGCCAAATATCAAATCTACTGCTTTTACAACACCAGCTTTAAAAGTGTTGATTATCATATTATAAATGACGGTGATCTCAGAAAGACTTTTCCTTAATGCTCTTTGAGTTTTGAACCCATATTTGAAATTTTGTATCTTTATTTTTCATCTTAGAGAATTCCAACTAGACTTTGGTGATTATCTAGAGGAGCAGGTATATAAGAAAATCCAAGCAAAGGAACAGATTAGTGTTGCTCACACACAGATGTGCACACTAGTACTGTGAGAGGTGATAACTGTCTGCAGGGACAGTGTTTGTGGACCTCTTGGCTGTGTGTTGGAGACTGTGTGTGTGTGTCTTCACCTGTGATCGTGTTGGCAGTATAGGCCAAAACAGATGTTGGGTATTAATGAGCCATGTCCCAGTTCTCCCTGGATGCTGTGTGTATGTGGTTCTACGTGTGGGTAGTTTTGTATTTGTGGGTGTGCATGTATTGATAGGGTTCCATCTGTTCTTCCACATTAACTTCTCACCAATTATAAGATATATTTTTTACTTTAAATGTACTTCAAAGAGTTACAACATTGTCTGGTGATATCTCTCTAATAAGTTCATAATCAAGTTCCTTGTTGTTTTCTTTGCCTCCTTACGCCACTGTTTTCACATTCCCACCTACTCTCCTGCCAACCATTCCTTCTGCTCCTGTAGCTCCCTTCGGTCTGTGCTGATTTGATTAAGGCTGATTAAATTTCACACGTGACACATTTTAACTACGGCATAGCCGTTACATGGAAGTGTTATTGAAGTAGAGCTATTTATTGAATTTATTCAACTTTTTTTAGTAGCTGTTGTATTCTTTAAACCCCAAAATGGATTAAAATGAATCCCTTTTCCTGGAACGCTTTACTTTGAGTCTATTTTATATGTATTTTTGGGATCCTGCATGTCTCTGTGTCAAAGGCTAAACAGGCCACATATTTACTGTAAATATGTGCAAGTGCCTTCCCTCCACTCCCCATCATCCCTCCTTCCCTCTTCCCTCCAGTTCAACGACAAGGCCACGTATGCCTCCTGCTTCGAGAACCTGGTGCAGGCCAACGTCCGCAACAAGAAGATGCTGAAGGAAGCAGTGCAGAACATCACTGCCAAGGGTATCACCAACTACAGAGGCGGCTTTGAGCTGGCCTTCGAGCAGCTGGCCCAGGTAGTGTCTGCAGGGTCACGCATGATGGGATAACTGTGTTTGGATAAATGCCCAAACTCTGAGGACACTGGGGATGGCAGGGTTAAGGAGATGAACTGACAACCACAAATCTACTTGTTTATTGAATTTATCAATTTTATTTAATAAGAAGAGTTATGAAGGGAAACAGGACACACTGATAATGCTCTTCCAATGGTGCCCTGATGAAGAGTGAGGGTATGTCGCCCTCTTGTGGTTACTCTTTGACAATGCTAGTTTATTTACCAGTGCTCTACTTTCTGTTTCTCCTGTCAGCTTGTCATTACATCAATAATAGGGCATTGTTATTCAATTTCCTTGATTCAATTGTGGTTTTTTACTTTTGTATCCTTCAGATGAATGTGTCGAGAGCCAACTGTAACAAGATCATCATGCTCTTCACTGACGGTGGAGAAGAGAAGGCCGAGGAGATCTTTAAAAAATACAACCCTAATCAAGCGGTAAGACTGCAAACACACGCCTCTCCGAACGTCGAACATGACTGCCTTAGTTTTTCAAGGAATACTGGGTATTTTTTTTGTTTTTTTAAATGGTTCTGTACAAACGTTTTTCCTCTTCCAGGTGCGCATCTTTACATTTTCTGTGGGTAAACACAACTATGACAAAGGGCCGATACAGTGGATGGCCTGCGCTAATAAAGGTATGTGGTTTAGTCCTCATGTGGCATAGATCACATGACATATCTGAAGTCTTTCCTCTTTTGTATGAGGAGTTAATAATTATTATAATTAATAATAATTGTACAAAATTAAAAAATATTCCACAATATGCTCTTTTAAAGCATAATGTGAATAATCACTTGTGGTTTGGTTTCCAGTAAAGTCCTCAGTTTGGTTAGCTTTTATGTCTTTCTGGCACCTTATGTGCTTTCATCATTTAAACTTATCATAATTAAGATTATATTGTCAGCATATAGTGGCATGAACTCATATCTTTGTTTCAGGTTACTACTATGAGATCCCCTCTATAGGTGCCATCAGGATCAACACTCAGGTAAACTCTGAATCTTTGACATGGAACTTAACTGAGTGTTCTGCACTCTAGTGGAGAATTAACGAACCTACATGGAGCAAAATAAAACTGGTAACCTTCTCTCCTTGTTTTCTTGTTTGGCAGGAGTACCTGGATGTTTTGGGCAGGCCTATGGTTAAAGACAGCAAAAAGGCCAAGCAGGTTCAGTGGACCAACGTCTACCTGGATGCGCTGGTATGATATCTGCTGCCCTCATGTTCCACAAGGCGGCACTAGACAAGTGTGGGATAAGAGAATCTTTTAAAGTCAAATGTAGAGAGAGTCAAATCTGTTTTCTGTCATATGAAAGGTTTCAGATAAATTATTCCTACCATTTGTTTTGATCGGTGCTAATGATTCTGGGGAGAATAACTTTTAGGTGGCGGTGTAGATAAGAGATCAGTCTGGTGGATATTGTCATCCATTTACCGATAAGCTGCTCAACTTCTGTAACTGTAACGACCTTTTAGGTATCAGCTGTAATGAGGTTTTATCATATAAAATGGTCACATATTATGATGTTTTCCTGTGAATTTATGTTCTTCATAATTGTTTGACATGACCGATTTCCCCTAAATGTCTCTTCAATCCGTTCAATCTTCCAGGAGCTTGGCCTCGTGATCACCGGAACTGTACCGGTTTTCAACAAGACCAGTACCAGCTCGAAGGTAGACAGCAATATCAGTATTATTTTATCCTTTTCAAGTATATCCCAATTTACTTAATTACAGACGCTGTCTAAGCATATTCTTATATAATAAATACTAATTTCTACACTGTAAAAAGAGGATTGTTTGATGAACTAATAAAAATCCAGAAAGCTTTGAAAATTGTTACATTTCTTTCAAAAACCTTTTTTTCCCCACAGTTTTACCTTCAAATAGCATAAAATATAAAACAGTAAACGAATATCTGTTCATTATTGGTGGTATTATCTTAGTGCTGCAGCATTTTACGTCAAATATTATACCCTGTAAAAACAGAATTGTTGTTGCACTTTAACACATTTAAACACAATTAAATTTAAAAAAATCCAACTTACATTTTACACTCAATAATACTTAAAAAGTGAACATTTTGTTTTACAGTTCAAAATGTCAGAACTTCCTTCTTCGTCCTCATTCATTTTACACTCAATAATACTTAAAAAGTGAACATTTTGTTTTACAGTGTAAAATGTCAGAACTTCCTTCTTCGTCCTCATTCATTTTACTTCACAGTTGACTTACTCTCAAAATTTACGTGACACGGTATAATAATTATCCGACTCAATCAAAAAAACATGCACTACAAATTCACTCAATTATCATCTCATCCCTTACTTTCATCCCTCTCTTTGTTGTGGCGATCCCACAAATCCTTATGCTGACCCCGACATCCTTCAAAGCTGTCCCGCGAGCCTCTACAGGAAGAGAATCTGGCACCTCATGAAGCAAATATCAAATAGAGATCGGACCTACAGAGAGACAAATAATTCGGTAGCTTAAGTGCTTCAAGATGAGTTCCAATGTCTACGTTTGAGGGTCTTGGCTACCTCCAGCATGGCTGCGAAATAAAGCTGGAAATGCTTCGTCAGTGACTCGTGACAGCGTTTGAAACTTTTCAGAATGAGTCCGTCCAGATTTCTGTTTTCCTCCATTTCCTTAGATTCATTCAGAATGCAGAGAGGAGCCGAACTCATCCAGGAAAAACATCAAGCACTTTAAGCGGTTCTCTATTGTTTTCCTTTCAGAAATCTCAGAAGTTTCAGAACCAGCTCATCCTGGGAGTCATGTCTATTGACGTTTCCCTGGAAGATATCAAGAGACTGACACCTCGGTTTACAGTAAGAGCAAAAGGATAAATAAACACAAGCAGCTTCCACCATTCCTCCGTTCACCTTTATCTCCCCTTTTTATTTTCCTCTTTCTGCAGTTTGGACCGAATGGCTACTACTTTGCCATTGACCCTAATGGATATGTGCTGCTCCATCCTAATCTCCAACCACTGGTAGGCCAAAACGATTCAAAACGCGGACACAACATTTTTTTTTTTTATGTTCCTCTAAACATGTGGCACTTCAGCAAAAAACCACTTTGAACCTGACCCAACAACAATTATCTGTGAGAAAATCTTTGACTCTTGGGGGACATTTGGATCCAAGTATTTATTATATGCCGTAAGCCGCATCTTGGCATCCAGACACTGGTGGCGGCGGCTGATGATTCTGCTGAGATGCACGTAACAGCAGTGGGAAGGAACTAGATGAACAGAAAGAATCATTCAAAGCCAAAGTGTGGGATATTTTGGAATCGTCATAATCTGCAGAGCCTTCGTGGTAACGCGATAACTCATACTAATACATTTCATGAATCATTTTTTGTATATTTCCGACACAAGGAGCAGCTTTATTTACAAAAGTTTCCGGGCCATAATCAACCATTGGTCTTATTTAGTGCAAATTTGATGCATATTAACCGAAAAGAGGAGATTGAATTTACTCTAATGTTTCATATTTTACTCACTAGCCCACTAGCACACAGTTGTTACGCATAACTTCAGATATAATTGAAGGTGTTCAATCAGGGTGATTACTTGTACAAAGTAGGGGATTTGGGGCTTTCCACAGATATATCTTTGCAGTTTATACTGCAGACCAATTGTTTTCTTTTCGATGTAGACTGCCAAGTTTCATGAACCTGTGACGTTGGACTTCCTGGATGCGGAGCTGGAGAATGACATCAAAGTGGAGGTTCGGAAAACAGATCAGTCCATCTCTTGAGCTCATATCACCACGTAGATGGTTTTCATTCTGAATATGGCATTATTGATATCTATTGTCCTTCATTCATTGATGGATTTTCGAACCGACAGATGAGAAAGAAAATGATCGACGCACAAACAGGGAACTACACAATGACCACGTTGGTGAAATCCCAAGATGAGGTAATTTCATATAGAAACAATATCTAAGTTCAAGTTATAATAAATGTATTTGTTTGTAAAATGTGACAAACTGACCCAACTGTCGTCCTCAAAGCGCTACATTGACTCATGTCAGAGGATGTACACGTTTGAACCGGTGCTGGGGACGGGTTACAGGTAACTGTTAAATACTTCTTATCAAGGAATGAATCTATTCTGTGTGTGAAGCACATTTTACCCAAGGTCAGGCCGGAACTAGAGAAACTCCAGATGCTTTTTACACTCTGACAGTCATAACTGAGTAGAACCATTTTGTTCTCATTGGGACTGGAGCTGAACTGAGGTGTGAAGTTCCGGACACAGTCCAGGCCCGGATTTTGAGGTGAAAAACTGCAGGGCCAATAATCACAACTCTGGTCCAATATTTGGAAGATTTTTATCAAATCTTACCGACTGATTTACTTTTTTCTTCAATTAAAGATGGAGAATTTAATGTTTTCTATTGGTATGTTTGTGGGTTGAGCAGGACTAACGCATGCAGTTATTGTCTTGGATAATCAAATACTTGCTTGATCCAACCAGAAGCAAAATGTTTTTTATAAAAGCAATAGAAAATAAAACTAAACTAAACTAATTTCTTCAATTTAACATACTGTTCAAAAATACTGAGTTACCGAAAACATGCCAGGTCAGGGTTCGGGTTCATGTCGACCTCCAGAGGGAGACAATAATATATGTCATCAGAAATGCTGCTGTGACATTGGGTAAGAGGTTCTGTTGTGTGTGTCACCTCTCAGCCTGGCACTGGTCCTTCCTGACTACAGCATGCATTACATCAAGGCCAAAATCGGCGACACAATCACCCAGGCAAAATGTAAGTACGATCAAAATCTCCTTTTTCGATTATTGAAGCTGACTCATGAATCTACACAATGAGATCTATCTTTCCAACCACGAGTTCAATTGTGTCTAGATTTAGCTCATATAAATTCATAGAGGGAAATCTTTATTGTTTTATTCCTGAGCTCAGACAAACTAGTTAACTCATTATTGAGTCACTGTGGGATCTGATCCTAGAGCAGACTGCTGACTTCATAGAAACGGTCAGGTTGAGTCAATACGGACTGTTTAAGATTATTAATGAGTCACATTTAATTCAAGAAGTTCAATCAGGTGGATTTGTTTTACAGCGGAGGGGATTGGGGGAATTTTCGGGGACATATCCTTGACTAGGTCCGGGTTTTTATCACATACAGAGAAATGTTGAAAATGACGGCTGATGTTCTCCAGTGACATTAATTCTCTCCTTGTGTGGCTGATAAACACCAGTTCCTCGGCCCGTAGTTCCCATCCATCACTTATAATGTCACATGCTCATGCACATTCAAAAATAATCGACACCAACCCGTCACGCTGGACTCCCCTTAAACAGCACAGATCCTCAGTTGTGGTGCTGTTCAAAGTTCTTGTGACCAGACAGCGGGACGAGTGGCTCCAGTCTCCTCTTTCACACATAAAGTCCTCATCAATTCATCTACAGCGAATAACCTCGGGCATATTCGATAATACAGCGGATCAGAGGTTCCATATGTGGGCCTCATGTCGCTTTTGAGCCATATGTGTTCCCACCAGTCAAAGATGTCATTCACTCACAGTGGTACTCAAAAGGACTGTTTTCTAATGGGTGTGTGTGTGTCCAGTTAAGATTCTAGCTGGGGTCCTTTCCTCTCTCTAGGTTTTCTGGTCAACAAGGGGTTTTGGTTCCAAGATGTGGTCTTTTTAGTCAACCACACTTCTGGTTAGGTTTTAGGTCTGATTTCCGACCTTTAGGGCAGCATTTGGCGACTCTGTATTCCAGAGCGCTGCTGAAATCAGCCGCCAGAGACATGAAGCTGACTTGACATGGGTAATCAATCACTGGGAACATTCCATTGCCTTTGTTTTGGTCTTTTCTTGTATGCTTTTATTAGCTACAGTTGTAGGGACCAGTGTGGAAGCTGTAAGCTGGTGCATTGAGATGTGACTTGGCACCTGAATGCACCACAACTCTGTCGGAATCAATGCGTACAGGAAACAGCAAATTATTTTAATGTGATAATTCAAAATTGGGTAATTTGTTTTGCTCGTGAGTGGATGTTGTTTTGCAGGAGTCTGTAAAATGTGGAGTAACTAATGAGCCTAACAATAGTATGAATTTAATGGGGATAAGGTCACACACTGAAATTGGTATGAATAGTAAAGAAAAGATTTTTAAAATCTATGGAACAAGAAGTAATAGTAGCACAACTGTATCAACTGCTATTTCACGAGGAAGTCTGGAGAGACTGAGAAGTATGTTAGACTGGTACTGGACATGTTTGGGTTCATAGTGGAGCTGGGACTGCATCATGGATCGGCTCTGAGCCCCTTCTTGTTTGCTATGGTGATGGGCAGGCTGACAGTTGATGTCAGGCAGGAGTCTCCATTTACTATGATGTTGGTGGAGGACATTGTTATCCATAGTTAGAGCAGGGAGCAGGTGGAGGAGAACCTGAAGAGGTGGAAGTATTCGAAGGAGAGAAGAGGAATGAAGGTCAGTGACAGAAAAACAGAATACATACAAAGTCCAAGTTAGACGTCTTGGAGACAAAGTCAAAGAGGACAGATTGAGATGGTTTGGACCCTTGGAGAGGAGGGATAGTGGATCCACTGGTAGAAGGATGCTAGAGATGGAACTACTAGGCAGTGGAAGAAAGAGATGAGGTTTCTGGATGTGGTGAGAGAGGACACGCACCAAATCCATTCCTCTGTCCTGTTGGCGTGACAGAGGAAGATGCAGAGGACAAGGCAAGATGCAAGCAGATGTTCTACTGTGGCGAGCCCTGAAGGGAAGAGCTGAAAGAAGAAGACGCACAATATTAACTGTAATATACTTTTGATTGATGTTAAAACACGGAGAGCCTTCAAAGGGGTTCTTTCTCAACATGTCAGCTTGGACTTTGATCAAATAAACTCGGTGTGACAGTGTGTTTATAGAGCCTCCACTCACAGAATTACTTTTGGTCACTTCTTAGGACATTACTTTGACTCCTTTCACTCCCTGGGGACTAACCTCAAGTGTAGTCATAACAATAGCAAAGCACACCCAAACTGTGAATCACCCTCTGACTTTAAACCAATGAGTTGCTATCTACTCCTCTCAACTTCAGACGCAAAAAAGAGTGATCTTCATGGACCACCAAACATTCCTGGAGCTTCACAAAGTTTATTTTTGGGGATGTACGTAACTCAGGCAGGGTTTAAGTTAAATGAACCCCTGAGCAGAACAGCTTTAACCCCCTTTTTATCCTCCACCAGTAACTTACTGTTTGTATACAATATTCTTATTCAATGTCTATTGAATAAAATATTGTGTCTTTTTCCTTCACTGCTCTCCGTCCCCCATTATCCTCCTCCCTCCTCCTGTTCTCCTGGACCCCCTGCAGCGTTTCTAGGCAAGTATTTTCCTCTTGTGCTTCACCTCCTGATCCCTGTCTCCTTACTGACTTACCTCCGATGCTGCATCACTCCTAACTCGTTCCATCACGTCACAGCTTCACCAGCAGAGAGAGAGTACCTGTTATCCTTCACTAGCAGCTTCCGTGTCATTTTGACAATTCTGCTACGTTGAATTACGCTAGCGCCCGCTCTCAGCGGCAGCGCCCGCCAGTGTGTCGCAGATGTGACTCTTTTTAACCTCCACCTGCTCCAACGGCTCTCAGATGTGGTTCTGGAACTAGACCGCTGCAGCAGGAAGGACAGGATGTTTGTATTAGTAAAAGGTGAAACTATAAAGGAGTAAGCTGTGACTCGGCACCCCTAACATGAGTTGGTACATAACCTTTTTTTTTAGTTTTCTCTTTTTGACTCACGCGGTAGAATAAAGCCTTTTTACACTGATCCTAATCAAAGACAGCCTCCCTCGTCCATCCATGTGCAATGTCACCAGTTTTGTCTTATTTGAGGTCAGAGAATGGAACGTTTTAATGGTTATTATTTATATAAAACCGAAGAATAATTTTTGTTGATTGATTCAAGAAGGTATTTTAATGTCCATTTAACCCGTTAATATCCTGCTTACCTGTTTAGTTGAGCACATTAGAGTCACTATTCGTTTCGAGCTGTTTATAATATGACCCAGGGGCAGCATGTGTATGCTAAAAGGTAAGGGGCCAAGGTTAGAGCCCCGGGGGGCACCACGGGTCAAAAGGCTTACCCCCTGAGGAAATTTTCATGGTGGTTGAGAAAGTCCTATTTTATAAGTAGGATTTTTTTTTTACTAACTTTTTGATTTACTAGACAGATTCTACTTCATATAACCAAAACATTTCAAATAAGAGTCAAAAAGTTTTCTATAAACGTTCTTGTCTAAACAATTTGCCACTTTATGGTTAAACACAAGTTATAGGTTTTAAACTAAAAGTACACTATGTGAGAAAAAAGAACCTGGTTTTCCAAATCGAATGGGTTGGGGCCCGCGTTAACAAATAGCACCACTGGTACAGTTAGCCAGCATGCTACTCACCCGTGGATGGAAACAGGTGATCTGCTGTGGCAAACCTGAAAGGGAGCGGCCGAAAGAACAGCGTCTAAGATGTTAAATGAATTAAAGCTCCAAAGAAATAAGACATTTTCCATAGCTTTTTTTTTTCCTCCCAGTGAAGACATTAAAGGGTTATAAAGAACCAAAGTGAACTTGTCCCTTATTTTCTTTAAGACGCAGCAGGTTTTCGTTGAACATGTTTGAAATTGATTGGTGTTGAAATACATTCACATTTTGGAATGGATTGTTGCTACATGTCTGAGATATTACACCGATACGGCTCTTCACAAAACTGGGAGGCATGTCACCATTAGCGAACAAAGCGTGTGAAAGTGCAGCAAATATAAGCAGGCGTCACTCCTTAAATCACCCTGCTATCCATCATTACCAGATACGCCGTTGAATTAGGAAGTTGTGACCCAGTATCAAAAGAAAAAGCACATGGGTGCAATTATTTCCCAATCAAAACCACCAAAGAGGACAAAGAGTAGCCAATGTCGTCATGAGAAATTTGGCTGCAGAGTGTAATCAACTGTCAAGAAGACATGCTTTGGAGAATGTCAGTGGAACGTGGAGTTTACGAGCTGCGGTTAATATTCCTGAGTACGTGCTCATGTGCAATATTGTAGCGATAATACTTCACTGAAGAACACAGATTTACTGTATCATAAAAAGAATGCTAATACTGCTGCTGCAATAAAAGAAAAAAGAAGAAAAATCCTCCTAATCATAACTTCCAGAACTTCTGAACACATTTTAAGCCTCTCCTTGTGTTCTCCATCAGCACCGTCTCCATTTACAGCCAAAGGCCTCAAACCTTTGCTTCGCAATCCAATATTTCTATTCAGGACAAGCTCTGTGAATAAAATATTGTGTCACCTTTGACCGCTGTGGTTTTACCCTGCCTCCTTTTCCCTCTCTTTTCCCTCCTGTCTTCTCCTCCCCGGGGGGACGATTCTGTCGCTCGCGCACTTTCTCTCTGCCGGGACTTTTTTCCACTCCAGGGAAAAATGGCAAGTATTTTTATTTTCATCTCTCTCCTCCTGGACGTTCTCGTTTGACTTTTAGCCAGCATGTCTGTCCAAGTCTGTTCTGGACCTTCTTTTTAATGACCTACTTTCAGCTGTTTTGGTACAGTTTGGCTTTGCTTCAGATGCTCACTCCAGTTCTACGACTTCTGGAATGCAACCTTAATACCAACAAAGCTCCCATTGCCTTTTAACCGCATACCTTATACATGTACTCAAAGTAATAGAGTATAGTGTTTGAAGGATCAAGGATGTTGTGCTCACCTAACAGAACCTTTAGTTCATTAATAAATACAGATCTAAGTTAAGGGATTATGGGATAATATTGTTTGCATTATGTAAAACACAAGAGGAGAAAAACAATGTGGGTTGAAAAAACACTTTCTCTCTAGTTTGGTTTGTTGCATTTTTTTCTGTTTGTCCTCAAATGTGTTTTATGTCCGGCGTCTGGTTTCGTCTCTCTTGCATGAAATGCACCGATGGATCCACCAGGGGGCCATTTCGGTCTCAGTTTCAACGAAGCATTTCAGGATGCAAAATAGAAATAATCCACTAAAGTGAAGCGTCTGTTTTTTTTTAAAGTGAAATGAGTAGAGCCCTCTACACTCATTGACACACTTTAATTAAGTAAAATGTAATCAGCCTGGAAGAGGATGTGCCTGTAAACTGCCCTCATCCACTGTGAGGGGGATGGTTTGACTGGCAAAATAGTCTCAAAGGGTTACAGCTAGAGAATTGCAGAGGTCAGTTGAATCTTGGGGTCAGAAAGTCTCCTAAACCTCCATCACAACTCCATCAAAAGGTGCCAATAATTGTGGAGGGCTCTGTATTTCATACATTTGTGTATATGACATGTAATAATTATGATACAACTAATAGAAAATAATAAAAACTTGTTTCCTTTCACCAGTTTCTGAAAGCCTGCTGGCCGATAAGTTTGACGAATACGGCTATACATTTATTGCACCAAGGTAAGACCGAGCTCCAGGATTATATTTGCAAGAAGCCCAGCGGCGAGTGAAACCTTGTGTTTCCACTTTCATCTGCGTACAGTTGTCCACTATAAATGTCATTTTCTTCAGACTGTACTGCAAGGACTTGAAGCCACCTGACAAGAACAAGAACAACACCGAGTTCCTCATGGAGTTCAACGAATACATCGACATAAAGACTCCAAACAACCCCTCGTGTGAGTACGCAAAAATGAAATGGCAGGAAAAAGAGCTGCGTTACTCGCTGTAGCGTGTGTGCGTGAATGAATGAGTGTCATCTAAAGGCTTTTTTTTACCCAGAGGTCCGCCTCATTCCACTGGAGCACAGGTCTGGCTGTGTGGTGTGCATGACCAGGCAAAAGCTCTGTGATGTGGAACCCCCTATGTTTGTGTTGCCCATTTGATGCTAACTCTAAAAGTCTGACCATCACACGCCTGAGTGCACATGTGTGAGGCACATCGGCACGGATGTGACACATACGCACACATACACACCCCGTGCACACACACACAATGCTCACCAGTAATATGCCGTCCACACCACGCCTATAGCCGCCCGACCTCACCCAATTACTGTGTGTTTGTGAGAAAGAGCAGGACACGTCAAGCCAGGAGCACGAGAGCGGCAATAAAACACAAATCAGAGGCCAGTGACCTTCTCCCCAACATCTGACCAATGCATTTAACATCCACACGCTCATTGATACCATCATTAATAATGCTCCCTCATATTTATAAAAGATCCATAAAGGATTGGAGCTGGAGAGCGCGGTTTCAACATATCAACAGGATCAATCCAATAAAACTTTTTCAGCCCATTGAAATATGACTTTCCCCATTATTAGCTGCTAGTTTAATGGAGTCCATAGGGAGTTCAGAGGGGGAGCCAGAGCCAGAGGTATGGCCTATTGGCGGTCTGAGTGTCGTTACACGCTTTGCTTGGTTAAGCCACTGCAGTGGCGAAGAAGTTGAAGTACATTAGAAATTCCTAGGCTGCCTTCAATAAAGGCGCCCTAATGAAAACCACTGCACCAGGAGGGAAGGTGGGTTAAGAGGGATATAAAGTGTTACACCAGCTGTTTTCTCTGATGTGTGTGGTGTGTCATAAAGATTGGCGGAGGTGGAGGAGGTGGTGCGGGTATAGCGACGAGCCCCCTATGTTAATGGACTGAAGCCGGTTGTCGGAGGGTTCAAAGTGGCGGGCATGACCAAAAGAAAAGAGAAAAATTGGCGAAGGTCTTTTATCGCCTGTTACTTTTCTCATGTGGTCTTTCACCTATACCAGCCCAACATCGACACCTTGTCAGCCTCAGGCACATCAATCATTGTTTGGACTATTTTACTGCATTTATTTCACTATAATATCATGTTTTTTCCCAAACAATTGACTGGTTCTGTCCCTATTCTGCCTCATTTGGACCTTTTAGCTGCTTTTATACTTTTTCCCATTCAACAAAAATTAAGGCCATCAACTGTGTCCCCACAACAAGGGTGTATCCCCTAAATGCCCCCAAACCCCTGCGTTGTACAAGCAATCCCCTTGATTGTACTCCTCAAAATTTAATGTGAAGTCATGTTCGGGTTGTTATGGTGTTTTTTTTAGTAATATAGCAAGTATTAGAGTAAAATATGATATATATATATATATATATATATATATATATATATATATATATATATATACCTGATAGATCTTCTCGAGTCGATTCATAAGCAACAAATTTAAACTAAATCGAACCAAATGTTGAAAATTTATGACCTGAAACATTTGGCTCCCCCTAGTGGTGGAAACTCAAGTCTGTGGGGAATAAAGTTTAAAAATGAGCCAAGAAATAGTTTTTGAGTTATTGCGTTATAACAAAGGATTTGCATATAATTATCTTCCTGGCCTCACTGTTGTTTTTTCCTCTCTGGCTTTCCCCGTTTTCTCTTTCTTGTCACGCAATCTATAGCCGTTAGCTATAGAAATAAAATTAGGATTTATCTTTATATTCGCTAACAGATTTTCTGTTACTCAAGCCTTTAAGAATTTAATAACAAAATGGATAAAGTGGTTATATCGAAAGCTCATTAGTAAAACTCTTTAAAGCTGAATTAAACATTTACATCCGTGGGAGATTGAACGCTAAGCCTAAAGAGATGCTTTGCTGTTTAGGTAATGTAGAGCTGGTGAACAGGCTTCTCCTCGATGCTGGAATCACGTCGGAACTGATCAAGATTTGGAAAAATTACGACGCTCCGTAAGTAAATCACCAAAACTTTGAACTTAATCATCAAGGT
Source organism: Lophius americanus (assembly GCA_037951165.1). NCBI lineage: Eukaryota > Metazoa > Chordata > Actinopteri > Lophiiformes > Lophiidae > Lophius > Lophius americanus. The sequence goes on along the minus strand of JBBDHG010000002.1, from coordinate 158,953 downwards.
ATTTATTAAATATGGCAATTAATTACTTGGTATTTGTTGATCTTCTCTGCCCGCCAGTGTGAGTGTTGCAGCCAGGTTTGTGGCGACAGATGGAGGCATCACACGGGTCTACCCCAAAAGGTACATGTCAATCTCCCGCAGGATGAGGGGCTGACTGGGAAACACGGGAAGAAGCAGATGTGATCTTCAAAACTATCCCATAAAGAATGTAGACCTTCTGGGGCAGCAGAGTTCATTTACATCTGAAAAATCATCCAACCGTTAATGCTGGGTAATGTTTGGGTGATACGCAAAGATGGCCATAGGTTCCTATTCCTGTTCTGAGTTTGACCCCTACTACCAGGTGGTTCCAAGGGTTTTCATTGGCCTTATAAGATACACACTCGAGTCCTTCTAGAGGAACGTGAGAGGGATTCCTCCATAAAATCTGAAAAAGCAAATGCATGAAATATATTTGCAACATGTAAGTCAGACTGCAACAGTAATTTCAAAAAGAATTGCAGATGGTGTAAAGAAATCTGCCGTTGTTTGAGGAGAGGATGATAATGGCTTGTGTGTGTTTGTGTGTGTGTGTGTGTGTGTGTCATTTGTAAACTGTGTTTGACAGTGCTGGACTGTTCTGGGAAGAAGAAGCAGAGACGTATGAATCTAGTTTCTACAAGAGAAATTTGGACAATGACTTGTACATCTTTACTCCGTATCCATCTCTGGAGCCTAAAGAGAACGGTGAGTAAAAGCCGACAGAGTCTGTAGGCCATCATGTTCACGCACACACACACAGTACTTTTTCCTTTTTATATGCATTATTCCCTTATTCTTCTTCTTTCTTTCTTTTTTCTTCAGCCAGTGACTCCGACTCCCTCCTGGTGAGCAAAGCAGTAAATATCATCGTTAATGATATCAAGCTCAAACCAGCTGGTAAGGACACACGACACTCCAACAGGAGAACGAGGGGCTTGTAATTACACATTTATAACCCCCATTTTTCAGGTTGTCCCTCTCAATCATAACCCGCTGCATTTAAACTCACACTTACAGCTCTCCGCCTTATTTACGAATCCACGGTACGTTTGCAATCCTGCAGCCTGAACCCTTTTCCTGCCTTTATGTATTCTGACGCACACACGCACATACACACACACAGACGGACGGACACACACATATAGTGTTTGCTCTCACTCAGAGGCCGCTACCCCTCGTTTGTCTGTTTCCTCCTCTTGCTGTGACATGTACACACAAACACACACACACAAACCACCCATCAACTTGTCTGGTCTCCTGTGATCTTTGGCCAAGTTTGCATTTTCCGAGTTCAGAGAGTAAAGTTGACATGGAGGTCCAGCATGATCTAAGATGTCTGGCTTTTTTTGTTTGATCGCAGTGGTCGGAGTGAAGTTGGACATCGGTGCCTGGATGGTGAACTTCATCAACACCACTCAGAGGATGAATGTGAGTAGATCGTATCTACATGACACACACATGGACACACACCCGGTCCAGACTGTGACTCATTCTTCTATCTGCTGTAATGAATTTTTAGTGCAATGATGAGATCTGTGGCTGTCAGCGGAATCATCCGGTAAGAGGCTTAACGGCCTAATTTGAATTTTCTGCTGTTATTATTTATGAATGACACTAATAACCGTAAGACGTTGGCTAAACCTCTCTGTCGTTCCAGTACGTAGACTGTGTCCTTCTGGATGACGGGGGCTTCCTGGTGATGTCTAATAAAGATGAGGACATTAATAAGGTGAGTTACTGCATTTTTGTTTTATTCCTGAGCTCAGAGAAAGTAGTTAACTGTATTTATCTTCATCATGGAGTCACAATGGGATCTGATCCTAGAGCAGACTGCTGACTTCATAGAAATAGTAACATTTATTCGATATGGACATTTTGAGATTGTTAATGAATCCCATTTCATTTGAGGAGCTCAATCAGGTGGATTGCTAGTACAACGAAGGGGATCGGGGGGTTTTGGAGGTATACCCTTGCTGAATGCAATACAATGTCTTTAGAACAATTCTTGGTCATGTTAAGTCACCAACATCAGTGAGTACAAGCAAAACGATACGGATGAAATAATCACAAACACCGGGCCCACAAATCCTCCATAATAATATAACCACCTGTCAGCGGGTGGGATATATTAGGCGGGGAAAGTATATTGTGGGATCTGAGCAGCTTTGTCACGGATGTAATGGCTAGACGACTGTGTCAGAGCATCTCCAAAAATGAAGGTCTTGTTGGGTGTTCCCCGTCTGTAGTGTCAGGATCATATAGCTTTACAGACAGTGTGCAAAAAAAGCTTAAAAAATAAAGAATCGGTCATTAAACGTAATCAAAGTAAATATGTGTAATATTGATGTGAAGCCTTACAACAAATATTGAAGCCGACGATCAAAGCGTTTGTCAATGCGCCGAAATCATCCACAATCCCTTTCCTATTCAAACAAGATCCAATTTGTCGTAAAAGGTTCGTATTACTCGCGATCAGCCAAACCTGTCAGTCAGTCTCAATTTGCCCTCAACAACCCGTACGAAAAACAAATGAATGAAGCCTCTTAAAACTCGACTCGACCCGTCTTCACGTGTTATTATTAACAGATAGACACAAACACGTACAGTAAGTGCACACATTGTTCCCATTGCCCTATGCTAAACGCGGGCCCCTGCTGTCATCCGAGTGAATGTTTTTTCATGCAGCCTTGGCTCCTTCCTAATCAGGGCTGGGTGTGCGTTGGATAAATCAGTCGCCCTCTGAAGTTTGGCAGCAGCACTAAAACCCAGGGGCCTGAGGCCTTGTTTGGAGACGGCTGTGTGCCCTCAATCATATTTCCTACAGGAGCAGCGGGCCTTTCTCTCGGCGAGCTCCTCTCTTTCTCCTGCAGAGCGTGTTCCTTTTCTTTCTCTGAACCCCCCGGGGAGTCTGCAGCCAACAGGGCTGTGACTGTTAATTCATTATTTCTGTTATTGCACAGTGAAAGGAGAGAAGGCTCCCTTTACCTTATAGTTTGGAAGATTTATACCTCCTCTGGCTGCGAGTATGACCGGAGGAGTGGATATACGGCGGACGGCTTGTTAACGGTGACCTTACAAAGTGGGAGGAAAGAGATAGCTTGAATTTGCACGCATGCACATTTTTCAGCACACATGCACGTGTATATGTATACAGATGAGTACTACTTCCTGTAAAGACGCCCTCATCGATGCACAGGCGCTTAAACACCCCCTCGTGCACACCGCCGACACAAACTACTTCCCCTTAGGAGAAATTTATGGCTGCCTTCATGGCTGTGTTAATCAAATTACAATGAAGTCCATCATCCTCGTTTGAGTGTGATTTACCGTGTGTGTGTGTGTGTGAGTGTGCGTGTGCATTTTTGGCACATTCTTCACAGTTTTTGTGCACGTGTTTTGCGTAGATTTTACAATCGCCAGTTGACTTTATAACAGTGTTTAAGGGGTCTGTAAGTACAAGCCCCACTCGTGACATTTTGGCGGTTAAAGAGTTATCACGTTAACACGAAGGATCTGCGGCAATGACAATAATATACACGATTTTTCGGGGATATAAAAACGAGTGCGAGGAAACTCTTTTTCTAACATCACAGCTTAGTTTTCATTATTTCTTTTCCATTTTTTGCCCTTTACATCCCACATCCATGATGAATTTACAGACCACCAAACCCAAGGACACTCCACCACCAAACTTCAAGTTGGTCAGAGTCAATCTGTACGAGGAGTTTGTTAAAGTATGAAAATGGGGGAAAATACGCTTTTCCAAATTTCACACTATATCCAAAATGATGTCATTTCCTGTTTATGACAAAGTGCCAAGAGGCTTTCATGTAGATCTTGACATCTTACTGACAAAATGTCATATGTCTGGGGGAAAAACATGGCTGGGGCTGCTTCTTTGAAATGGTCTGGGATGGGTTCGGGTTAGTTTGGGTACCAGTTCATAGGTGTAGTTATTAATTATTATTGAACTATTAACTTGTACTGCAGTCAATACGGGTTCATTATTCGGCAAGCAACTGGTTACTGTCGACTCTTTTATCTAACGAGTTATAGCAGCTGCTAAGTGTTCCCAACTTACTTAAAGGTCCAGTGCGTCTGCCACTGGTTCTGGAATGATTGCTCAATTTGCCCTCAAAAACCCGAACGTCACCCTGACGTTCGGGTTGTTGAGGGCAACAACCCGAACAACCCGGGGGATGGCCCCCCCCGCCATCTCTCCTCACGCACCGCATGAGGAGAGATGGCGGGCTCTCAGCCTAAGATCTCCCAGAAGATCTTTGTAACACCTAATTCTGAAACCCCAAAACAGACCATAATTTTTGCTACATCTGATTGTTTTAGTTGATCTGAGTTTCTGAGCTTCCCTCTCGTCTCTCCAGAAACCTCCTGCCTTAAAGCTTAATTCACCAATCGCTGTGCCGTTGTTTGATGAAACTCATAATATTCCATCGAAGCTTCATCAGGGCATCTTTCCACATGCGATATTGCAGTAACGTCCGATTTGTTCTCCGCTCCCCTTGACCAGATCGGGCGTTTCTTTGGTATGATCGACCCCATCCTCATGAAGAACCTCGTCAACTCGTCCCTATTCACCTCTAAGAAGACCTTCGACTACCAGTCGCTCTGTGACCCCAAGAAGGAGAGCAAGACGGATGCTGGCCTGCGATCTGTTTACGTGGTGAGTTGCATAAGCCAGAGGTCCGACCTCACACACACACTCAGCTCGGAACCACCCACATGTGCATGTTCACACGTCTCCATCTCCACACATCCAGCCGTAGATTAGTCATTTCTCCGCATGAGCACTTGGACAGATGCAAGTACAAATGCAGCCATTCCTGCTTGTTCGCACACTTCTGAACGATCGCACACACACGCACACACCCACACACACACACACACACACACACACACACACACACACACACACACACACAGCTTCGGTCACCGGGGAGCCATAAAACTGGACATCGCAGATGAAAAGGGAAGCAGAGGGTATGGAGAAAGCGTTAGGTGGGAGTCGCGGTAACAGGATTAGGGGTCTAGCCTGCTGCACTGATGCAGAGGGAGTCACTGTTCCTCATCACTCACAAAAGTTACAATGAAATGATGCAAAGACGTCTGCAGACGTTTCAGAGCCGCTAATGAGTCGGAGAGGATGGAGGAAGAGGTAATAAGCGCATGCAGAAGACATCGGGAAGGTACTAGAGGGTGCCGCAGGTGAAAGGTGCAGATATCCCAGTATCAAAGTCAGCCATGCCTCCATCACTAGCGTTTGAGGCTCCTTGATGAGTCATCACTCCGTCCACTGAAGTGGCCTGGTTCTTTGGTGAATCAACAGCGATTCACTAAAAACAAGGGCCTCGCATGCTAGCCGTAATCAAAGCAGCATGTTGGGACTTTGATTCAAACCGTGTGCTGCTTTGTTGTCTCGCTGGCTCCATGTTTACATATTTATGCCTTCGTCTGAGGAAGAGGATTTTCTCCCAACCTGACTTAAATCCTTGTCTGATATTAATCTCTCTTTGCTCCCGTCAGCCTACAATTGCAGACTTTTTGAATATAGGATGGTGGGCGACCGCTGCAGCCTGGTGAGTCTCTTTTATCTCTGAGATTTATCCTAATACACTTGGTATTGTCTTTTAAATGATTAGTAACAAAAAATACACATTTCAAGATAATCAAATCCCCCGAAAAAGGTCTGGGATATTATGGAATTGAATTGCTTCCTCCGCTCCTGCCGCAGGTCCTTCGGGGTTAACGCGAAAACTCAAAAACAATTTCATCCATCATTTTCAAATTGTATAACTCCATATACCTTAGTATAAGGAAGAACTGGATTTATTTTGGTTAAGGTCTGGGACGTTTTGTGGCTATAATTTCTCAACCGTTTTTAGTGTTTTATTTTTGTTTTTTATGTGTAGCCGAGGGTTTTCTATTCTGAAATTTCAAAACTATAAAACATACAGGTGATGTATTGTAACACCATGAGGACGGCCTACTCATCTTCCGCTCCAGTCCTTCAAAATAAGAGCACTTAACCGAAAACGCCTGAACAACGGCTCGGTTACAGGAAACGGAAAATCACGTTGCATCTGCTGGGGCCAAAACAATATTATCGTTTTCAAATTTTATACCCTCATACACCTTCATGCGAGGAAAAACTGGATTGATTTTGGGAAAGTTCAATTACATATTTCTGCAACTAAGGGGAGCTTTATCTCAAAACATTTTTGGGGCGTTACTTCCTCAGTTTTGGTCCAGTTATTGTCCATATTTGGCGCATATGAATCGACTCGATGAGATCCATCTTCTGTACATTATACTTCATCTCTAATAGCCCCTATTTTAGTCAACAGGGGGAGCTTTTTACAAGAAACGCTGTTTTTTTGGACATAATGTTCTTATCGTTGGCCCGTCTGGAGTAGATCTAACTTGTATTTGTCATATTTAACTGTAATTGTTCATATTTCACTTTTCTTTTAATATTAAGTGTTAAAATGTAAAGCAGAAAACTGTATTTTGTTCCAAAAAGCTGGAGTAAAGCATCTGTCTCACAGCTGAATTGCACCAATTCCAATCAACTTTCCACAAAGGCGTATTTCATTGTTTAAACATTTTTACAGAGTAATTTATACAGATTATTTATCGTAGATGGTTTTACAATTAACCCCTCGTTCATCTTCAGGTTTTTTGTTTGTTTTTCTTCTTCTGCTTTCAGGTCAATATTGCAGCAGTTACTGGTCAGCATCACATTCCCCACTTATCTGGATGCAGGTGAGTTCCCGTCCGTTTGGCACTTTTGATAAGAACAGTGCTGTGAGATACAACGTTTTTTTTCCTGAGAAGTAAAACAGCAGAAGTGGCTTCATTATGGAGAATACAGTAATACACGTGTTCTTATTGCTTTCATGTGGCCTTTTAAGATATTGAGCACAACATGTTGCAATTCTTATCCCTAAGATCATGTAGTTGGTAACAATTTTGGTCTGAGGAGCAGTGGCGTTCAAGATGTTTTCGCGCCTCATGCAGGCCATTCGAATGTGGAATTGTGTTTGTGGGTTTGCGACGGCACAAATTGCTCTATTAGAATGTTCAAATTACCAACAGATCTCCGACAAACTAGTCTCTGTTTGTGATTAAGATGACTCGTTTGAGAATCAACTCATCTAAGTTAGTTAAGAACACATTTCCTGGCTGGCGAAGAAGCCTCGCAGAGAAGAGAAATGACAAATACGTCCAGAATATCAGTTTAGCAACCCAACAGTTCGGTCCCCAACTCTTTCTTAATGTACTTTAAAGCGATATAAGTATATATAAGATATATTAGATATAAGATATATTAAAGTGATATCTATATGTGTGATCGGACCTTTAAACCGCTGACTGTAATTGCACATGTTCATCGGTTTGTCCTTCAGCTCGTTCTCTGGCGTGTCCGCTTCACTTTCTGCTTGTGCATGAAGGGATTTACGGTATGTGGCTTTCAAACACCGTACAGTCCCCGGAGAGAAATCGGCATGTGGACACACAGTAGGACGCACAGACAGGCAGTCTGACGTCCAACTTACGTTATCCGCGTCCCAGATGAACGCGGGGTCGCGTGATAGTCCAGGGAAGACTGCTGCATTCATTCGTGGGAAAGAATCGCTGTGTTTTCATAATTTAATAGGATTTAATTAGTTTTCAGTTTAATCCCCCTTATTTTGGTCTCATGTATTCAGGCTACATGCTGAAAATAAAATACGGATATCTCTCTTCTGAATTTGCTTGAAATGCACATACAAGTGTCTCTTTGATTCAGAACAACAGGGATCATTTTTATTTCTCAGGTGATACGTGCGTAATGCTTCCCTACTTTTCTAATAATCGTGGTGGGGGATATTATGGGATTGTAATTGGGCGTCCTCCACTGCAGATCCTTCGTGTCAATCTAATAACTCAAGAACTATTTCATGGGTCATTTTCCAATTTTTTACGTCATGCTGTCAAACATCAATTAGAACTATTTGTGTTGATATAGTTTTGCCTACAAAATGCAAATACATTTAAATGGGTGACCGTTGCTCGGGAGGTAGAGGGGTCTACCTAGAGGGGTTGCCGGGCTCAATTCCCAGACTGCCCCTGCAGTCTGTAGGTCGAAGGTTCTTTGATCGAGACGGATTGGTAGAGCGGTCGTGATGGCTGCTGGTTTGATACCCGGCCCTTGCAGTCCCCATGACAAAATATCCTTGAGCAGGATACTGAACCCCGAGTTGCTCCCAGTAGCTGTTCCACTGGTGCTTGGATGAAGGCATGAATGGTTACCGCTCCCAGTGAGTGTATGAATGTTTTTGTGTGGACGGGTGACGGCTGGCTCGCGTTATAAAACGCTTTGACTGGTCATAGTCAAACAGACTAGAAAAGCGCTGTATAGGTACAGTTTACAGTTAAAAATGTTCGCTGAAATGTTTTTGAAACTCGATTGTTCCCCTTTGTCCTCCTGCAGCCGAGATGGACGATGAAATCTCCGACGCCATGCTGAAAGAGGTCTGCATCACGGAGCAAACTCAGTACTACTTTGAGAACAAACAACTGTCCTTCAGAGGCAACATCGACTGTGAAAACTGCACCAGGTAAAAAAAACAAAACCTAACTGCTGCCGCCCTCCTGCTCGGCGGGCATATCGTGTGTTTGCACGCTCAGAGAGGACGGTTGGGTTCCAAAACGCTTCCCGTCACCTGCAGTGATTCAATTGCATCCACCGATGTCCCCAGAGGTGGCGCTAAGAGAGGGGGGCTGTAAAAATTCACATGCCATGAAGGTGAAGTCAAGCCACTAGTGTAGACCACCGTCTTGGCATGCTTGTATGTGTTGGATTGTGCAGATGTGTGTGCGTACACACAACATTTTAAGGTCCCCGCGTGCCGGCTAATGGAGTGCCTGCCTGCATGCCGCGCGGCGTTCCTGCACATTAGCCGCACACACGTTTCTTTTTAACGACCGCCATAAAAAAAAAAAAAAAAAAAGCAGAGAAAATCATTTGCGCACCGGCGACCTTTTGGATTCAGGAAAGGTCTCGGAGGTGGGGTGTCACAGCGGGTCTGGGTCCTCTGAGGAGGGAGAGCAGCTAGGAGAGTCGATCCGGAGTGTGTTTTTGATTGTGTTTAAGATTATAAGGGTTCTAGCGTTGGACTCTCCGCTCTCTGTTAAAATAGTCAGACTCCTTCATCTCTTTGGAGCGTGTCTCCGTGAAATCGTATCTCCATGCTTCCTGGACGTGAGCCCGTGTGTCAACAACCCCTCTCTCCTCTCTCTCTCTTGTGTGTGTGTGTGTGTGTGTGTGTGTCTGCAGGATGTACCATGCTGAAAAGCTGCCTGAGACGAACCTGGTTTTTATCATCGCCGATGCAAAACTCACCTGCCTCGCCTGTGACTCCAAACAGTTAATACAGGACGAGCAGCAGTGTATCCTTTCAGCCGGCGCAGCGATAAGCAGATGTTTACACCAACGACTACCGTGAAGGAATTTGCAATATGACAGTATTTACCCTCATTTTAATCCTCTAAAATCAAATGTACTGGTTTTTTCTCTGCGTGTCTGAGAGCACACGCTGTGGGATAGTTTATACGCCGATCTACAGTGTTCTCTCAATCACGCAGCGCTGAAGAGAATTACGGTTTAACCACCTTAAGGTCAGTTGCACGTTTCGGCCACTAGGGGAAGCATTATCTCCAGAAGTTTTTTAATGTATCTTCCGAACCGCTGGTCTGATTTTGTCCAAAATCGTGGCGTATGAATCGACTCGAGGAGATGTATCATTTATATATCATTATTTACTCTAATAGTTTGTATTCAATAATAAAGGGAAGCTTTTTTACGAAAAAAAATCGTTTTTCGTAAAAGATGAGGTTATGTACGTTTCTCGAACAGAACCTCCTCAACCATTGGTCCTATGAGTTGACTCGAGTACATCCACGTTTTATTCATCATTTTTTACTCTATTATTTCATATTTTAGTCACTAGTGGGACTTTTTTTTAACCAAAAATACTGTTTTGAGTAATAACTTCCTAACTGTTAGACCTATTTGTCCAAATGTAAACTAGAGCGATAGACTGGAGGAGATCTATCATTTACTCTGATAGTTAAAATTTTATTCACTCGTGGGGGCTTTTTTTTGTTCGTTGCGATAACTTCACATTTAATTTGAGGAGTTCAATCAGGGGGATTATTTATAAAACGCAGAGGACCGGGGGCTTTTTCGGGGATATACCCCCGCTGTTGAGGACGACAGTGTCGGACTAGTTTAAACATATGTTCATTAAGGGTGGGTCCAGCTCCGCTTTAGCAGCCGAATGGCGTATAATGGAGTAAATGCTGGGAGCCAAGTAAGGTGGAAAACACAGAGGGCTTGTTTATAATCCCTTAGTTGCGTTTCTGGGCTCCCGTTCCCTTTAAAAGCCAGGTGCATGCGTGCAGCCCAGGTCCTCAGCTCATATAAATGATCATTCTCATCCACTGTGGATGGGACGCATGTGGTTTAAATATAAGTCATCATTTAGAAAAATAAAAGGTACGGGACAGCTTTCCCCCAGGGGCCGAAACGATAAGTGTGCATCCGCTGACTGTGCGATTCATGCAGCCTGGCCTCATTGATTAATTATACAAATCTCAATCATGCAGACAGGATCTAATGTTAATCTATTCTCTGTGTTCGTTTAAGCTAGAGGTCAAATCCTGAGGTAGTGCGTAACGGCCACACAAGCGTGTTCGTCTGAGAGAGACTGTGATTTAGAGAGAAGAATCAGCATTTATACTAAAGAGGGTGAAAAATGACTCACTTCAAACCAGTTTGTTGCTCAACCGTCTGGAGTCTGATGTCGGGCTAGAGTTAAGTTTAAGCCTAAGCCTTTATTTCCTGCATCACATAACGTTAAACGTAAGCTCAGCATCACCTCTATGACCTCTCAGTTACTTCCTCAGATTCATTAACTGTATTAGAACACTGGACCCAGAAAACATGTAGTGTTAGTGGGGTCTCATCAGTCAGATGTTAGGATCCTAAGGGTTAATGGTGCAGTCGCCAAGACAACAAGGCACCCGCAGTGGGTTTGATCACCCCTCATTTTTAGATATGGGTTCATTTGCTTCTTGAACAACATTGTATAGAGCTTGAAATGATAGCGAAATACTGGCTCTAGGGATCCTGAGATCACGCCGCAGTGATCCCCACCCCCAACCTTGACATCTTTTTGGGTTCAGAACACTCATACGGTATGGAAACCCACCGAAGGGCTCACAAAATCAGTGTATTTCCAAAGCCGGCCCAAAATCAGCCTAATCAGTCATGAACTAGATTTCCAAACTGGATTGGTTGGTGCTCGGGTCAAGATAGACTGTCTCCGGTACTGGCCTATAGGGTACCGGCTGTAATGGATGGAAACAGATGATCCGCTGTGGCGGCCCTGAAAGACGAAGACGAAGAAGACTAGAGGTCATAGAGGTGAAGCCCTGCTGCACAACATGGATTCCGAACTTTAGAGTGCGATAGAGTGCAAAGCCTCTTGAGTGACGTATAATTGAGGCATTGAGTTTTGATCGAAATCCAAAAAAAAAGGCTTACTTATATTTTTACTGTACTTTAAATTCCATTAGATCTGCTTGATTTGAACATTAATATAATATATGATCACGATTTTCCACATTTCAGTCGGACCACTCACGATTTGAAATGTTTATTATAACAGCCGCAGGATATAGTTCGGTATGTTTGTTCTGGCTTCAGCAAACCTGAACCTCCATAACTAGAGCCTAAAGGTTCCTGCAGGGGCTGAAAGTACTGGAGGATCAGTTGTGGATTAGACGGGCAGAGGGAGACATCGGAAGTTGGTGCAACTTAAATATGCCACCGGATCAGGAAGGTGCTTTGTGATGGGGGCTCCACTGCATTAATCCGATATTATAATTACTATACTCTTTTTTGGAACTAACTCAGAAACTGAAACCCTCTGAAAGTGTGTCACGATCCTGATCTTAATAATCCAGCTGAGGGTCCTGATCCCTGTGAACTGGCCAAAAAACCTCGGTACAGGAAGGGACCTGCTGCGTGTTTCGATAGCACCATAAACGTAAGTGGCTTTCAACAAACCCGGAGCGTTCCTGGTGGAGTGCAGTTTTAACAGCACAGTTTCGTTTCTAGGGGGGCTCTGTGTCGGGTTTCACATACGACTTTATTATTCCCATTAGAGTTTGAGAAGTTTGCACAAACCCGGCCTGAAATCAGAAAGGACTTTATTAAATTAAAGTGCTGAAAACGAGGATTGATGACAGCATTTAAAGCCAACTAAAATGATGAAGTTGTGGGATTTAAAACCAAAACAATGAGCTCAAATATTGATTCAGTTGATTAAATAAAACTGTGAAAGCAAACAGTCAGGTGATAATTCTTTTTTGATTGGCATCGATTTAACCTGCGAAAATCTGGGAACGCCACAAACTCAGCTTTTAACATTTTGTGCTCAGGAAAAAAAAAAAGTTAATGCCCTTTCCTGCTCAACTGTTTGGTGGAGTTTATTTTGAGTCTGTTTCTATTTGAAAAATGTGACTAAACCTTTTTATAATGTGACCTGCTGGCAGCACGTATATGCTAAAGAGGAGGGGGCCAATCACGGAGCCCTGGGGGACACCAGAGGTCAGAGGGGCTACCAAGGAGGAGGCATTACCTTTGGCTATTGACAAAATCCTATTTGATAACTACATTATAAAAAAGACAAAAAGACAATGGTTACACAATTGAATTAGGTATTTTAAATAATCGGTTACACTCAAAAATACTTGAATCTTTGAAATAAGCTTACTAGCTCGAGTTATTTCTTCATGTTCATCAACAATTCTCTTTTTATTGTAATTAAAACATGTGAGGAATTACTAAACAGAATTACGTAAAACAGCCGAAAGTTTAATGACGGTTTTTCCAAAAAAGAACATGTTTTACCAAACGGTTGAGTTAATCTCATTAAAATGTTTTGCAAAATTCCAAATGTCCTTATAAAATAATTTCATTAATGTGATTTCTTTCTTTCTTTTTTTTTTTAACTGCTCCAAAACATGCTCCATCAACCAATTTCCCGTTTTATGGTTAAGTAAGAGTGCCTAAGATATTAAAGAAACATGTGGCCCAAAGCACGGAAGCACCCCGCTGTTTTTTTAAAGAAAATACGCTATCACGTTACGACATATTAATTTTCAGGTCACGCGAAACTGATCAATATATATAATATAACGTAACAATTTCATGTAAAAACGGGAAACTTATCACGTTATAATGTGTTGCTGACTCTTTTCTTTTTTTTTTCCTTTCAAGTCACCAATGCTCTTCCGTACAAACAAACAAAAAGTGCAAATAAATCATTTTTCTATGGATTTTTTTTTTTTCTCGGTGAGGCCATTAAATGGTTAATGTAATCATTAAATAGATCTTGCTGTGAATTTCAGATAGTCCCTCCCCAAACTGTTTAGTTCTGCGAGAGTTCTTATTGGGTCCAAATCTTTTCTCCAGATGGAATATCTTGATCTGTTTGGACGCGCTGCCTGGAAAATAAGGGGAAGCAGCAGAACATATATCAGAGTCCAATAAAACCAAACGCCTCGCTCCTCTTCCCTTATATTAAATCAGTATATAGGTCCGAGTTTCTACCCGTGGAACCCCTCCGTGGCTAAAACCCTCACATGGGGCACGTCGGCTCTTCTTGGTTCGATCCCCGAACAGCCGTTTGTGCGCGGGTTTCCCACGCAGAGACAAACAGCTGCTTGTTGCTCCACTATGAATAACTGAAGCCAAACAAACATTTTTATGAGCTGCTCAGAATCTCTGCGTGTGAAACCGCAGCTCTCCAGTTCTTTGTTTGTTTTCACTCTATCGTCCTGTGTCACAGTTTCTCAGTCTTGTGAATTAACTCTTGCGCCGGCTCCTTCCCTCACGCTCTCACTTCCTGCAGGGACTGCATCCCTCTGGTACCGCCGGTGTCAGAACTAACTTTTTGCTGCTCATATTGTTCGCTGCCTAACTTCTTGCTGACTTTGTGGATCTTTCTGCCGCATGATATTCTCTATCTCTCTCTCTCTCTCTCTCTCTCTCTCTCTGTTTTAATTTCTTCTGTTTCCCGCTCTGTGATTGGCTGTTGATGGTTAGGATGAGGCCATGTGCCGCAGGAGCGCAGGCTCCCCATTGGCTTCCTCCCCGCTCATGTTTCTGCTGCCAGTGTTCATGTGCTGTCTCGGGTCAGTCCCATAACGCTTCCTCTTTCAGACATTATATCACTGTCTTACTCTCTCTCAGGACGCCTCAATGCTGTTTTCTCATCTCTCTCATTCGTCACCACGCTTCCCTGCACCCATTCATCTCGCCCGTCAATCTTTTTCGTGTCCCACCTCCAACTGTTTTCATCCCTCCCATCTCACGTCCCCGTCTCTTTGTTCCTCGCTTTCATTTTCCCCGTCCGACGTAAACTCTGACCTTCATTCTTTACTCTTCATATCTCAGCCTCTCAATCATCATCGCTGTCAGGCTGCAGATTCTCTCTCTCACTATCTCTGCTGACATCTGATGACGGAGCGCTCTCTCTCGCTCTCTCTCGCTCTCTCCCTCTCTCTCACTCACTCTTCCCATTTTCATCCAGATGTTTGTCTCTTTTAATGATTCTCAACTTTTCCTTTTCCACTCCAAAACGAGTCAAGGCGTTCCCTTTCTGGGCTGCAAAACATACAGAGAGGACATTATTACATCAGTATTGGTTTTACAGTGTAAAGGCGAGATTCTGAACCCCCCCCCCCCCCCCATCTCATCCCTGCATGGGTAACCATTGGCAGACCCCTCCCTCCCTCAGTTAGCGCGGTTAACTCTTGTCAAGCTTTTCATTCTACCTGCACATATACACTATATATACTTCTGCGCTGTGATCAGACCTTCACTGTTTTCATGTAACGCCTTGATTCCACTGGGACCGTCGCCGCTGCCTTCCGTTGACGTCGAGGCTGCGCCGCGGTTTTGTTGCGTCTTTGTCCACAGCGGACGCGTCTCAGAAGCGAAGAGTTCCGCGCCTGCTTACATTATCAGGCAAGATAAAACTTACTTTTTCGTAGTAGGTGGTTAGTAGATGCCCATCCCTCCCACAAACTCCTGAAAACAAACTCCGCCCCCTCTCTTTTCTACAATTGTCCTTAAAAAAGGATCTGTGCTGCCATAGATGATCTTCTCTGATGTGCTTCTCAACTTCCAAAGTAAATGTCTCCTCGTCCGTGGTGACTAGTGGATCCTCTGACCGACCACTGACTTTCCAGCCGTTTGTAAATCGGGGCGTAATGTTGATGAATACGATCCGGAGTATCGCGTATTGATTTTAAATGCTCTATGTCGTTTCTGCGTTTGACTTCCTGTCTGGTTCCAGCTGCTCTCTTGAAATGGACTCGTCTTCCGTCAAAATTAGGCCGTGTGTGTGTGTGTGTGTGTGTGTGTGTGTGTGTGTGTGTGTGTGTGTGAGTGTGGGTGTGTGGGTGGAGCGGAGTGTCAACCGCTGCTGGGAGGAATCAAACACATTGTTTTGAATGGCAGCGATCGGTAGCGGCGACCGCGGCGCAACCGTAACGCGACGCCTCCAGTGGAATCGAGCCGTAAGTGTTTAGAGAAACTGACCTTCTTTTCCTCCGTGTGAACCGCAGGAGGAGGACCCCGACTGTGGCGGGGCGTCCGGCCTGAGCCCCTCGCTTTGGATAACGGTGGCCCTCCAGCTGGTGCTCCTCTGGGTTGTGACCGACTGCAGACCCCACGCCATCTTGTCATGACCACTGAGCTGAACTCTCTCTCCCTCTCTTCTCTCCGAAACGGCAACCAGCATGCCAACGCTGCCACCGAAATGACAACGCCGGCGAGGAGCGCTCTCAGCGAACCACAGAAACACACCGTGACTCCAAACGCTCCACTTTTGATACCTTACTTTTCAGGGGGCTTCTGGGAGATTTCAGCAGGTGCAGAGGGTAGAAGTGACGAAAAAAAAAGAAATGTACGCAGGAAGAAGGTGGACCCGCTCTTATCGTTCTAGCCGGGATCAGATTGATTTTCATTGGCAACTTCTGAACCACCTCTGGCTTTGATGTCAGGAGCGAAGGAGAGTGGACCGCCTTAGCCCGTAGAATCAGAGCCACTTTGAGCAATTTTATTCAGCACTGCCAGAAAAATCGCTGCCCCTTTTTGCGAGCGTACTTTTTAATTTACTTGAGGTGGTTGGGTTTTTATTATTGGTGTTTAGTTGTTGGTGATTTTGGCCGAGATTGCTGTAACATTTGCCAAATGATGACATCATGCCCTTCACTCACCTCCACTGTAGGTGCTGATAATCATTCAGAACTTGTTTTTTTTGTGGCGAGTCGGCTCGGTTTCCCACCTCCATGTAGGATAGCTCCGATGAAAGCAGTTGCCATACTGTGTATCAACCAATCAGGGCAACCCTGGCTGGCGTCCGAAGCATGCTCATTGGACGAAAGCGATAGTGCCATGTGGACCGCAGAGGAACCTTTTAGCTTTTTAGACTGTGCTTATACTACTGTGGGTTTTACTGCTGCCACTGAACGGGGGGGTAGGAGAGGTTTTTTGTATTTCACATTTTGGTCGTTGAAAGGGAAACCGCCACCTTTTATTCCCCGCCGTCTCCTCGTTCACTGTTACTCGTCTTTGCCGTCCTGAGCTCTTGGATATATTGTTTTAAAAAAAAAAACACCCATAGTTTAGTTACCCTAGTTTGACATCAGCCCAGCAGAATGTTAATAATCTCCTGCTGTATTTTGAGTTTCGCCGTGTTTAATTTGTGCCTTGGTTTCCGTTAGCTGCCCCAGTGTGACATTAACGGATGATGTGGTTTGGTTGAAGTTGCGTCGCCACGTTTGCCAGAGCGAGAAAAAAAACAGCTCTATAATAGCCGTTTTTTCTTTTGTTTGTTTGTTTTTGTCCAGACATGTTCCGATCGGCTATTCCGTAGCCGCGCAGCGAAATAAATCTGCCCTCATAAAAACAACAACCAGACGATAACAAGTTTATCTGGACGGAATCCGGGCTTATTAAAGCCGCGCGCTACTAATTATGTCAGCGAGGATAATTAATTAATTTCAGGATGAAAACATAAATCCAACTTGGAAACGCAACATTTGGACAAAGACTCGCGGGTGATTTATGTGTTTACAAATGGCAGCAATTCCTCTTGGCAGGGAAACGATACATCTGGCAGACAATTTGTCGTAGATGTCCAGAAAAAAAACAACTTTAAATCCACATTATTAAAGTGTCCTTCTCATTCAAACCAGCTGCAGGTGGCAGGTTGTCGTCACTGGGAAGGCCCAAAGGTTCCTCCTCCTTTATCTGCTGGATCCAGGCAAGAACTGGCGATCCTCGCAGACGTGATGTTTAGGTGGGATTCTTTACATAAACGAACCAGAGCGAGGACTATTATGGGCTGTGAAGTATTTTCAGTTTTCTTCCGTCGCGCGTGCGCTCAGTCATTTTGTGGATTACAGGCACGTCATAAACACCCTTAAACCAATCCATCGATTTTCAGGGGGGTTTCTTCCTGAGCAGCTGACCCATGTTTGGAGGAAACCATTTGTTAACTCCGTGGGGGAAACCACATCATGTGTCATCCGTCTCACAGTTAAGTTTGATGCACACTATTGCTGCGACATCATCGAGAATCAGTTCCCATTTTCCTTAATTCTGAGAACTCCTCCGGGCCACATGAGGACGTTTGGGGACCCTTCCTTTTACGGTCCATTTACCCCCTTAAGATGCGGTAATAACTACCCCTGCCAGCCAGAGCAAGGGATTATCTCTGAAAGGTTCCCAATCCCCGCTGTTATACAAATGGTACCTGATTGAACTCCTCAAACTAAATGTGATCAACAACTAAAGCGGTTCAACAGTTAGGAAGTTCGGTCCGAAAAACAGGGTATTTCATATAAAAGCTCCCCCTAGTGACTAAATTAGGAACTTTTAGAGTTTCAGAGATATATATATATATTTGCACAGGAAAGACATCTGAGTCGACTAAGACTGAATTGGGCCGATGTTTGAGAAACGATGGCCCAGAAACAGTTGGAGATAAACCAATGGTACAGGAAATATACAGCCAACCTTTCCCAAAATCGATCCAGTACTTCCTCGCACGAAGATCTATGTGGACGAAAACGATCCATGAACTAGTTTTTGAGTTGTGGTGTTAAGAAGAAGGAACTACAGCGGCGACGACGAATACCCCCGACTATAATACTGTGTTATTAGGTATTAATAGCTGGTAATAATAATAATGAGAAATCCTTTATTTATCACATACAGTCAAACACAGGACAACATAGTGAAACTATTTCTCTGCATTTGACCCATCACTGAGAGAATAGTGGCGATGGTGATGGTGATTGGTGATGATAAATACAGATAAACTACAATTGAAGTACTCGATAATTACCCAGTAAACATATGGTTCATTAAGATTATTCCCTTCGATTAATAGCTCAGACTTCAGCTGTAGTTTCTCTGTATTTACATATTTATACCAGCAGCCATGACCCAATATGATATAATCATTTACCATATGTTTCCAGGGAAGGTTATAGTATTTCAGCTGTATTTACCTAATAATTAGCATTAGTTATTTCCTTATAATACACAAGTATCACCATATATTTACCGGGCACATGCCTACTCAGTAGGGGACCGTAAAAGGAAGGCTTACCGATGTTTTATTGTTGTGGTGATGAAGCGACGCCACCGCCACTTTTCCCTGAGGTCCACTTTCTAACTCTTGAACTATAATCTTCCAACAAAAACAATGTGGTGAAACTAACAACGGTATATTTATGCTCCTCACTTACTAACGCGCAAGAATATAAAGTGCCATATAGGATTCGGGTGTGGAGAAACCTATGAAACGACATTTATGCAATTCAGCGAGGCGCGGCGTGCGCCTGTTAAATAGTTCCCCTGTGCTGCATGGTAGTGGCTGACAGCGATTAAAGAACATATCTGCGCTCCTGCTTTAGTGTGTTCACGCTGGGAAGCATAATAGTCTGGATGTACGGCGTTTTGCTCATGATTTGAGGTTTGATCAGCTATTACTGCCTTTCTCTTGAGGGGACAGCATTTGGTTCCACACCGGTTTGAGTCAGCTGGGGGGAAGGATTGGTTTGAATGCACCACTCATTCTGTCTGATTGGTTCAAGCCCCATTCATGGATTCAGGGTCATATCAGTGTTTTGGAAACTGGAAACCAATTCCCACGGATCGTGCGCACTTGAGATTACCGCTGATTGTTCCTGCAAACCATCTTGTCGGATGATCGATGGTACTATGGTAAAGGTTCTAGTCGCTATGACGATGAACGCCCAAGACTCTGACTCCCACTTCCTCTCCAGTGCCAGCATGAGGTTCAAATTTGCAGCTTTTGAGTTGAGCTGCCGTGAAATCTGTATCTATTAAAAACAATTACATCATCCCAGGACTTTTTCATATTCAAGTCAAAACATGTTTAATTATTTGATTTAACATTAAATCATATTCCCGCCAGCCTCACTTGTGACTTGTGTTAAAACGCAGCTAATATCTGTTTAACATCAGCGTGTCGGCGTTGCCTCACACAGCAGCTAGCATGCCGATAGACGCAGTTCACGCAGAGTGAACTGATGAGCGCACAGCAAAGAATCTGTGAGATCTAGAGACTTTTTTTTAGAGAATGCATCTTTAATTTAATCAGTTTAAGTATCTTGGCAATATCTTGAATTTCCAACTAACTTAACCCTTAAATCTCCTGCTCTGCTGTTTGGTTGAGCTCATTTTAGTCATTATTGTGCGCCTCTTCACTGGACCTGTTTATGACAGGAACCAGTGGCAGGATGTCTTTGCTAAATAGTAAGGGGCCAAGCATAGGGCCCTGGGGGACACCATGTCAAATGAGGTATTAACTATGGCTGTGGAGGATTGCGTATAAAAAGCCTGTGAGGACTAACTTTACTTGATACAACCAAGACAAAAAAGGTCTAATAAGGGTCAAATAGTTTTTAAAAAATAAATAAGGTTGAGCTGATCTCATTAAAATTCACTGTTTATCGTGAAATACAAACTTTATAATTTTAGTGTTTTGGTTTATTTTATTGTTTTGAAATCAGCTTGAAAAAAAGATTTTTTAATTTTATAGTTAATTTACAATCTCTTAAATTAGAATGAAATTAATAAAAGTCCCCAAACAATAAAATAAGTAAAGAAATATTTTTTTTACATTGTTTTTTTGCGGCGGGCTTTTTGCTTGTGTGTAATAATCTTATTATGATGACCATTACTGTATTTCAAGTGTGTGATGGTCTTAAATCTAGAACGGTGTCACTGTTAAAACATCTTAGAACAAGTTAAGTGCACTCTAATTGGAAGAAGTTGATATATATAGTCACAAAGATGAAAAACTACTTTTGAGGGAGAAAAAATATGTATTATTCGCATACTAGTAGAATATAGTTCAATATTTCTCTGCTAATTTCAAGATATCCTTCATCTTAATATCATATCATGTTAAGAAATCTGTCCATAAAATGTTCTTTGCTTGTTTAATTAAGTTATTACAGTTTAAAGACACATTTTTTGGGTTATTTGTGACTTTTTTTGAAGAGTTATTTTTGTTTTTCCAGTGTGGGAAGCAGGAAAATGCCTAAAAACATTGAGGTCGTTGCTGTTGTAGGTCATAAAGTGTGAACGAATCGTAACAAGGGGTTAACCTTAAAAAAAAACACTGATATGATCCAGAACTGCTCTGATGTTCAATCACCACCTGAAATGTTCCAACTGGAACCTTTTACACTGCAACAAAACCAAAAACATCCCAGAATGAACATGAGCTCCACTCTCATCCGGATTTTCTACTCTTAAGTGCTAAAATCAGATGCTGTCACCTCAGGACCGATATTCTCTCGATGTGATATGAAGTGTTTTTGGTTCTGTGGATGCTCTCCGTATGGATCGTGTGGGTTGGCCTTTTT
The DNA here is from genome assembly GCA_037951165.1 of Lophius americanus. NCBI lineage: Eukaryota > Metazoa > Chordata > Actinopteri > Lophiiformes > Lophiidae > Lophius > Lophius americanus. The sequence goes on along the minus strand of JBBDHG010000002.1, from coordinate 137,884 downwards.
AAGTTCTGGAATCTTGAGGGTTGCTTAACGTGTGTGTTTTGTGTCTGGTACCTTGCTGCCACTCTTTGGCAGACAATTCGCGGGCCTGTCCGTCAAATCTCTCTCTGCCTTGGGTTTAAGGCGGGCTCATGATGGGGGGGCGTCCACCGAGTCGCCCCCCCGCGCCAGACGGATTTTGGCTTATCGGTGGGTGTCTCTGTCAGTCTCCCTCGATTGTGCTTTAATATGTTCAGTGGAATCCGATTCTTCAGAATCAGTCCTGTGAAAAAAAAAAAAAAATGTACAAAACAGATGTTGTTCTCAACAGAAAGAAAAAAAAAAGGAACAATGTTTATAATCCCGGTGCGGAAAAATATGTTTATTCATGTGCAAATAAGGTGTATTGAGAATAAAGGATTTATGATTACCGCGGGTTTCTTTTTCTCCCCGAGATGAAGACGAGGTCCGTTTTCTTGCAAAATGTCTTTCTGGCACAGCGGATCGTGTTTCTGTTACAAACCTCTGTCACGGTGCCAACATACATTTCCCATCCCAATGTGTGTGTGTGTGAGAACGAGGAGGAAGCACCCCGACTCCGCTCTCCCAGTGTCTCGCCAACAGCAGAACCTGACGTCCGGCCAAGATCAACACAGCCCCGCAGAAGAAACGGCCGAGGCGTGGGTCCAGCCACTTCTTCTCCACAACGTTGAGTTTGGCTCAAGCCCCCGTCCATTAACAGCGACCCGTAATGTTCTCTGGTCATAAATTTGTAGTAATTCCCCTTTTCCCCCGCGGCACGTTGATCAAATAGTAAGTGACTTTCTCGTTAGCGTGGTCCGCTTTACACTTGGACCCAAAAGCAGCTGAAGCCCAAGCCCAGATTCTCCCTTACGGCCCGCCGAAGATAAACTACGAGCTCGTTTTACTCTTTGTTACGAATGTTAGAAATTAGTTGGTGAAGCATCAAATGATCACGGCGACTTGGAACGGTCCAGTAAGACTGTCCACTTCAATAAAAAGAGTCTTTAATCTTTGTTAATGGTTTTATTTTATTTTTAAAAGAACTAATGTCACCCTGGTTTGCCAAAGAAGCGTTTAAAAAGTGTGATTATGTCACACTCTAATCAGCAACAGCCATCTGACCTGATAAATAACACCTTTGAATGCGGCACCGATTACGTCCAGGAGGATTTGGGTTCGGAATGAAAACAGGAATCTACGGGAGAATGGGATATTTAGAGAGAGAATGCCGGGTTTTCTCTTTTTTTTACACACCATGGATGTGAACAAACGAATCATATTTATTTAATTGAGTAGTTAATCACTTTTTTTTAAATCCTCAATATAACGCCGGAGTTTTTCATTTAATCCTGCTGGATTTGGAAGAATTTCAGTATCCTGTATAAAAATCTTCTCCTGCACGACCGAGTCGGAACCTGAGCTTCACCTCTCAGACTGATGAACCGACATTCTCCCTCAGAATGTTCTTGTGGCGAGCGGAACCCACGTTTCCCTCGGTGGCGTCGGCCCTGAAACAGGCGAGTACCTCCACGGCATCACACCCCAGCCGCCGCCTCCACGCCGGACCGTAGGTGGGAGGAAGTCAGCGCTCTGATGAAACCCGACGTCTGTCCGGCGCCAGAACCGAGATGATGCATCGAAGAACGTGGAAATGTAGTTTTTAAAAGGGGTGCTGGTAGCTGTTGTTACACCAGCTGCTCTCTTCCGCTGGAGTTTTGGGTTCTGGGAAGACGAAGTGCAGACCACCGGTGATTTAAGATTACGGTTAACGGATTTGAAGGTTTTAGTACATATTCGGATGATTTAATACCAGGAGAGATAATCTAAGTCTAGACTTGTGGGTCAGGAGAAACCAGCCTTCAGCTACCGCTACGGTTCCTGTTGGTTTTGCCGGAACCTTTTCGCCCCGTCTTAATCCTCTGACTGAGGTTTTTGTGACCCGGCTGAACGACTCATCTGCAGAAAAAGAGGCGCTGCCGTTAATCTGCCTTTACGGCGGAATCGCCATCATAACCCGCTCTTCTTTTTTAGACTCACATTAGAGACTTTTAGCGACGAGTGCTGCTAGTTGCAGACATCTGGTAGATTAAGGGTGAAGGTGATCGTACGGCGGAGGCTTCGTCTTCTGCACCTTTGGAAAATCCTCACAATTTACTTAATAATATTTGCGTTACTGTCCTCTGCAAACTTTAGATTCCTCCCCCTTAAATTGCTTCTCGGTGCCGAGGCTTCTGGGAGGAGTGAGGCGGGAGGAGCGAGGGGTTCACTAAAGGTTCAGGTTGTTTTGTTGGATCTTCGTTCAGAATCTCTCCAAAAATCTGAATTCTAGTCATTTATAAGTGACGGTGAGGGTATGACCCCGAAAAGCCCCCAAACCCCTGCGTTGTACAAGCAATTCCTTTGATTGAACTCCTCAAATTAAAGACTTTTTATTCATTTACTTAAAATAAATGAATAAAAAGCTCTTAGTGAGTAAAACATGAACTATTAGAGTAAAATAGAGGAAATCTATCTTGATGTATGCAAGGGGGCAAAGCTCCTATTAGGAACTATTAGAATAAAACATATATATATATATATATATATATATATATATATAAAAGATAGATCTACTTGAATCAATTCATATGCTTCAGATTTGGACTAAATTGAATCAATGCTAGAGAAATTATAGCCTAAAAAACTTTTGGAGAAAAAAACTCCACTTAGTGTATAGAACACATTTCACACACACACACATGCCATACACATATGTCACACACAGACAAACACACACGTCACACACACATACACACATGTCACACACTCTTGTCACACACACATGTCACACACACACATGTCACACACACGTGACACACACACACATGTCACACACACACATGTCACACACAAATGCACATGTCACACACACACACACATGTCACAGACACACGTGACACACACACACATGTCACAGACACACGTGACACACACACACATGTCACACACACACATACACGTCACACACACGTTTCACACACACACACATGTCACACACACACATTAATTCTCTGATTTACATTAATCACAGAATCGTTCTGTGTTTGCTGACTTTGTGTTTTCTCCCACGTTTGGTCCAGATTGTGAGACTTTTGACTAGCGGCGCCGTGAACACGGACCTTCATTGAGGTGAGAGACGTCTGCAGTTCTGCGGGTGTTTTCTTTGGATCTTTTGTGACTTCCTGAATGAGCCTCCTGGAGCAATGGTGGAAAGTCGGCCACTTAAGTCCCTTATTGTTCCAAGTCCTCTCCAGCTTCAGAAAGAGTTTCGTAACCTTTCCCAGACTGAAGGATTTCCATCAGCTTCTCCTTCATCTCCTCTAGAATTTCCTCTGATTCCGGCATCATGTGCTAATGGTGAAACCTGTCCAAGTCATGACAGGTTTCATCAATCGGGTATGGTGGTGATCAGGTCCGACACCAGATATCGATGGTGTGGAATTTTTGGAGGATTTATTTTCCAAGGTGGAATAAAACTTCTTCAAACAGGATCAATTATAATGAAAACTTTATTTCGTCTTTACTCAGGATGCCTTTGTTTTATTTTCAGTTTTGTCTGAAGAGCCGCCGCAATGTAGTATTTTATCCACGCAAAGTTTTTTTGTTTCCAGGGAAAATTTGATTTATATGCTCATATTCTCTGTGTTTATTTAGTAATAAGGGTTGTGTATTTACAGACCATGTGACAGAAAATGATTTCTACAGTTTTACCAAATATTGTGAATCTTTTCTTTTGCAAGTGAGTCACAAACTCAGAAATACATTCATTCCTGAAAAAAAGAAAAATCCCCTGCGTTGTACAATCCACCTCCCTGACTGAACTCATGACATCAAATGTGACTCATCAATAATAGAGAAATGGTGGAAAACTGTGTTTTATTTTTTTTAGCAGAAACCCACCCAAAAAATTCCACATCGAATTTCTAAAAAAAAATGACATTTTCCCTCCTGCTTTTAAAATCACGTCTGACATCCATCGTCTTTCTGCGCGGGGAATCTTTTGCATGAAGGATTAAGATTCTCCATGTTTTCCAGGACCACCCCCGCCCCCCCCACACTTCCTCTCCAAAAGTGTTATTCCTTGTCTGTCATGGATGAGTTGCGATGTCAACAGCACACAGTGAATTTCCTGCCGAGCGCTCTGGATTCCGCGTCTGGCAACAAATGAGCCAGTTGGTTTACACTGCGAGGTCACTCCTGTTGTGTTTTTGATTGTTATCCTAACTCTCCAGGCTTGCCCCCCCCCTCAACGACCCACCCTCAAAATCACTGATGGATATCAGCCCTCACGTCTCGCAAGACCACGGCCTCTAGTGTAAATATGAAGAGTTTATTATGTAAGTAATAACACTTGTGACTATTAGGGGCCTCATTACATGCTCAGACTTGTTTATCCTGGAGGGGCGTCCATACCTTAATGATTTTTCTCACATGTCGCCGCGCTGGAGTGAAGTTTTCTGAGCATGAAGCTCAAGAGGGTCCGAGGGGAGAAATGGTCACATGTCTATCTCTAGAGAAACTCTTGCTCGCTCCTCGAGTCGAAACCGGCAACAAAGTTTTTATGTATTATGATTTTATATCCTTCATGTTAACGCCGTCACTCCAAAACTTTTTCACGGATCATTTTCAATTATAATATCCGCTTAAGCTTTAGTGAAAGGAAGTAGTGGACTGACTTTGGGAAGGGTTGGTGGTATACGATGGGGGGCTTTATCTCCAAATATTTTTGGGGCCATAATTTGGAACATCCTAACTCCGATTTAGTCCAAATGTGATCTATATGAATAAAGGTGAGGAGATTTATTTTAAATATATCAGGTTTTATTCTAATAGTTCATGTTTCACTCACTAGGGGGAGCCCTTTTACTGAAAAGTGTAATTTTTCTGGCCATCATTTCTCAACCGTCGATACGATGTTGTTCAAATTTGATGCACAAGATCGACCCGAGGAGATTTATCTTGTTCAGGTTATATTTTACTCTAGTATTTAGTATTTTACTCACTAACGGTGGCTCTTTTCTTTTTTTACAGAAAAAACCCTGTTCCGAATTAACTTCACATTTAAGTTGAAGAGTTCAATCGTTGGCTTGTCCAACGCAGGGGAATAGGGGCTTTTTGGGAATATACTCCATTTCTGCCTAGTTTTCCGCAGAAAGAGGTCAAAGAATCCATTTATCTTGGGTTATTTGGGGGAATTTTGACTGTTGTGTTCAGAAGAAAAAAACAACCTTGGGAGCCTGGAACAACAAAGACCAGCGCAGCATTGTTGGAGTTTTGTTTGTCGTCACTTGTCCTGTCTTCCTGCTCTCCCCTGGAATTATGAAGGTCATTACCTCGACGCTGTGTACAATCATTCTGATCCCAAATGCCGTTCTTACCCTTTCATTTGAATTTCAAACACCTCATAAGGACATTTGTTTGGCTCCGGTCCAAAACCCAATCACAACATCTTCTAATGGACGTCCTGCGATACTTACGAGGCAGGAGGGGATCTCATTTCAGGGCAAGTGAGAATGATATGTTTTTCCGATCTTCCCCCCAGAACTTTTCTGTTTTGCACCTCACTGATGCAGGACTGCGGTTAAAAACCGTTGCCTGTGGAACGTTGGACGTGACAACTTGGTCCGGTCTGTCGGGAGTTTGCAGCTTGTTTTTTCTCCCGTGATTGACAGGCGCCCTGTCCCGCCTCTTTCATTATCAGCTGGCATTGGTTTCAGCCACTTAGGAACCTCTGAGTGAGAAGCAGGATGGTTGAAGAATGTTCTTTCTTTTTCAGAAGGTCTCTTCCCCCAGGGTCGGCAGCCATGCAACTCCTTACGGTCTTCGTCCGTGTCGATATTAGATTAGGCTGAAGGAGATTACAGAAAAGTACAGGATTCTTTCATCGGGCAGGCCGATGGGAAGCAGCTTCAGGTAGCCGCTAGTTTCCCAAAACTAGCGGAAAAGACCTTTGATTACAGCGCGGCTAATGGAAAACTCTGACGAATCATCCCTGCTTATCGCTTTTTGCTTTAATCTTGACGATGTTTACCACATGGGACCGTGTGATGGTATTTTGATCGTTACTTCTACGACGAACGGACGACAGGGGAACGATGAAGGCAGAAGCTTAAAGGCAAAGACAATCTACTTGTTCCGAATTCACATTGGTGAACTCTATTTCAAGTCCACGTCTTGTTGATGCGATACGACGGTGGCCCGCAGCAACTATAGAGGAATCACACGCTCAATTGGAAAACAGCTTCATCATTTTGACAACACAGGAGCGCCGCGAAAGCCACAACACAACAGAAGTGTTTCCAGAGGAGACTTACAAGGGATGCAACCCCTGACGCCCTATGAGAGGCTTCTTTTAGGGACTAAAGTGGATATTATACATAAAACATTTCATGATATTTGGATTAGAAGTGCTAGCTTTGTTTAGCTTCGCTAGTGGTGCGGCCATGCGACATCAAAATCGTGAAAACAACGAATAAAAAGTTCGTAGTGACTCGAACACGCACAGAAGCCGAAGCTACCGTAAACAAGGTGTGATATACTTTCTTCGGTAAATTCTTAATAACCAATCGCGCCTAGTGACCACACTTGTCGTCATGGCAACAGTCAGAACTCCACACGCAAAAAATATTCTGGTTCTCATGTCACATGACCGCGCGACTCTGGAAATAAAGCAAAGTTGACACGGCTAATCCAAGTATCTTGAAACGTTTTGGTATCATATCCACTTTATTCACTTCATGAAGCTTTGCAAACCATGTCTGAGGGTGCATCGCTTTTAAGAGTCCTCTGGAAACACTTCTGTCGCCTTGTGGCTTTTTGGAAGTTCTGTCAAAATGATGAAGCTGTTTTTCCAAATTTGCGTTTCATCTATTTGGATGTGTTTTCTTAAGTTGCTGCGGGCCACCTTCGTATCCGGGTCTCCCGGACGCTACGGGTCAAAGGGGGGCACCAAAGAGGAGTCATTAACCCCGACTGTTGAGGACTGGGATTGTTAAAACATAATTTACATAATTTACGAAACGGTTCAGCTGATCTAATTAATTAATTCATTATTATTTACCATGAAATACAAAATCAGATCATGAAATATTATATAATATAAATTTTTACCCTTCAGATATTTTTTTTTTTACTATTTAAATACCATATTATATAATAAAGACTTTGTAATTTTATGCTAAATTTACAGCGTCTAAGGTCTTTGTTTTAAATAGCCACGAGAAGTGAAACATGTGCAGCGCTCACGTCTTGTCAAAAATGATGAAGCTCTTTCCCTCGTTTGCTCGTGTTTTGTCTATTTGCGTGTGTTTTCTTTAATTTGCCGCGCCATGCAATCCAAGTGGGAACGCCCGTCAGGCGGGGGGGGGGGGGGGACGGTCTCACATCATCGAAGCCGTTCGTGAAGGCGACAGAAATAGTGATAGAGAACCAAAAAATGTTTTCAAAAAAAAAGCGGAGGAAATTATCTCGGAGCCCGCCGACTCTGACACCTCGGCACACCTGGCCCTTCGCCGCGCAAACGTATTGTTGGTTTGCCGGTTTAACAAGGTGACAAAAATTGTCCTGGCATATTCTGACATTAGAGAGGTGTGGAGGAAAAGACGCTCATACGCAGTTATGATATCCAGCAAGCATTTTGTTTAAAGCCTGGCGAGGCCGTGGCTGCATTCCTGATGGGAGAGACCCTCCCAGAATTGAGTACATTCTGTACAGTGGGACGACTGTTTGGGAGTCCAGGTGTAACGTAACTATGCGATCGCCCGGGAAACCAAACACACGCGCGTCACGTCTTCAGAATTCATTATTTTAATTCCAGGTATTTGCTAATAACGGCAGCAGGTAGGACGTTATGGGCGTCAGATATTTTCCACATCAGCAAAAAAGGCGAAATGTTGATGGCGAAAATATTCTTCTGTGATGAAGTTCAGAGAGTTCTGATCCAGCGATGATGCATTCCCTCTGAAGATTATCTCAAGTAATTATCTACATGCAACCTGAACCACATGTCAGCTCGGGGAAGAGATTTCCTGAAAACCGGACATAGGTGCAATTTGGCTTGAAAAAAAGAAAAAGGAGAATCAAAGGCTTTTCTTCATGTTCCCAGAACAGCTTGAGTCCCAGATTTTCCTTCACCTGCTCTCCTGACTCTCACTCTGTGACTCATCTTCTGATCATTTATGCGCTCACATTTTCTTTTTTGAAGCTGCTGCAAAATCTGGCAGGGTTGGCTTCTCGTCTTCCTTTCATGTTTTTTTTTTCTGTCTGCGGAGAAAGTGTAGCCCAAGCGGAGAGCCCGGTCGGATCAGGGAAACGGAGAATGCAGATGTGGGAAGTCCTCCCTCGGCGGGCCGGACGCGCAGTGGCGGGTACCGGAGGTTTGATGTGGTTTTTGAATCACCAGCGGAACCATCGGGTTGATGGTTCCGTATCAGCTGTCCTTGACTGGAAACATGAGGGCTCCTTATCTCCGGGGAGAGGAGAGGAGAAAACAGGAGAGCATGTTGCAGAGATTTACAGACGGAGAGAAACAAGCTGTCAGAACCTTTCCTGTAAATGATGGCATCTAAAGAGGAAATAGAAAAAAAAACACTCAAACATGACAGAGAAGATTAATATCCGACTTTAATTCATTCCACAAGAACCGGTACCGACAGGAGGTCAGAATATTCCAGGAAATAAGAGCGTTTTCAAGCTGGCTACCTTCACCTGGGAATGTCACTATTTAAAATATTTAACTCTGCTGTATCATCCAAACAAACTCTGCGCATCACGTGTTTTAACGTTTATACAAGGAAGCAGCAGCCGTATCAAATATACCAACCCCCTGCATTCTACAATCCGGTCCCCTCAAATTCAAGTTATGGCGTGTTGTGTCGCAAAAAAGTTTCCCCTAGTGAGTAAAATATGAACAATTAGCATAAAATACACAATATAGATATAGAGATATAGATAGATCTCCTTGAGTCGATTCATATCCACCAACTTCGGACTAAGATGGACCAACGTTGGGAAGTTGTGTCCGAAAAACCGTGTTCTCGAAAAAGAGCTCCCTCTACTGAGTGAAATATGAACTATGAGAATATAATGTGAATATATTCATGAAAGATCCCCAAAAGCTCCTAAAAGTGTGTAATATAGGACATATATGTGACAGATCTAGTCCGATCAATTCCTATGCACCTACTTCAGACTAGATCGGACCAACAGTTGGGGAATAATGGCCTGAAAACATTGGCAGATAAAGCTCCCCCTTATGGCGGAAATATGAAGCTGACTTTTCCCAAAATCACTCCAGTTCTTCCTCACACTAAGGTCTATGTGATGTGTGTATGTAAGATGACCCATTAAACAGGTTTTGAGTTATCATGAGGGATCTGCGGAGGCGGAGATGACGATTCCATAATAACCCCGACTCTTCAGGGACTTGATAAATAGATGTTCTGATAAAAAGTCAGTTATAGAATAATAAAGACTTAATAAAACGTAGCTTATACAAAACAGTCCACAGGTTGACGTTTACGAGTCTCATTCTGCACGGGGGTAAATTACGTTTTAGTAGCCTCGTGGTCCTTGAGTGAAAACTCCTTCCTGACCAGATGAGGGGGATGAGGCAGTGCGATGAAGATCACTGATTATGCCGATGATGATGAAACGCTGGTCGTAAATGTTCAGCAGAGATGATCTTCACTGTAGTCTTTTTCTCTTTGCTTCTTCTATAATGATGATTCAGCAAATATATCATAGGATATTCCACAGAACACACAAGATGCCGTTTTCACAGGGAACTGGTTCTGTTTGGGAGGATTACAACTAACACTTATTTTCATTATTGATCTTTTCCCCTCATTGTTTATCCCGATTAATCAATAAAACAGTTATAAAAAACTTTTATTTTTCCATTTTGATGTAGTAAAGTCGGTTTTTCAGTCCGACCGACAAAGACGAGCAGAAAAGTCTTTAATGTAAGAAGAATGATGGAACTCTCAAATGATAGAAGATATACTTAAATCATTAATAATTATCCTGATAATCATCATCAAATGCGACTCATTAATAATCTTAAAAAGTCCGTATTGACTCAACCTAACCATTTCTATGACCCCAGCAGTCTGCTCTAGGATCAGATCCCGTACTGACTCAATGATGAAGATAAATACAGATAACTAGTAATTTTCTGAGCTCACAAATAAAATAAGGTGCATTTAATTGAGTCAATTCATGTGAGCTAAATTTAGACACAACTGGAGCGATGGTTGGGAAGTTATGACCAGAAACTGTGAAAAAAGCCCCCCTTAATGAAGAAAATATGCAATATAATAGTATATATAGACATATGGTTGTGAATTAACCGTCAAAAAACGCTTAACTATGTGAAATATGAACAACTACAGTACAGTATGACGAATGCGAGACCGATCTCCGCAAAATTGGACTAATTCGGACCAACGATTTGGGAAGATATGTCCTAAAAACTGTGTTTTAACAAAAAAAAATCCTCCTATGGTGTAAAATAGGAACTATTCACATCAAGTATAATACAGATAGAGTAGATAGGAATACAACAAACACATGTTTGCGGTTCTTATGAGGTAAATTTAGACTAAATCTAGTCAAGGGTTAAAACGTTGCATTGAAAACAAGTGCTTTTCTCAAAGAATGCTCCCCCTACTGACTGAAATATGAACTATTACAGCCAAACATTCTATATAAAACTTAGATCTCATTGAGTTGATTTATGTAAATCAAATTTGAACTAAATTTGACCAACGATGGTGAAATTATGGCCCATAAAACATTTGGAGCTGTAGCTCCCCTAGTGGCGAAAATATGCAACTGACCTTTCCCGACATCAATCCAGCCATTGTGGTAACGAAATGAGAAAACGATGCATTAAGTCGTTTGCGAGTTATCACGTTAACAAGATGGCTCCGCGGACAACAGAACTATCGCAGCTCTGTAGATGAGCCTAGTCTGAAGACAAAGATCAGCCTGTCATGAAAATAGAGGAAACGGGACTAAATAAATTACATTTGCTCATCATCTGGTCGCTGACTATTTTTATATTTCGCGCCCAGTTGACTGATTGGAAGAATGCTTAATTTACCACCAGAACAAAGAGCTCAGAGTCACAGATGACTAACCCCGCCAGACTGAGGGTTAGGAGTCCCGCGGAGACGGACGCATCAGACGGGATACGAGTCGATTACTTATCGCAGACGCCTTTTATTCTGGCAGAGCGTGAGTTATTCCCTCTGCTGCGAGCCCAGGTGCTTGATCAGGACAGAAAGTCGGCATTTCGTCCGTGTGGAATTACAATCTGTGTGATTAAGCATCACGCTTTGGCAGACACAACATCTACCCCCTTAAAGACCCTCTGACACGCCAGGCCCCGTTTACTGTTTCTCAATGAACCTCTCACAAATCCTACAAGCCCCCCCCCCCAAAACCCCTTTACAAACTCTGAATCATTTCCAAACTCTCATCTCCAGTCTGGATCACTCATGCAAACACACACACACACACACACACACACACACACACACACACACACACACACACACACACTTACACACACATACGGTAGAAATTACAAGCATGTGAACACACAAAGTGCGGCACCTCTCACACAGACATTATCAAAGGGCGCCGTACGGCGAGGCCGTGTGTGTGCGCGAGTTAAAGGGCTAATTAGTTGTTGAGTAAGTGCAAATGTGGGTAAGTGCATAATTAGTGCCGTGGGAGTGAGTCTCAGAGTTAAAGGAGCAGTTCAACGTTAGGGGAAAAAGCCCCCTTTTCTTTCTGTCTGGGTGCTGTCTTTAAAAAAAAGACGCTTTAACACTTTTCTCCTCAAAGGTGGCATTAGTATATTTGTGTGTGAACAATAAATGGTATTAGTATGATGGTGGTATTAGTATGATGGTGGTATTGGTATGATGGTGGTATTAGTATTAGTATGATGGTGGTATTGGTATGATGGTGGTATTAGTATGATGGTGGTATTAGTATGATGGTGGTATTGGTATGATGGTGGTATTAGTATGATGGTGGTATTGGTATGATGGTGGTATTGGTATGATGGTGGTATTAGTATGATGGTGGTATTAGTATGATGGTGGTATTGGTATGATGGTGGTACTAGTATGATGGTGGTATTAGTATGATGGTGGTATTGGTATGATGGTGGTATTAGTATGATGGTGGTATTGGTATGATGGTGGTATTGGTATGATGGTGGTATTAGTATGATGGTGGTATTGGTATGATGGTGGTACTAGTATGATGGTGGTATTGGTATGATGGTGGTATTAGTATTAGTATGATGGTGGTATTGGTATGATGGTGGTATTAGTATGATGGTGGTATTAGTATGATGGTGGTATTGGTATGATGGTGGTATTAGTATGATGGTGGTATTGGTATGATGGTGGTATTGGTATGATGGTGGTATTAGTATGATGGTGGTATTAGTATGATGGTGGTATTGGTATGATGGTGGTACTAGTATGATGGTGGTATTAGTATTAGTATGATGGTGGTATTGGTATGATGGTGGTATTGGTATGATGGTGGTATTAGTATGATGGTGGTATTAGTATGATGGTGGTATTGGTATGATGGTGGTACTAGTATGATGGTGGTATTAGTATGATGGTGGTATTGGTATGATGGTGGTATTAGTATGATGGTGGTATTAGTGTGATGGTGGTATTAGTATGATGGTGGTATTAGTATGATGGTGGTATTGGTATGATGGTGGTATTAGGATGATGGTGGTATTAGTATGATGGTGGTATTGGTATGATGGTGGTATTGGTATGATGGTGGTATTGGTATGATGGTGGTATTAGGATGATGGTGGTATTAGTATGATGGTGGTATTAGTATGATGGTGGTATTAGTATGATGGTGGTATTAGTATGATGGTGGTATTAGTATGATGGTGGTATTGGTATGATGGTGGTATTAGGATGATGGTGGTATTAGTATGATGGTGGTATTGGTATGATGGTGGTATTAGTATGATGGTGGTATTAGTATGATGGTGGTATTGGTATGATGGTGGTATTGGTATGATGGTGGTATTGGTATGATGGTGGTATTAGTATGATGGTGGTATTGGTATGATGGTGGTATTAGTATGATGGTGGTATTAGTATGATGGTGGTATTGGTATGATGGTGGTATTAGTATGATGGTGGTATTAGTATGATGGTGGTATTGGTATGATGGTGGTATTAGTATGATGGTGGTATTAGTATGATGGTGGTATTGGTATGATGGTGGTATTAGTATTAGTATGATGGTGGTATTGGTATGATGGTGGTATTAGTATTAGTATGATGGTGGTACTAGTATGATGGTGGTATTGGTATTAGTATGATGGTGGTATTAGTATGATGGTGGTATTGGTATGATGGTGGTATTGGTATGATGGTGGTATTAGTATGATGGTGGTATTAGTATGATGGTGGTATTGGTATGATGGTGGTATTGGTATGATGGTGGTATTGGTATGATGGTGGTATTAGTATGATGGTGGTATTGGTATGATGGTGGTATTGGTATGATGGTGGTATTGGTATGATGATGGTATTAGTATGATGGTGGTATTAGTATGATGGTGGTATTGGTATGATGGTGGTATTAGTATGATGGTGGTATTAGTATGATGGTGGTATTGGTATGATGGTGGTATTAGTATGATGGTGGTATTAGTATGATGGTGGTATTGGTATGATGGTGGTATTAGTATGATGGTGGTATTAGTATGATGGTGGTATTGGTATGATGGTGGTATTAGTATGATGGTGGTATTAGTATGATGGTGGTATTGGTATGATGGTGGTATTAGTATGATGGTGGTATTGGTATGATGGTGGTATTAGTATGATGGTGGTATTGGTATGATGGTGGTATTGGTATGATGGTGGTATTAGTATTAGTATGATGGTGGTATTAGTATGATGGTGGTATTAGTATTAGTATGATGGTGGTATTAGTATGATGGTGGTATTGGTATGATGGTGGTATTAGTATGATGGTGGTATTGGTATGATGGTGGTATTGGTATGATGGTGGTATTAGTATTAGTATGATGGTGGTATTGGTATGATGGTGGTATTAGTATTAGTATGATGGTGGTACTAGTATGATGGTGGTATTGGTATTAGTATGATGGTGGTACTAGTATGATGGTGGTATTGGTATTAGTATGATGGTGGTACTAGTATGATGGTGGTATTGGTATGATGGTGGTATTAGTATGTAGGATGGAGACGATCAAGCACGGATGGGTTTAGAAGTAACAAAACACCTTTCCAGCAGGACTTCTGAGCTCAGTTATGAATTCATGTATGTAAAAAAGACCTCAGAGTTAATGCGGTGTCCTCCATTAATGTCTGAGTTATAGCCAGCCTCTAAATCTACTGCAACTCCAAGAAACTCTCTGAGATTATCTTTCAGATACTCTGTAGCCGGTCATCTCCTGTGCCTTACACTTCAGCGTCTCTGCTCAGCCCACTGAGCCCCCAAATGAACATCAAAAGGAATCAAAGGAACTCTTGAAACTGAAGCGAATCGAAGGTAGCAGTAGCCACATTGTGACGTCACCAACCCCAAACGCTTTATTGTTTTATTTTGTTTTATTTTATATGCTGCAAAGACAATAATGTCCCCAAATTATAATCACCTCTAGGATATGCGACGTCTCAAAAAAAAAAAAACGTACATGAAATAAGACGCATTCGGCGCTACGGGTTAGGAGGAGAATCGTATCGGAGGCCGTTTTGGTTTTGATCATTGAAAGTAAAAATAAAAGCCCTAATTTGATATCAAGACGTCGGGATTCCAGAGTCGCCTCCTCCGAATTCACCTTAACTCACTCAAATCTAAGATTTGCGTAAAGTGGGACTAGCTGCTTCCCCGCTGTTTCCGGTCTGAGTGGTTCCAGATCCATAAAGGAGATTGACGTCGGTCCTCACATCCAACCGTCTGAACCAAAAACCCAAAGGTGCATTCTTAAAAAAAACAAAAAAACAACCTTTGCTGCTTCAACAAGTCGAACAAGACTATGTGATTATAAATGTATCACATGTGCATGTTAGAGCTGGGTGTGTGTGTGTGTGTGTGTGTGTGTGTGTGTGTGTGTGTGTGTGTGTGTGTGTGTGCGTGTGTGTGTGTGTGTGTGTGCGTGTGTGTGTGTGTGTGTTCGTGCGTGTGTGTGTGTGTGTGTCGCAGGCGTGCGTCTGCGGTGTGTGTTGAAGGGAGGTCAATCCTCGGTCCGGCTAATTTGCCACAGATGAAACCTGAGTCCATTCCAGGAGACCAGTGCAAGCAAACGTTTCAAAGCTGCAGGAAATCTATTAGCACCTGGGACCCCCCCTCTCCCCCCCCCCCCCTCCCCTCTTCCCCCTCTATTCTGTCCTTTCTCCCCCTCCCCTCATGCTTGCATCCCTTTCTCTGCCATCTCACCTCCTCCTGCCCCACTCCAGTTAATAAAGCCACACAAGACCACCACTCTCCAGCTGTGCCACTAAAGCCAGGGGATTAGTTAGTGTGTGTGTGTGTGTGTGTGTGTGTGTGTGTGTGTGTGTGTGTGTGTGTTTATGGACATGTAGCGTACGCGGACCCGTCCTCCACCCACACGTGGAGCCGGTTAGCGGTGAATGAGGTGCCAGACGATCACGCAGCAGCTGCCACACTAGCGACAATAGCTCATGATCCAGACACAGTAGGCCGCAGACGCTGCTGGGCGCCGCCTCCAGGTCCGATCACATCTTCTGCTCGAATTATTCTTATAATGTATCCCACCGGAAAGTCGGGGCTATTATGGAATCCTCATCGCCGCCGTGTCCCCACATAGACCATACATGACTTTGCATTTCAGCTGAGGAGTTCAATCAGGGCGATTGCTTGTACCACGCAGGGGATTTGGGGTCTTTTCAGGGATTTACCTTCGGGGACCTGGGCCAAGTTGCTGCAAAGATGTTCCTTCTTTACGTCACGTCTACTATCGTCGATTCGCGGCTTTGAAATGTAAAAAACCAGGTACTGGCTGTGATCAGGTGCCAACTTGGACAAATAGTTCTGTTGTATTTTACGGCCGGGCTTACACCGCGTGTGCAGGAGAAAAGTATTTCGTGTAAAGTAATCGGAGGTAAACGTAAACTGCATAACTCATCAGCGATGTTTGCCAAACTCGCCCCGCAGAACAGAACATGCGTTTTAAATTCCAGGCCTTGAATGGAGGTTTTCTCGCTGTTTTGCGTCAAAGTTTTGATGGGCCGGATTGTTGATAAGATAAGAAAAGGTCTGGTACTGTACACCGAATCTCCAAAGCTCGCAAATAAACCGTTTTCTTCTACAGAAAAAATCCCTTTGCAATCGGATTCCTTTACGGAGAGTTTTCATAAATACACCCAAAATATCTGCCCCTTTCCTTTCATGTCCTCTAGAGATTATCAGCTGTTTTTGGAAAGTTTCTTCAAGGACGGTCGCTTATGGTTGTCATTTTTATAAAAAAGTGTTAAGTTTGATGCCAAGAACTTCTACTTTGGTCTCGTCTGACCTTTGACCTTGATCCATTGAGAGTTTGTAAAAACTGTATGAGCTTTATTTTGTGTGTGGATGACCAAAGAAATCCTTGGAGAATCTTTAGCAAGTCAAACCATCTTCCTCACAGTGCTTGGTTTGGCTTATAGCAGTGTGCAGACATATCCTCTTCCAGGCTGATTTTTTTTTTATCATCTCCGGCCTCTTTAAACTTCTTAATTATTGATCTAAACTGCTGGAAACTGACATTTTGACGGTTGAGAGATTTTCTTGTATCCATTGCCGTTGTGAAGAACGTCAGAGAGAATCAGGCTTGTGTCACCTCATATTTATACCCCCAGTAAATCAGGAAGTCCCTGTTCCTAATAGGGCTGGAGGTCCTTTTTAGCTTGAACTCAACTCTGGGTTTTCAAAAGTTAAACATGCTGGACTTTATTGTGTTGACTATTTGAAACTTTTGCTGGGCCTGATGACCTTCATTCATTCATTCCTTCATTGGACTTCAGCGGCTGAAGCAGAATTCTTTTGGAATGGGTTTTTAACAAAAACTGTGTTCTTTGAAATATAGCAAGTTTGAAGCATGTCTTTAAACTACCAGTTACAGACTGATTATAAAAACATAAACTATTGATATCCAAATCATTGATAATGATTTGGATAGCGATGTGGGCGTTTCTCTTCCCAAGCATCTGTACCAGAGAGGATCTTTGTCTCTGACCTTAATGAGGGCGCTCTGTGTTGAAGCCTACAGGTTAAAACCAGGTCACTCCTGGTTAAAAAAAAGATATTAAAGATAAAATTAGGGACTTAAAACAATGCCAAAATATATTAAATTCAAATTACATCATTTTTTTTAAACTTCCTGTTTTAAATTGAAACCGCATGGATCAAATGTAATTCACTTTCATAACTTAAATCTCAACTATGAAACAAATTTGACATCAGCATTGAATCATATTTTAGATTTACAGATCAAAGGCTGAAACAAAGTCAGCAGGGGGAGCCGACACAAATCTGCCATTACATTAGAACCAGCTGAGTCTGCGTTGATGGATTGCCCGTGATAAATGTTGTGGAGGCGTGTCAAGGTGATTCCCAACCAAGCATCGGGGTTTGACGTCAAAGGATATCAGTTAATTGGGGATATTTAGATCTTGCATCTGTCTGCGGATGTTTTTAACACAGGAAGAAGGCTCCTTCCTGAAAATCATCATCGGTCTTCGCTCTCGTCTGGGAGGCGTAAATTCCTCCATGACGGGACAACCCTCGTCATCATCAGGCCGGAGCAGCTAACTTAATAAAGTGGCAAATTAATGTCCTCACTGGCAAAAGATGAAATATGGAAAATGATGTCTTTGCATGTTTCATTTCTTCAAGGCCTTTTGATAATTGAATATCTTCAATCGTTTTTTTACTATAAAATGTTAAATGGTGTGGTCACGCATGTTTTTGAATAGTAAAAAAGAAGTCAGTCTTTTTGAATTATTTAATAATGACATTTTGTATTTCATGGAAAATAGTCTATTTTAATTAGATTACAAAACCGTTTTGTTAAAGCAGGTTTTTCTTTTTTTTTGCAAAATAAATTTTGACCCTTATTAGATTTTTGTTGTCGTTGTTGTACCATGCCAAAAAGTTCCCAAAAAAAGTGTTTAGTAAGGCATGATTTCAAATAGTAAAAAAAAAAAAAGGCTTGTATAAAGTTACATTTTTCATTTTAATAAAGCTTCACTTGCTTTTCTCTGCCAAAGAAAATCCGATTTATTGAATGAGATTTTCTCAATAGCCACGTTTAAGGCGTCTTCTTTGGTGACCCCAGGGCTCTGTCCTTGGCCCCTTTCTCTTTAGCATATACAAGCTGCCACTGGGTCATATTATAAACGGGTTCAAGAACTCAAAATGTGATCAAACAGTTAAGGAGGACATTGAAGGGGTTGAAGCTCAGCCCGTTATTTCTGCTTCCAACATATCAACTTTCAGGAAAGAACCTTCGCATGCTGCCTGATAAAGCCCGCCCACCGACAGGTGACTTTGCAACAAGATAGGACTACACATGTTGTTGATAGGACTACACCTGCCATCGGTTCTGATGTTACAGATGATGGCCGCAAGTAACACCCGCTTCAACTTTCACAGAGCGTATCCATCGACCAATCAGAACATATCTAGGATTTCGTTTCCAGTTCAGATGGGCGTCGTCCAGGCGGAATGTTTCTGTCCGACATCTGGTTCCTCAAGTCATGGGAACTCCGGTCATTTTGCGTCTTTAAAGCAAAAACATTCATTGCTTTAAAGCAGCGAAATCCAACTGAGGACCAAAAAGGACAAATCTGACGCCTTGTCTGGTGCCAGCGTTGTTGCACAATAACTAAAACCGTCATATAAAGTTTTCTGAGGTCAATGTGAACTATGTGATTTATCAGCCATGTTTGCCAGCGAACGGCGCAGAAACAGGACGTTTATTTTATACCATTCCAGGCTTTTAATCAAAAGTTGTCTCGCGGTCGTGTATCTGTCTCCTGATGGATAGTTATTTAGAAAAGATAAGAAAACGTCTTCAACGTTCGAGGCCCGAAGCGTGCAAAATAAACCAATGTTTTTGACGGGCTACGAAAAAAAACTTGAATTAACTTCAGATTCTATTCTGGAAAACATTCATGGAGGGATGATGTCGCCCGACATCTGGAGGCTTAAAGCGCTCGCTTGGCGGCCGCTTCACAGGGCATCTTTAAAGAATCCAAAGTTTAGGATAAAGGGATTTTGCCATTGCTTAACCACTTTCCCTCCTTGTTTTTACGTGGGGATGGATACAGACGCACGTTTAACGCAAACGTGTTCGGAGCGGTTTTCTTTGATGTTTTGAAAATGTAATGAATATTTGCTGATTTTGCAATATTGCTTACAATTACAACCACAGCAGTTTTGGATTATTCCTCGTATTGATTTGATATGTTTGGATCTCTTAAACGAGGGGCAGTGATGACGGATGGGTTGGCGTCTTTGTTAAGCTTTAATCCGCCGCTGTGCCGTCGCTGCTGGAAGCGATAACCAGACGGCTTGTTTTTCATCTGTTCTCCTTCAGAGGATTTTCTTTTCAGGGCGAATTTGATCTTATCCGAATCAAGACTCTAAGTCTTACACTGTAAATAAAAGGGGTGACACTTCCTGCCAGCAGATCCTTTCTTCCTCGTTATTGGTGATAAAGTATTCATCTTATCATGATTTAATAACTTTGCTTCTGCTAGAAGTGAGATTTGTTATAGAAAGGATTATTATTATTATTATTAAGACGTGAATGTCCTTCTCGGCTGTTCGAGCAAAACGTGGTTCACTGTTTCTTATTCAGGAATGAACCGGTAATAATACGAAAGAAAAAGGAGAAAGGGGCCAAGGATGGAGCCCTGGGGTTTACCACATGTCAAAGGGGCCAGAGTGGAGGAGGAAGTAGGATTTTGTTTTTAGCATATGAAGGCATGTGAGGACGGGGTTAACAGAGTTTGGTAGCAAAAGTTTATTATGGCAGAAAATTGTTTTTCTAAGAACATGTTATATCAAAACGGTGTGTTAGGTTTCACCGTTTTATGACGGGAAGTCATTCTGATTGAATTCTGATATACCGTTTTAAAAAAAATTCCCGACAAAACAGAAAAACAAAAAAAAAAAAAAAACGGAAATTTAGGAAACAATTCTGCTCCTTTATTTTCATTTCTTTTTCTACAGCTGGTGAGGAAAGAGGAAGCTTTGGCTTATTCCTGTATTATTGTTGTTTTATTGTCTTCATAAAAACAAACCATTAAAGTCCATATGAAATTAAAAATGTGTTTAACTATTTCCTCTGAGCAGTAGTTTCATGACATTCTCCTGTCAATCAAGCCGCACAGAGTTAATGCTCCATGTGAACCGAGTCCATCAGGACAAACCGGGTCACTGACTATAAACTGGATCATATTTTATGTAGATTCTTTTCCCTGTCGGAGCCGCCAGCTGCTCTGCGTGTTTCCGAACAGCTTTACTCGTTGCTACAGAAACCAGTGCAAACTAAACTGGGCTCAGTGAGACTGAGACGGGACAAGGGTTCTGAGGCGGAGTTTCCTGATGGACAGGTCCAGGACGTCTAACCTGGACTGTCCCTCTGATGTCTCCTTTCTTATCCTGTCCTTCCTCCTCACTCCCAGAGAACATCTGAACATCTTCATCTCTGCCTCCTGTCTTCTGCTCAGAACCGCCGTCTCTAAACCGTCCAGCAGAACTGCTCTCACCTCCATCTCAGAAACCTTTCCCTTCACTCCTGCTGCTGCTCTTCTGTCACAGATAACTCCTCAAACTCTATTCACCTCTTCACCTCTTCTCCACTCTCCCCGTTGCCCCTGAACAGTTGACCCCAAGCACTTAAACTCCCGCACCTTCTTCACCTCTGCTCCTTCATCCTCACCGCTCCACCTGCCTCCCTTTCATTCACACACATGTATTCTGTCTCGCTGCCACTGACCTTCGTGCCTTTTCTCTCCAGCTCATACCTCCACCTCTCCAGGTTCTCCTCCACCTGCTCAATGATCTCACAACAGATCACAATGTCACCCACCAACATCATAGTCCACGGAGACTCCTGTCTGACCTCATCTGTCAGTCTGTCCATCATCATGAACCACAAGAAGGGGCTCAGAGCCAATCCTTGGTGCAGTCCCACCTCCCACCCTTCTACTGCACACCTCACCGCTGTGATACTGCTCTCATACATATCCTGTACCCCTCTCACAAACTTCTTTCCTCTTTTCTAAACCTAGCCTCCACCCCTCCCTCCCAGATCTTCATCGTGTCTCATCAGCTTCATAACTCTGTAGCTGCTCCAGCTCTGAACATCAATCTTCTTTTATTGATTAAAATACCAGTAAATATCTCCCCAAAAAAAAATCTCTCTGGGACATTTTTCCAAGTAGAAATTGAAATACACGAAGGGAAATAGCTGAACGCCACCTTTCAGTCGACGTGGACGTTAGAAATGGTCTTGATCCTGAAATGAGAAGATGCTTTTGTTCACTTGAGAATTTATTGCAGTTTTGAACTGGTAAGTATGCTAGTTATTCTTGGAAACGAGAGCCTGACAGGAAGTAGCAGTAACAGAGGAGACGGGGCAGGGCAGCTCAGTTTAATCAGGTTATATCCTGCTGATGGCTCGCCTGAGACGACGCCTGTCCCATGATGATCCCTCTGGTTTCCAGGATGCGATGAATGAAGCAGCAAAATTCAGAGCCAAACTTTGCAACTTATGGAATAACACTCACGTCAGATCTGTTGCGTGTTTTCATTCATGTGTTGAATGTTAAATGGCTTAGAGGCCTTTTACCTCACCTAATAAATTTAAAGTCTTATCAGAAACCCAAATAGAAGCCAGAGGTTATCTGAGTTAAGCCGCTTCGCACCACCAGGAACAAACGACCGAATGTGGAACTTTTTGTTTTGCAGAACACCAACCAGAGGAAACATTTGTTATGCTGGAGTGTCAGATTGGCACAGATCTCAGGCCTGGTGACTTAACCAGACATAAATGCTTTATTGAACCCAAGGGAAATTCAGCATCTGAGAGCAGGTGGGAGATTTTCAGCTGATGATACAACTTTGGCCTGATGGGAAGTTTTGTTGTCGCAACTGCGCTCTCCAACGCAAGCCGTGAAATTGCCTCATATATCTCCTCTCTGCTCGGCCGTCTGTCTCGGACCACCTGTGAAAAGAAAGGCCGGCCAGCGCGCATTGAGTTGTCAAAGTTGATCACCCACCAACACCGTCAGAACCCAAATAACCCAAACAGCCCTAATCCCGCTTCAGAACATTGGTTTACCTAAGCTTAGTTTGTCTTCAGCCATTACCCAATCTCCATCTTCTCCTACCTGCTGTGAGAAATCTGATTATTTAAGTCAACTGTCTCTGCCGAGCCTTTGGGCGGTCTTGGGTGCGCTCGCCTGCTCCCTAGCTAGCTCGTGTGCAGGGTCCGGCCTAATTGGATTTATGTGCGGGAATGTTTTCCAAAGCCACACTTGTGAAATATCTGCACATCTGCTGGCCATTAGGAGTGGACATAACACACAACAGAGAGAGGAAAGCCCCCAATACCCCCAATGCCTTGATTCATTGGACTGCAGCTCTGCTTTTATTGCGGTGGAGAAAAAGGGGGCTGCAGAAAGTGCTGCCTTATCGCTTCTCTGTGCCCTTCCTCTCCTGTTCTCCATCTTCTGCTCTTTTTTTTTCTTTTTCATGTCACAGTTTTTCTAGTCGTGCGCCGGCGGTTCCTCTCACTTTTTCTTTTTCTCTCATTTTTTCGGCCTTGAATATGGCTCCTCCTTGATGCCCTCTGACGGGCCAGTTTTCCCATTCACTTCCCACGCCACCCCTTTCTTATGCTCCTGCCCCCCCCCCCCCCCCGCACCTCAGACAGTCATTTGTCTGCGTCAGTCGAGCTTCCATCTCTACACTTTTCCTCGCCGTTCCCCGACGCAAGGATGCCGTCCTGTTGCATCCTTCTACGGGCACCAGGAGAAACTAGCAAGGGGGTCTGACAACCCCCTGACCCCCCATCTGTCATCCGTAAGGGGAAAAGCACCCTCCTAATTAGGGGGGAAAGCGTCAGGGGGGTGGGGGGCTGGCATTGAGGTTGTTATTCTAGTGTCGGGGGGGTCAGAGGTGAAAAGGGGGAGATCACACCGGTGATTAGCCTCCTTCATGTGCAGGAATGGAGGGGAGAGGGGACGGGGGGAGTGTTTGTGGGGCGGCTGCAGTGTAATGTAATTAAGGGGAAAGGGTTAAAATGCTGCATAGTCACTGCTGTTAATGGTAATATCCCGGGTCAGGGCCCGGACACCTGGGTCCTGATAAGGTGAAGCCGGGTAAAATCCATAAAATGTCTGAATCACCCATTAAGATAAGAGTTTCTGCCGACGGAACGTCAATCTAAGCACTGAATGTTTGTCAAAAAACACGTTCCAGTCCTTAACGCACCACTTCTCCGCACTTTATTTTTTCTTTGGTCCAGTTCCTTGGAAGCACATTCTGCCATCTGCCCTTAATCTCTGGATATTTGAAGCTGCCGGCAGGAGAAGCACATCAGCGGAGTTTATGTCAGAGTCGCACATGTTGGCGAAGCGTTGCGAGGAGCCGGTTAGTAAGAGAGTCAAATGAGGCTGCATTTTGCAAGTGCTGACAGGTTCTGGCCTTGGGAGCTGACAATGTCAAAAATCTCCCAGCCCTCTGCCTGATGATGAACACTTCTCCGGGTCACCCTCCGCCGCCTCTTCGCCTTTCCTGTCGACACTTCGTTACGTGGCTCAGCAGGCCGAGACTTACTGTAGGTGTGTTTGCCATG
Organism: Lophius americanus; assembly: GCA_037951165.1. Classification (NCBI taxonomy): domain Eukaryota; kingdom Metazoa; phylum Chordata; class Actinopteri; order Lophiiformes; family Lophiidae; genus Lophius; species Lophius americanus. Next base: position 113,940 of record JBBDHG010000002.1, on the reverse strand, counting down.
TGAGGAAAGCAACCAAAGAAACAGCAAAATCAAGAATGAAAGATGCAAAAAATAAACGTTATTAGGGATTTTTAACCTGTTTGTCGGTGAAATGAGGGTCGGTGTATTCGTAGGCTGAGACTCCAACAAACCGCAGGTGATTCCAAAGGAAGGGAAACCGGCCAAAAGATGCCAGCTGTACGGCAGATATCTGATTCTGTCGTCACCGGCATGTTTATACCCATCAAACTCTTTTCCCCCATTTTCCCCGTTAAAATAAGTGGAAATCTCATTAGTTCGTTTCATATCCCAAAAACATTCACGTAAAAAAAAACATTTTCCATGCTGTTTTATACAGAGCAAAAGTAATTCTACAAACAAATACTAATGATAAAGGATATAAAAGCCTCACTGGCTCCCTCGACTTTGCCAGATTCCTTCGTTAGCGCACGACGCTAACTTAGAGCGAGCGCAACGCTGACCTGAGCCCATCAATTTGATTCCGCTCTAGTCTTGGGGCGCAGACAGGTAGCCCAAGCCTGCGATTTCGACTCGTTCAAACATGATTCTCGTAAACAAAAGCAAGTTGTCAAGTTTCTTACGAGACGCAGGTACTCGCTTGTATCGGGAAAAATGCCTGATACGGGCAAAAAAAAAAAAAGGGTCATAAATTAAATCACCGCTCGCAAAGAAAGGCACATTTTGTGAAGAATCTTTGCTCGTAAATCAAAACACTCATAAAGCAGGGCACCTATAAATGGAGGTATGACTGTATATATATATATATCATGTATATATATCATGTATAAATATAAAATGTTGTTTTTATAACTACGCTCTTGAGTGTTTGTGGAATGCACTTTGAATTGCCCTCAAGATTCATTTTTCCTGATGAAGCTCTGGCAACAAAACGTTGCAGTAAACTACAATTATTTGCAAGTTACTCATTACTCAAATTCCTTTTTTTTGCAAACAATTCAAACCAACCAAAAATTCCTGAGTCTTCAAACGCCGAAATATGGGAACCAGCCAAGTATTTTCAGAACAAGGAACCCTTCGCCAACCGCGTGTTCAAGGGAGATCATAAATTAGCAAATGTTCCCTGCAATTGTGACAATTACATGAGTAACAGTGATCCAATCTCAAGATAAGCCTGCTTTCAAAAACACAGCTACCGAACTTCCCATGCTCTAATTAGCCGTGCGGGGGGAATGACTGACATCTTGGAATCCTCCGCAAAAGGCCCAGAGCTCTTTTTTAGCGATAAAATGAAATCGTGGAAGTTGATACACCCGTGACTTTGGGCTGTTCTGACGGAGGAACTCCGGTTCTACCGCCGTCTCCCCGGGCGCATAATCAGCTGTCAGACCCGGCTTATTTACCCGAGGCTTGTAAAAGGTACCAGTCTACAAGGTACCGCAGACTTTCCGAGGGTCTGGATTTCCTCTCTGCGCTGACACTGATTGACATTACGGGTGTGACAGCGTTCCTCCGCGCTGGCGGCCGAGGCCGACGCAGCCCTACGCTCCTCTACACCTGCTGGTACTTTCCTTCGCGCAAACACACGGAGACCAAAGGAAGGAAAAGGGGCCAGAGAAAGAAAAAGAAATGACCTGCACGCGTCTTAATGAGGGAGGGCCGGGCGTCTGGCATTCACCTCAAACCGTTTCTTCCTCCCGCTGCTCTCTCTGGAGGGCTTTAAGTCCGCCGAGCGTTAACGGCTAAAGTGTGGATTTCCTGTCAAATACGGGTTAGAGCCCAACAAAAGTCCTGTACGCTGGTACCTAAATAGGATCACTTCCAGCTGCCCCACCAGAACACGCACACACACGCACACACATGCACACACACACCCACCCACACACACACACACACACACACACACAATGGTTAAAATGTCCCTATAGGGGATTTATAGTGTGTCTGTGGTTCTCAGTGTTGTCTTTATAGTGACCTTACTGCACCTTTAAACTCCAATAATCGATGTATTATTCCTCTAATAAAGACGTAGGCTGTCATAAAGTTGGACTCCATTAGTATCTTTATATAAAGAAAGGTTATAATTCAGGGCAGAAGAAGAAGGTTAGCCTTGAAACTGCTATCAGAGCGAGACATGAATAGACTCCTTGGCGCTGCGATCCCACCCATACTTCTGACTCTCGGGGGCTTTTTCTCTTTTCTCGAAAAGCAGCACAAATATTCCCTTTTATAGATTTATCGTCGCTGTCACGATACGACTTTCATTGCGGCAGCAGAACCCCCGGGGAGAGGAGGGACGCGGTCTTCCTCCGTGGCGGCGCAGTTTAACCCTCAGGTTGTGAAAGGTGCCGCCTCTTCAATTAAACACGGTTCCAGTGCCGCCCTCTGCTTATATTCAAGTCTTGTGCACTTTGTCGGGTCGTGTGTTACGCATTTTTTTCAAACCGCTAATCCTCGGAGGGCGCAGCCGCCGCTCTGAGCCAAGAGCACTTTGGCGAAGGCTCCAAAGAATCCCATCTGCCTTTCGAGTCGAGCCAAACCGGAGTGAGTGTGGAGAGACGGAGAGTATTGTTTCAGAAACATCCTGTTTGATGACCTGTTCTCCAATCTGTATGTCAGGGGAGTCATTAAGGGGCTAATTGAAGGAATGAGTAACGACAGTCGCATGTTGGGCACTCAGATGAACTCGCTGTGAAGTCTAAAACCATCTGTAACGACGAATGCAATCGTCCTGATGCGAATGTTATTTTTCCTTTTATTTCATTCTCAATCTTAAAACGCTGCTCAGAAATGGAGATTGGGTAATTGCTCAGCATTGCCCAAAAGGGTAAAAGGCCATGTGTTCCATCAGAGAGGTGTGACTGATGAAGTGAAGAGCTGAAGAGATAAAGTAAGGGGCTAAACACCTAAAGAGATTCATCACAACACGGCAAGCCAATTGCTTTTTAACCCTTTAATGTGCCGCTCACTTAAGTGAACCTGTTTTTGATACGACCCAGCGGCAGCATGCATGTCAAAAGTGTAAGGGGCCAAGGACGGAGCCCTGTGGGACGCCAAAGGTCAAAAGGGGCCATGAAGGAGGAGGCATTGAAGTTGGCTGAAGTCCTTTTTGATTAGATTTTCGTTTTGTTTTGTCACATAATCCATTTAAAATTGAATATTATTCACAAAATTTCCTCATGAGACTTTTTTTTTTTTTTTTACTGTTTCAAACAATTTTAGAAACAAACAAACAAATTTTAGAGTGTGTAAAATATTGAATTAATAAATTCCCCAAATAAGTATCGAATGAAAGCAAATCAAAGATTCAATTTAACGATACATGAATTTTGGTGGCTAAGAGAACAATTAAATCTTTATTCTACCTCTGTCGGTTTATTCTGGCTGACTTCTTTGATTCATGGAATGTTATTGCTCCATCCTGCATGCTAACGGAAATAAACTAGAAATGTTTTTGATGATGCGGAGAATCTGTCGTTAAAACCCGATATTTGTTGTTGTTTTTGCATCACATTATCTCCCAATGCTTTCAAAGGGAAAAAAAGGCATTCGTAATAAGGTGTAGGTTAAATATTAAAATACTAGACACAGGTAGATGGATCTCGAGTCACAGAAAAAGGCTGAGTAATTTCCTAAATCATACAAAAGTATGTTTTTTCTTTCTCAGCTGTGATTCTGTTGGCCAGGATTTTCCAAATGGATGTTTAATACAAGGGGGAAATAATACACAGCAGATCCCTTGTTATTATTGAGGCACCACAATGGTGCAAATATGCAGCCCAATAATCCGCTCTGATGTTTTTGGGATGACTCTGTCCACTGCAGAAAAATTATCCTTTGGATATGCAGAGACAAACTTTTTTTCTTGGGTTTTTCGCCAGTCTTTAACATGTAAAAACAACAAAGCAAAGAGTTTGGCTGCATCCCTGGGCGAAGCACCGACTTTTGATGTTGCCATTTTGACATCACTTTAAGCGTATTTTAGCACTAGCACTAGCATGTGTTCATGTGACTAGCATGTGTCATCAGCCGTTTGATGTGTTTGTCAACAAAAATAGGATTTTCCATATTGTTGGGTTTGGATGTAGACGTAACATCTCACCTTTACGATATGAGGATCTAACGAAAGCTCAGTCAGGAGGACTATCCCCTTGCACACTCGGCGCCACACCTACTGCACAAACCACCGCCTTATTAGGACCTTCCTTTCCCACATGCTCAGTCTCAATTACCCGCCTCAAGACGTGGGGCATCAGGCGATACCCGCATCAATCCGAAATTCGTGCTTAGCATCATCAGCTGCTGTCTTTCTGAGAATCATTCCCGCCATTCTTCTCCACTTCTTTCACGCTACTGGCTCAAACACCCCCCAGTTCCCCGTCTCTGTCTAGTCAGTCAATCAATCAATCATGGTGCCATGCTAGAACTATAAAATTATCAAATAGTCCTCACAGGTCCATCATTCATCAGTCTCAGCGGAGTCATCAGCCACCACCATCCAAAGAGGATGAATACCTGCCGCTGCTCAAGGCGGGTACCTTTTTATGTCTCCACCCTTCTCCGCTGACCCGATGCACATTATCACCTTTAAATAGATGTTTTACTTTCAAACAGTGGTTGAACTTCATAATTGGTCCAAAAATCAATCAAACAAATGTCATAACTTCAAGCAGAGCCAAGCTTCAGCCCCCCCTTCCACTCCTGTACTGCGACTTAATACACATTACCCCCCACCTTTGTCTTGCTCGACATCTGGATTGTTAGTCGGATCTGGATCAAGTTTGCATAGTGGTGGAACAACATGGTTAGTCCCTACAAAATCAAACAATCATCATATTTGTAGCGGTGCCATGCCTCAGTCCCGCTCCATAACTGTGCAGTGAGGTAATCCACATCGCTCCCCTTTGGCATCCCGGACATCTGGATTGTGATCCGGATCTGGATCAAGTTTACATAATAGTAGAATGTCATGAGTAAAAAATAAAAAATACCTATGCCTGGTTATTTTTATAATTCATCAGCCAATTTTGTTTCATGTTTTCGGGCCTTTCCTTACAATGTGAAAGGGTGAAAAATTCCGGATGTCAAAATTTTCCCCTCCTTGGATTGAGATCAGCTCCTCTGCAGATGGTTTTTCATCAAAGTCAGTCAAACCAATATTTTTTGCATCAGAACATCAGAATTGGACATTGTTGAAATTATAAACAGCATTTGTTTCATCAGATTTGATTATCTTGATTATTCACATCAGAAATTAGGGACCCGTCCCCGGCTCTGGCGTGAATGTATCCCTCCTCTGAGTTGACACGCGAATACACATCGCTAATCTTTTGCACAAGTTATCGCCCTCGCCAGCAACAAAACATGCCATATTTATGAGTTGGCTCATGCTGGTTGAACTGAAATGGACCTGATCAGAGCAAATGTATGCATGACATTGTGCTCTGAGGGACTTTAAACACTTCATCAGCTTATCACGAGCAGATGGTGAACAGCGGACCATCTGCATTATTGTTCTTATCTCTCCTCTCTGATTTGTGTGTGACAGTGATACCGGCACTGGCTGATGATGTCATCGCGCAGCTAAAGCGTGGATGCTAAAAGCCATATGAATTCTCCTCCGGGCACACGCGTTGGTTTCACGAGGCTCTGAATCGCACATGTGTCCCATTTAGCACCATATATAAGAGGCTGCGATCGCATTCCCACGCTGAAGGGACTCAAATTAGATTTTTCTTTTTTTTTTCAGGGCTGTGTTAACTCAAAAATCCAATTTATATCAGACTGGATTCGAGTTGCTTTCATATGTGGTCCTCGATCAGATTCACGTCTGACTCGGCGCCCTGTAACTTGAATGTTAACAGTCACAGTGGAATTTATGTGGTGTTTTGCAGATACACATGCGCTGAGCGCTGACGTCCTCCAGTGGAGCAGGAAAATGGAACAACCAGAGAGGGGAACTGATTTTTTTGCTGCTCACAGTCGGCTCATCAGATTTTTTTCTTTTCGACAAATGAGGATTTTAAAAATATTTTAAAAATATTTTTTATGGAATCATCATCTTCGTTTTCCGTCGTCGCACATCATAAACGTGATAACTCAAAAACTCATTCAAGGATCATTTACGAATTTTAGACCCAGATAGACCTTGGTGTGAGAAAGAACTGGATTGATTTTGGGAAACGTTGATTGTATAATTCTGACAATGGAGGGAACTTTATCTCCAAAAGTTTTTGGTGCATCATTTCTCAACGATTCGTTTGATTTTAGTGCATGTGAATCGACTGGAGGAGATTTATGTTTGCTATTCATCACATTTTACTCTAATATTTCGTATTTTACTTCACATTTAATTTGACATTTTTACAGCGCAGGGGATTAGGAGGCTTTCAGGGATATACCCTTAATATTGTTAGTTTTTACTGATGATGAGGCAGATGTCTCACACAAAAACATATCAATGGAGGACATATATACAGTTACATTAAAGATGGACAGAGGTCTAATAATAATTAATTTGATCTGTCAAATAAATAAATAAATTAATTAATTAATTAATCAAATTAGTAGCAGCCGCGGAGACTCAAATCGGTTCTTAAGTAAAAAGAGATTTGTGCATTCACACATCCCATAAAATGAGATTTATGTCACATTAAGGCCAAAACAACGGATATGACTCATTTTATACTGGCGGTTCGAACTCCAGAGCAGCGCGTGAGTCACTTCCGGTTTTATTTTGAAAGGAATGACAGGAAGTTGCGCTATTAACTCCGGATGGCTTGACTTTGGTGAGGAGAGACGCTGACAGAGAGGAGCTCAAACTCAAGTTAAGAGGGTTGAACCGAGGACGTGTGGCTTCTTGGAGAAGTGGCATCTGTGTGAGGGAGTCTCGTGCAAAAAGAACCACCGAGTCAGTCGCTCGTCTCATCCGGATTCTAACCTGCGCCCAGGACCTTCACCATGAGGACATACGTTTGGATTTACCCAACTCTGGTCTGCGTCCTGGTCTCTATATTGGATACAGGTAAGCCAGGAGGAGCAGGAGGAATGTGGGATGTCGTCAAGTTTGATTTTATAATAAAATGTACTTTTATTTTGTCAAAGAATTAAAGCGTGAAAGTCCAGAAATGGTGTTGTAGAGAAATGGGAATAGAAGTAGCAGCGCCGAAAACACTTGTTTAATAAGTTTCTAAATTGGACTTTTGCAGAGATTTGAGCAGATTGATTCGTTTTTAAATAGGATTTGTGACTTTTATTCGCGGTTAATCCACTTGATCACTTGATATCTGCACACTGATGCGCGGACGTGTGGAGATCCGGGAGGCTACCACCAAACACTTCATACTTTAATATCCGTGTCAGCCTGCCATCACAATTTGAATGAATTAAAAGTCTTCCAAGTCGTCTCAGGTTACCTCTGGCTCTCATCTCCAGCAGGCCAGCAGACTTTTAGTGTTTGCGCGCGCCGCGCATTCCCCGCAGACCTGCGCCAAAGCGCACCGTCTGCAGATGTTCCTGCTTTGTCATCCAACTGCAGCTCCAACTCCAGCTCTGACATAAATCATGGTGGTTCGGACACTGCAGCCTGCATGTGTTGGAGGTGACCCACTAAGAGGATGCGGCACATGTCCACTCGTATAAATCCGCAGCAGCCCTTTTTAAACTCCGCTTATTTTACGAAGCGCACTTTACGTCGTGGTCTCAGAGAGTGCCCCCCCCCCCCCCCCCCCCCCCCCCCCCCCCCCAATCCCCCCGCTGACATGTCCCCGGCTGCAGCACTGAATCCACACTTACCACCTACAGGGGTGCCGACCCTGACCTCTGACCGCCCTGGAGTTAGGCAGGGGTAAAATCCGCGCGCCCAGATGTGATGTAGGGAGATAGAAAGCGGTGGGCGTGAGAGGTGGGCTTTGGCTGGGGGTAACATCTGGCTGATTAACCCAGCTCCACATTTTGCGCGCTCTCTCTCTCTCTCTCTCTCTCTCTCTCTCTCTCTCTCTCTCTCTGTGAAGCAGATGTAATGTCTGCTTAATTCCCAGGCTGAGGCGCACCTTTAACCTGCTACCTTCCTGTTGTTCATTTAGTACAAATACCCCCAAGCATTTGCTTGAAAGGTACATTATACAGCATTACTGATCCTTTATCTATTTATTTATTTATTTATTTATTAGCTTGAGATGCTTAACCGAAACACTCCATTACTGCGCCTACACTCCAAAAAGAAGAAGAAGTGAACTCTAAGTGTCGTCTTATTCAATAAATGTGCTTGTACTGAATTTATCCTTTGATGTTCTCGCCAGAAAAACATTTTCTTTTTGTAAATCTCTATTTCTTCGAGGCGTTTATCAAGCTGACATCAGAGACACTCCAAATGTTGCCGTACATGACAAATTTCCTGGTCAAGCATGTTTTATAACGGACAGACTAATGAAATTATTCTGCCATGAAATTTTGTATTTCATGAAAAAATAGTGGATTTTAGTTGGATTAGTGTTTTTTTGGTAAAGCTTGTCCTTAGAAATCTATTTGATATATTAGATTTTGGTTCTAACAAGTTACATAATTCTGTTTTATCATGCCGGAGAGAAATCCTACTCATCAAATAGCTTTTTCATAATTGCATTTATTAAAGCCTACTTTTCGGTGGCCCCTTGTTCCAGCGGTGTCCCCCAGGGCGCCATCCTCGGCCCCTTGCTCTTTTGTATATAAATGCAGGTAATAATGATTCAAAATGTGCTCAACCAAACAGGCGAGGGGGGCATTAAAGGGTTAATACACGTGTTAGCTCTTTTGTCCACTTAGGCTGCAGGTGTCACTTCAAATCAAAACTTGTCAGACCGACAAAATGTGATTGATTTGACACAACAAAACCGTTTAGGGTGAATCCAAACACTTTTTTTAATGACTTAATTGGGAAAAGAGTAACGTTTTTGTTAGATTTAGATGTTTGCTTTAAAAGATAATAAAGGAAATACCCGACGGATTCAGTCACACTGGTTGCAGATATATAAACTTCATTTTACGGGGGGGGGGGGGGGCATTTTTAGCCTATCTGCTATGTAAACCCATTTAACGCATTTGTTTTGATTTTGAGTGCAACTGGAGGTTTCCTGAAGAAGTCTGACTCACTGACCTGCCTCTCTTTTTTCTACATTTTACAAGCTGAGTCAGACTCGCCTGCTGAAAGCCGGAGCTCGCCGGCGCTTATTAAATCTCATCGTCTCTCGGGGTCACCCGTTGAGCACACTGTGTCACAATCTCCCACTTCGCAATTGTGTCACAATCTCCCACGGCAAATGTTGGGATTTGGAGATAGCAGCAGTCTGGCTGCAAGGAGAGGAAGAGACTAAGTGAAATCTAATTGAGCGGCCTGGCCAGACATCAGGGCTGGAACAACACATGTGATGAGTGCCAGATGTGGTCCGGTGGTCAAGCCCAAACATTAATAACACATTCTCCCCAAAAACCATTTTCAACCACAAGGAGCCTCTGAACGGCCCACAGTTTACAATATCCCAAGTACACACCCAACGCCTTGCGTCCGATCTTGGCGCAGGAGCGCCGAGCAGTAACTCAGTAGCGAGAGATTTTCCCCGCTGTGATTTATATCACACTTGCCCCTTAATTAGAAATGGAAAACGGTTGTAGCCAAACACATAATGTGTCTGAAGATGTTGCTAAAGGAGCAGGATTTACAGCGGAGCTCCATTCTGCTGAGGAATGGCCTCTTAACTTTTTCCACAAGGCAGAAATGAATGATTGGAATCACGCAGGATTCGAGCTTAAAATATGGTTTTGTCCTGCTTTTGAACCCGCTTGGATCTCGCGTAGGTTCTGCTACACCTTTGCAAGGATACGACTCTCTTTTGATGTGCCTCTTTCTAAGGAATGGCGTTCCAGCGACGGTTCTAGACATTAGCATGTGGACACCAGTAGAGCAAAAAGTGCAATCAGAACTTTGTTTGTTTGCTAAAAATCTCAAGTTTTCCATGAAAAAAAATCAGTACATCTTCTTTTTTTTTTGGTCCTTTATAAAAAAAAAAAAAGAAAAAAAAAGGAAATGGAATTTTTATGAATGAATGTGACTGCAGAAGTTTTGATACGACTTCCGTGATTTATCGGTCACTTTATATTTAGATTAAGATCATATGTCATCATCATATATCATATATTAAGATCACATTAAGATCATAATCATTTATTCATCCATCGATCCATCAATCTGCCCGTTGGACATGGTGCATCATGGCTATATTCACAATTCAGCACCCACTTTGGATTTAACGAGGAAAACTGGGAAAATTCCGGAATATTTTGGGACCGATCACGAAAGCGTGCCAGGACTCTATTGGAACTGCTCCGTTTTTTTATCATCAATATTATTACCTGAAATAAACGGCTGTTTTGGGGACTTTATCATGCTTAAAAATTCACGTAACTTGGCGCACCCATCCGTCGTTGCGAAAAAAGTTGTATTTTAGGGGTCCCGGCAGACGGCGTTTCTGAAGGCCCCTCCCAACAACTTCTTTTCACCTAGAGTTATTAAAGTTGGTAAACATATTTATCATATAAAGAACTACCATAAAAGCTCTCAATGCTATGACTTAAACGTAACAGGAAGTCGGCCATTTTTAATTAAATGTGAACTTTTCAGGCGTTGTGTTGTAATAATCTCCTCCGTGAGTTTTCACCAGATCGACTGCAAATTTGGTGATTGGACTCAACTCAACTTGACTCACGAGGATCAATCGTGTTTTTATCAAATTTGACTCTTATAGTTCATATTTTAGTCACTAGGGGGAAATTTTTGAAAAAAAAAACACTGTTTTTTCTAACATTACTTCCTAACCCTTGGTCTAATTTAATCCAAATTAGATGCATATGAATCAACGTCAGGAGGTATTTCCTGTACATATCACATTTTACTCTAACAGCTCATACTTCAGTCACTAGGGGGAGCCTTTTGACCGTTTTTCTGGGATATTTCCCTGACAGGCCTCTGCTGTCAGGGAAATGACAGCATAGGCCTAGTTCGGAGTCAGACTCACATCCTGGATAGACTTCATGTGCCTAAACCTGCCTGCTATATCAGGTTTGACCAGCACCACTGAAGCCCAGCCTCACAGAGTTTAATCTCAAGAGCTGCACAGGAAAAGTTTCGAGGAGCTCAAGAATTCAAATAGGATGTTTTATCGTGATCCCGCGGTTTGAGTGCTATTGTGTCAGTATGCGTGAGGCTGGAATAAAACTCCTCAACTGACTGACTGCTGGATATCTTTAACTGTCTGGAGGATATCTTTAACTGTCAGATCAGGATATCCAGCTCTGACAGTTAAAGAAACCTCCACTCCCTCCAGGCTAATGGCACTGGCATTCATGTCTTGTGATGGGACCTTTTTAACTATTTGAGTAATGTTTGGTTCCTTTCAAGACGAGTCCAAAATAATTCCACATGGTGTTGTTGTTCTTCCTGTTTAGCATTTACTCAATACGTGATGATGCAGGTCCGGACAGGAAACTAGGGATGGGAGGGAGAGAGACATATAACAGTTGGCGCGGCGACCTGTGCTGTCATCCTGAAGTTCTTTTGGATCATTGGCACAGTTGACGCCAGCAGGTGACATAGAGCTGTTACCTCACATCAAGAAAGCTTTGGGATCAAATCCATCTGAGGCACTCCTGTGAGGAGGTCGCACGTTCTCCCCGTGTTGCGTGGACTCCCCCCACTCCACAATCATGCAATATACGTGAAATTGTTGGCTTTAAATTTCCCGAGGGTGAGAATATGGGTGTGAATATGAATGTGTTGGCCTTGAAGTGGTGGCATGTCTTACCCAATGTCAGCTGGGATAGGCTCCAGTCCCGCCACAGTTCTGCACGGGATAAGCGCTTAACTTGAAATGTGGATGGATTACATTTCATGACATCATTTTGGTCCGACACGCTCTACGCACCTGTTCATCAGAACTCCCACCCAACCCCACCTCCATCCCAGAATAGTTTCTTTGAGGGAACTTTAATTTTATGCTATTCTTAACCAGTTGACATTAAGTGGTGGAGGACATTCATATCCAGTGAGAGGACTAGGCCTACGCTTAGTAAATCCACGGAAAGACCCCAATCCCTTGTGTTATACAAACAATCCCCCTTATTCAACTGAGTTTTTCATAAAAAGGCTCCAAATAGTGAGTAAAATATGAACAATTAGAGTAAAATAGGATATATAGAAGAATGATCTCTTTGAGTCGATTCGTATGCACCAAATCTGGACTAAATCAGACTGATGGCTAGGAAGTTATGTCAGAATAAAAAAAAAACTCCCCCTAGTGAGTAAAATCTCAGCTTTGGGAGTTGAATATGAAACATACAAGATGTATTTCCTTGATTTGATTCAAACGCACTAAATTTGGACTAAATCGGACAAACAGTTGAGAAATTATGGCCCAAAAATTGTTGGGGATAAAACTCCCCCTAGTGGTGGAGATAAATAAATGACATTTCCCAAAATCAATCCAGTTCTTCATCACATTAAGGTCAATTTGACTCTAAAATTATGACATGATCCATTGAATGTTTTTAGAGTTATTGCATGAACACTAAGGATCCAAACCAAACGGTACCTCCCATATGAGATGCAGTGCTGGGTCTTGGACTGAGTCTTGGACCCAGCCCGGGTTTTATTCTATATTTGTACGTACCTCATACTAAACTGTGACAGATCATCAAAGAAAACGTTAATATAATAAAATGAACCAAATCTGAGGAAAGACAAAAATGCCAGTTTTTAGATGATAATTGTATTTATTGAACCCAAAACCAGCTGGACCTGTGTAAAAAAAAAGTATCAGAACCCATAGAAACTAAATCCTAAAAAGTACCGAACTGCATTAGTAACTGGTTGCAGCTGGACTAGACACACCCGGACCCGATTAGGACCAGCCATGCTCAATCAAATCATCACTTGGTTTGCGGCGGGAGCCACCGCTCACCCAGAAGACCTCAGGAGGTTCCTCTGAGTTCTGCTGCAGCGACACCTGGATGACCCTCGGAGATTCTGAGGTTCTGTTTAAGCATTGGATAGGGTTGGTTCCTTGTTCAATACGATGATCACTTTATCCCCGAAAAGTCGAGGATATTATCGGACCGCCTTCGCCGCCACAGATATTCTTTGACTTAATGCGGTAACTCAAAAACAGTTTCATGGATCATTCTCATCTTCTTCACCCACACAGACCTCAGTCGGAGGAAGAGCTGGAGTGATTTTGGAAAAAGTTGGGTGCATATTTCTTTCAATAGGGGGAGCTTGATCTCCGACTATTTACGGGCCATCATTTCTGTGCCGTTGGTCCAAATTTGTTGCATATGGAGGTCTAACTTTAATATGTCACATTTTGCTCTAATAATTCATATTTTACTCACTAATAAGAACTTTTTTTTCTTTATTCTTTTACAAAAAAAAACACAGTTTTTTAGACATGGTCCGATTTTTCCCACATTTGTCGCATATGGATAGACTTAAGCAGATCTATCTTGTACATATCTTAATTTAACTCTAATAGTTCATATTCAGAGCTTTTACACACAAAAAAAACAACGTTTTTCGGACATAACGTCATGTTTAGGTTAGTATTTCAAACAGGGGGATTTCTTTTACAATGCAGGGGATTGGGGGATTATTCGGGGTAGGCACTTGCTGTCGGGGGCAAAAAGGCTTAGCTTAGCTTTAAACTTATTACGTGTTTAGTGTCGCCACATCTTGAGGCCACACAGTTTAGTATAACACACAAAGAGATAGAAGAACCAAGGAGCACATCCACTTCTTTCCATTTGGGCTGTGTCTGTGGACCAGATGGTCTCGAAAAAAGAAGGAGGGTATTTCAAGACATTTTTGTGATAACAATGTTCTTGTTGAGATGATAAAAATATTAGGGCTGGACGAGATATTGTTTGTGCTCGCGCAATAGTCACAAGATCTTCAAAGCCTAGTTAGCCTGAGATGAAAGAAATACGTCTTGATACATGTTTTTTTATTGCTAGATACAGAAGGACAAAAACGCCTGTGCTTCTCATTTAATCATGTTCCTGATTGAACTACAAGAAAAGATCGTTTGCTTTCATTTAAACCCATCTGGTTTGACTCACTGATTGTGTCGCTGATTGTCATTATTATGATTAGGGTTATTAAATGTGGAAGCTCTCCTCATGTAAAAGTATCAATCCCAACTACGAGAACATTTAAGGATATTTATTTCACTGCACTTACTTTTTCATGGCACATTATTATATTACAGAAACGTTCACTTTGCTCGGCTTGTTCTTTCAGTATTTTTCTGCAGTCCTAGAAAATAGCGAAACACATTTCTATAACTGTTGAGAGGTTGTTGGATTTTTGACTATACTCATACTCAGCCGGGTGTTGAGGCCTGAGGCGATGACATACACTTGCTTCATTTCCCCGCTTTCTTTTGTACTTCTTATATTTTGGCATGTTTTTCTGGTACACGTGATCTTTTCTAGCCAAACCACTTCTACAGTCCTGAGGTCGCTCCCTGGTTCGGAACAGAATCCACCCTGGATTTAGTAGCAGTGTTATTTTTGTTCTTAGCTTTGTTTGTTGTTGCTCTGAATTGGAGTCAGAAAATACGAACGATGTCGTAAGACAGCGTTTACTACCACACTCTTTATTTTTGGTCGTATTTTACAAATATACCATCATTTTATTGAATAATAGATTGCCTCCAGGAAGTCGTGATGTCATAATTGCAACATAAATTCTACCAATTCTGCCCTGTGATGAGCTGGTCCAGGGTTTACCCCGCCCCTCGCTCAATGTCAGCTGACCCCGTGACCCTGAAAGGGATAAGTGGTGACAGATAATTACTCTAGTGACTCTACCGATCCGCAAGTGTCTCCAAATCTTCAGCTGGGCGTTGCGGTATCCATCTCCTTCTAGCAACAAACCGGACAATTAAAACTTGCAGATAGATAATTATGTCCCCGAAAAGAGCTTTTGTTTCAACGCAATAACTCAAAGACTATTCAATGGATCATTTTCTTATTTTACACCCACATAGACATTAGTGCGAGGAAGAACTGGATTGATTTTGGTAAAGATCGTTTGAATATTTCCGACACTAGGTGGAGCTTTATCTCCAAAAGCTTTTGTGACTTAATTTCTCAGCCTTTGCTTCAATCTTTACTCAATGCTTACTCTAATATAACTCTAACGTTTCATATTTTTTAATCAGGGGTCCTTTTATTTTTAACCAAAAAAAAGACAAAGGTATTTTTTAGTCCAAATGTGGTGTTTATGAATTGACCAGAAAGGAACAATCTTGTATTTATCATGTTTTACTCTTATAGTTCATATTTTACCCACTAGGGCAGCTTCTTTTTCCCAAAAAGCACCATTTTTTTTCGGACATAACTTCCTAACTGTTGGTCAAATTTAGTCCAAATTGGATGCATATGCATCGACTCTGAAAGATTTATCTTTCGTGTATCATAGTTGTTTCTAATAGTTCACAGTTTACTCACAAGGGGGAGCTTTTTCACACAAAAACACTGTTTTTAGTTCGTAACTTCACCTTATATCCGAGAAGCTCGGAGAGAGAATTGGGGTTTTTCGGGGAGGGCGGCGTTGGCTTCGTCTCATGTCTTCGTCTCCTCTTCTTCTTGCAGGTCTGTGTAGAAAGGTTCACCATACATTACAGAAGTATGAGAAGACTGAGAATCACTTGCTAGTTTGCACAGACTGCCCTCAGCCCGTTTTGGTTCGGAACAACCGATCGCAGGAGCAATGCGCCCGCAAGTGCAAGAAGATCAAGAAAAAGTTCAACTGCAGGTGAGGTCTCCGTTTTCCCCGAAACCCAACTCACGGTTTCTCATATTCTCCTCGCTCCTCCTTCGCCGACAGAGTATTTACATATTTTTCTTGTTTATCATTTCTTCATCTCCCTACTGCTTCCTGTATGTTTCCACAGGGCTTTCAACTTCCAACGGCACAACAGGAAATGCCACTTGCTTCCCTTTGATCGTTTCACTCATGGCGTGCAGAGGCAGGCCAACGCCAACTTTACTCTGTATGAAAAAAAAGGTACAGGTTGGCTAATCGTCTGCTGATTGCAGATAAAACCCCTCCTCTCGGATCGTCTCCGGCTTTTTAAAGTCTTTGATTCTCCCGTTACGGCAATTAAATGTAACCAGCCCCCTCACCCCTGCTGTGTTAAATCACTTCGGTGGGGAGCCAAATGCATAAACATGTGGTAAAGCTAAGTGGCGTGTAAACAGAAAAAGTACAATGTTTACAGTTGGAACGTAATTACTTTTTTCTCCTCTGCAGGCTGTGTAATCTAGCACTTCAGTATTTACTGCAGATTTTATAGGAACCCCACCCCCCAACCCCCGGTGACACGTAATGAACTTCAGGGAGTTTTCTTGTTTGGAGGAGAACCCGACCACAAACTAGATAAGCCTTAGAAGCGTTGCCTCTAAAGGCTTCGTATTGACCATACATGGTCAAACGTATCCCAGGTAGTCCAGGCAGCCGACGCAAATGGGCTTTTAATCGATCCAAACGCCGTTACACCGCTGCTTCCCACATCGTAGCATGAACGCACCTTCTCAAATGCTTTTCATGTCTTCACTTAGATTATATAAGGGAGTGTATGATCGACACCAAGGACAACTACAGAGGGAGGAGGTCCTGGACAAAGTCAAACATCACTTGTCAAGCCTGGGCTGACAATAACATCAATGAGCACACGTGAGTTTTTACCCCTTTTTGACTAATTCATTCATCCTGAGGTTCCTCTATATGCCTGTTTATGAGGGGAGGACTTTCACAAACCACCTCAAAGGTACGGCGTCTTGCTTGAATTCCACTCAGTAAGGGATGGAAGCTGTTAATCATTCGCTTCCTCTCGCTATATTGCTGCAGATTTGAACCAGCAGCCTTTAAAGACTCTAAAGGCTTCCAGCACCTCCATGGATTCTCTTTCTGTCTTTTTCTTCGTGTCTGACATTCAGCAGGCCTCGACAGCTGATTTATTGACGCTTAGATCATCCTTTGCACCTCAGGGGTTAAGGCAAGGTGGAGGCTGGGAACCAGGCGAGCATTTAGCCAGAGTTAAATCACGGCGGCGAGGAATTCCCCTCCACGTAAGGTTGCCCTTCTTCCAGAATGTGGGTCATCAGGTGCGACCCGACGATGTTTCATCTGGGTTAGGAGAAGAGCCAGAATTTGCCAGGATGGTTGTGTGCCAGCCTCTCATTAGTGGGACTCGTTAGTTACAGAACATTTTAATTGTGGCTGGGAGGGAGGGATGACAGACGAAGTAATAAGCGCAGCATGAAAAAAAAAAAGTTAGATGGGAAGAAAGGGGAAGTTTTACAGATTGAAGCCATGTTTTGTCTGTTTTGTCCCAAAGCCACCCGTCGTAGGTGTCCATCCTCTCCTCTGCTCCTCCCTTCTCCTTCCTCTTCCCGTTAGGAATACTTTGTCATCCTTTATTTGACGCGCGGTTCCAGTCCCCGTCCCGCAGCATCACCCTGGCCTGTCAGCGACTTTAAACTCTCAAAGCGTAAAACAGAGCTTTACTTAGGAGAGATTTAGGGCCACTGAGGGGGCTACCTAACATGGGACCGTCCCGCTGTGTAAGAATTACTGCCCTAATGAACCACACACCATTTGAGTTCAGGTAACTATTATTTTCTCGCTTGACTGACCCCTGTGGGCCGGGGGGGATTTCTCTGGAGGTTCCCCTCCAGCAATGGGACTTCCACCTGTTGTCTATTTTTAGTGTTGGAAGCAGCGCTTCGGAAGGACTGTGTATTGATGCTCAGGCAAGCGTGAAGAGTGAAATGGGATGGACATTTTTCCGTTCACGTCATTAAGAACAGATAACATTCCTTCTGATAGGGACTTTTTTTTTTTTAATTTTGTTTAACTCCTCCACCGAGAGACCAGGGAGCGAACTTACTTACCCAGCAGCCTCACAGGATATGTGGTTAGCTTATTACTGAGCTTTGGTATGGAAGCCAAGGGCCGCCATTATGACAGATTTTTATTTATGGCCATTTTCATTAAACAAGCGACCGTTTAATCCTGATGTTTATCTTGGCGTCACAAGAAAACAAGATAATTATCTTGTTTTCCATGTGGGTTGAATCCAAAGCAAGTGGACTTCTGCTTCTGGATTCAACCTAGATGGAAAACAAGATAATTGTCTTTTTATCTCCAGAAAAGGGGTTACTTCTCTTCGCATGCTAACCAGATAAATAACTTGTTCTCTCAAGAAAACACCTGCTTTTTTTTTCATGATAAAAAAAAAAGATCCCGCTATCTGGAGAAAGTGGTTGCTTCATTTCTTATCATCTTGTTCTCTGAAGAAAACGGTCTCTCGTTTTCAAATGATAACGAGATAATGATTTTGTTATTGTGAGGAGAAACGGATACTTTCATTCTCGTGATAACAAGATAATCGAGGGAAAACGGTCTCTTGTTTTCAAATGTTAACGATATAATTATCTTGTCTTCACGAAAAGATTCAGCCTCTTCGTGATAACAAAATGATCTTGTTATCTCGAGAAGAAATGGTTGCTTGTTTCCACATGATAACCAGATAATGAACTCATTAATCTGGAGAAAACGGTTCCTTTTTTTCTTCCTCTCCTAATAACAAGATAAATCCTTGTCGCAGGAAAACGGCCGTCGTGGTCGTTCTCTGCTTCCACACTTTAGAGATTCACAAATGCAGATTTTGGCCACTTAACACACAAAAATAATGTTGCTGCTATTGATCCAACTATCCGCAAGTGTGAGAATTCTCCGATTTGGCAAAAAATTTTGACGTCTCTTCCAGGCACGTCAAGAGTTTTCCCATCAGGGTTGTCGCCCCAACCTTCCAAACAAACAGAAAAATCGTTATTGATGTCTTAAAATTCGTCAGGTCCCGACTTGCTTCCTTTAATCTCTGAATGTTTTATTGCTTTGGATGCTGTGTCACTGAAGCATGACTATTCTTGTTCCATCACCACCAGCTGCATGCTTGCGAGACATTTTGTTAGCAGTTACTTTGGGTCAAAATTTCATCATCGGTAATCTGTAAAATCTAGCCAGTATGTTTAGCAAGCCTCAAGAGTCAGGCATGTGTGCATCGTGTCGGCCTCTAATCCAGTGGGAACGGGCTTTGGCAAGGAGATGAATCGCTGGCCAACATCTGTTCGCGCAACATCATTACGGCTAACTTGCTCCCATGCCACAGCCCTTTACGGACCCTCACCAGATGCAGCCCTTCTTTTTTTTTGTGTGAAATAAAGAACCTCGTAGTTCCATTTGGACATTTGTGGTGCTGCGTTCAGTTAGAATATATTGGTCTTGCATGTTACAAACAGCAGATGTGAGTTTTGGCGCTTGGTGGGCCGCTATGTTGACTGAGAATTGTTTTGTCTTGCCTAAGTCAAACTTTGCTTTCTGTCTTTGACGCTGTTGGATTTTTCTGTTGGTGGGAGTATGATCCGTAGCTTAGCACAAAACCCTCCTTCCTCTCTTTTTTGGGTAAGTTAGAAATGCCTGAGAGTTATTCTAGTTCTGGGTTGAATGATGTTGTGCATTAGTGCAGAAATCTCGCGTAAGCCCCAGGGCAGAGGGGAGACCGGGACCGACTCCCCCAAGAAAAGAGTCATTGTCTGGGGTAAAGTGTTCAGACAAGCTGCTGACGGGAGAGTGGTCTCTGGTTCTTTTTGCTTTCCGCCTCTCTTTTTTCGCTTTCCCTGCACATGTTGTTCATCATTTCACATCATCAATTAAACACTGATCTCCCACCTTTTTTCTCGCTCACTCCGCCGTGCTCACTTTTTCATTATTAAGCACTTAAGTCAGTCGTTTTTACTTCTTTCTTTGCGTGCGCACACTTTCCCCTCTGGGCTTCCCTCTCCGCCTCCCTGGGTGGGAGTGGAATGTGGTCAGCATGGATCAGGGGGTGATGACATGCCAGCTTTTCATCATCCTGCCCTGACAGAAGATGGATTTCATGCACTGTCCATTTAGTTCGGGGATCTCATGCGGTTCCCTGTTGTTACATCCCACATGTTTGGGCCAGCCTGGTTCCTTCTCTTACCGCCTTATGGTCACTTGTTAACGCTGATATATGCAGCCGCTGACAAAGAGGGATTAAGGTTTAAAGGTGCTCAAAAGGCTGCCAGCAAAAGAAGTGCTTGGGCTGCTCCAAGTGGTTCGAAGCAGTGTTCTGTGCTATTGGAGGTTACTGGAGTTTGTCTGGGTCCGTCTGCTCCACACATGAGGGAGCGGCGATGCAGCCGGAATCATCGGTCGGGACATCACCCCAAAGGTGCAAACCAGGAGGGACCAATCGCAATGATAACTTACTTTGCATAGGATATGTTTTTGATGGATCGTTAAAAAAGTGGCCCGGTAAGACTGTCAGCACTAGATCACAGCTTGAGTTCTTTTCACTTCTATCAGGCAAATACAGCAACATCAACACCAGTGGAGCTGCCAAGTGTAGCAGTACTCCCTAGAACTTACTCAAACAGCTTGGAGTATCAGTGAAGACTTAATCATGTCTGTCTACTCCCCTGTAGGTTTTATCCTGATAGGTACCCAACAAAAGACCTAAGGGAGAACTTCTGCCGGAATCCCAACAACGATCCCGGTGGTCCATGGTGCTACACTACAGACCCCAACGTACGAGCTGAGGAGTGTGGGATACCACAGTGTTCAAAGGGTAAGAACCATCCAAAAGACGTCAGGGGAGCGTCTTTATTTCATACCCACATTTAAACTAGGCTTACGCTGTTTTCCCTAACAGCAAGAGGTTATGCCTGAAGAGCCTCCAGTCCCCTGCTTTGTACAAGCAATCCCCTGATTGAACTCCACAAACTACAAGTCATGAAGTTGTGTCCAAAAAAAACTGTGTTTGTCTTTTTTTCTTTCTTTGATGATAAATGATAGAAACAAGATACAACTCCTGGAGTTAGAATCATATTTACCAAATTTAGACTAAATCAGCGGTTATAATGTCCTGAAAATAGTAAAACTCCCCCTGGTGGGCAAAATATGAACTATTAGGATAAAACGGGTCATCATAGATGTTTTGAGATTAGGACCAAAGAACAACAAAGTTTTCCTTGAGTCAATTCTTATGCTTCAAATTTGCCAAATTTGGACTAAATCTGAACAAACTTTTGGGGATAAAGCTTCGCACTAGTGTCGGAAATATACGACCCACCTTTGCCAAAATCAGCCCACTTCTTCTATAAAAACTTATACGTGAAAGGGTTTGAGGTATCGCGTTAACATGAAAGACCTGATGCAGCGACGACAAACCCATAATATCCCCGACTTTTTGGAAATATAACAAGATTCATACTATAAGAGGTGTTTTATCAATATTTCTACGGCTAAGCTGTGTTTGAATTCTTCAATATACAAAAGAAAGTTGTGATAAACCTACATTTCCCTCTGGACAGAAGTCTGTGTGACGTGTAATGGGGTAGATTACCGTGGCAAGATGGACCACACCGAGAACGGGAAGGAGTGTCAGAGATGGGACTCCACACGACCGCACCTTCACCACTTCCAGCCCAAAAAGTAAGCCTTAAAGCTGTGAATGTCGTTTGAACAGTTTTCATTGACAGCGCTGCTGCTGCACACACCCGCAGCAGATGCTTTCAGGAGTGACGCTATGCTCCGGAGAGAGGTAGACCTCACCGATTATTATGACTTATTTCCCTCTCCCGCTATTTCCTCTCCTTCCTGTCTCCCCTCCGTCTCCTCTCTCAGGTACCGGGACAGAGATTTAAAAGACAACTACTGCCGTAACCCGGATAATCGTCTCCGTCCCTGGTGCTACACCATGGACCCCAAAACTCAGTGGGAGTACTGCAACATCACTGTGTGTGGTAAGGCCTTGTGTGTACGTCATACGCCCCGATCCTCGGGTTCGGGTTTTTGGTTCTCAACAAAGCAACAGAAGAAAAAAACATTGTCTTACGAATCTGCAGTCAGGGGTCCATTATGAGAGTCCGACCTCCACCTCTTGCTTGTGATTTGTTAACGGCATAAACTTTGGTTGGGATGTGGTTCGGGAGCAGCAGGGGGTTCCGTTAGATGCCAGACCCTTGTGGGTTTTAAGGTAGTTGCGATGATCAGAGCACAAAGAAAAGGAGGATCTTTTTCCGCTGCGGAGCCTCATTAGGGATCTGTTTACCCGGCGGTGGGTTTCATGTGGCGGGTCCTTCAAGTCCGTCTACCTCAGAAAGGACGTATTAATTGGTTGTTTGTAAACGGGACGGTGTAGTTTCACTGAGATAGCTCCCAGGTGTCTAATAGCTGTTACAACCGACACACGCTCATCAGATGTTTTATGCGTTATAGAACTAGTTTGTTTGTCAGAGGAATGAAAAAACATTTATGTGATAGATAGGTAGATAGAAACGTTATTAAGCTCATGTTGGTTAAATCACACAAAACAATAAAATATAAAATAAAATAGTGTTTTAAAAAAATACTCCCCCTAGCGGGTAAAATATGAACTATTACGGTAAAACGGGTCATCATAGATCTTTGGATATTAGGACAATATAAAATGCAGATTGCAGATGCAAATATATATATAGAGAGAGAGTAAGAACCATGCTATACACAATTATTTTAAAAAATAATAATAATAATGATAATAACGTTCAGCCACAGGCGCCAATAAGTTCCAAATAGTGTAATGATATTTGGATCCATTTTATAAAACTATACTTTTGGCTATAGCCCCAAAAAGTCCAGGATATTATGGAATTGTCTTCTCTTCTATCATGCTAGCACAAAAAAACAAAAACTCTTCCATCAATCATTTTCAAATTTTTAAACCCACATAGAACATAGTGCGAGGAAGAAGTGGATCGATTTTGGGGAAATCGATTTTGGGGTGCTTATGAATAAATATTATATATTACTCCAATAGTTCATATTTTAGTCTCTAGGCATGCATTTTTTACCAAACACATTGTTTTTGTGGCCATAACTTCCTAACTGTTGGTCTTTTTTAGATGCGTATTATAGAATATTTATAAAAAGTGAATTTAAAAACATCTCTGGTTTCAGCCTGTCAGACTAGAGGAGTTGAGCTTTTTCCTTTTTTTTCTCACTACAATTTCAATATTATTGCGTCATTCCCTGACAGAAGCAGCAAAAGCGTCAAATCTGTGCTCCATGGAACGGATTTCACCCTTCCTTTTGGACATTTTGTAGAATCCATAGTTAAAGTTACGTAAAATCCACATATTGATCATTAATCAAGGAAATAAGATTTATTCCAGCCCTTATTTACATTTTGTATATGTGAGCATTCTTCTACATACATTGAATGAAAAACCAAACCACTCATACCAAGGTCATATCCCTTCTGATATATTAGATAACGTTTGCCTTCACACATTATTATAATAATAAAAGAAAAAAAGGACAAAGGAGAAAGAAGAATGAATGTCACAAAGCTGCCTTTGGAGAAGTCGTTCATTTTGCCTTTGAAAGCCCGGTGAAATATTCCCGCGTGAGCACCTAAAAGCATACGGAGCATCTCCCTCTGTCTCTGTCAGCCTCACACAAACGTACTTCACTGTGCATAGTATGATTTACAGCCAGGGCGGAGGATTTGCATTTGTCCAGATGTGGTTATCCCTCAATGCTTGCCCCCAGAAAGATAAAAACCACTGACCTGTGCTACAGCGCACACAGACACTGGCATGCATTACATCAAGCCAAATCATCCATCTTTTCCATCCGCCTTCTCATTTCTGCTTCAAAACATTCCCTCCCCTCCTCCGTCTTCTCCCTTCACATTTGTCAAAGGCTAAA
Organism: Lophius americanus; assembly: GCA_037951165.1. Taxonomy (NCBI): domain Eukaryota; kingdom Metazoa; phylum Chordata; class Actinopteri; order Lophiiformes; family Lophiidae; genus Lophius; species Lophius americanus. Next base: position 90,110 of record JBBDHG010000002.1, on the reverse strand, counting down.
GCAACAGACACAGAAATCCAGAGGGGAGAAGTTGCTCCCTTTGTACCGCAATCTCCGGATTGCTGGAAAGCAGAATTCCATCTGAAGATGTTTGGAATAGTTAGCCCCGGACGGAACCGGGTTGCATGGGATGTCTTGGGTCGGACTACAGTAGACAGTATCGGCAGAGAGAGAGTGGAAGTGTTTGGTGTTCGAGGCATGGATGTGTCCGTGAATACCATCAGGCTGCGGGTTTCTCCTGCGGCAGCATGTGGCGGCGTTGCGAGTTAAGTCACCACATATTGTTGTGGATGCTTCGTGCAAGAATGCGGGGAACCGGTTTTTATGAATACACAGAAAGTTACCTATCACAGTTGGGGCGAGGGGTGGGGGTGAGGGGGACTGCTACTGTTTTTGATCATCTGTCTCTAGGTTAAACATGACACATTCTTTCAGGGATTAATATTTCCCTCCTCCTCCTCCTCCTTCTCCGCCCTCCATCCCTCCTGATTCACTTTCTCTGGCGGTTTCCCCCCCCTTCTGAGTTCCTTCTCACGCCTCAACTCCAAATTACAATTTCGACGACCTCTTTTTTTTTCCTCCACCAGACTCTGACTCGAGCGAGGACAAACATGTCAACGTGTCGGCATCCTGCGTTCAGGCAAAGGGGACAGATTACAGAGGCACGATGAATTACACTCCAGAGGGAAAGACCTGTCAGCGGTGGGACTCCCAGTTTCCCCATAACCACTCCTTTCTTCCTCCTAACTTCAAATGCAAGTGAGTAGTTTTTGACGAATGAGCCCCGACGGCTTGGATTGAGTTCCCTCGGCTGTGAGGAAGAGGCCGTTTGGGCGTTTTTGTGCATCTCAGTGTCAAAATGATATTAATGATGGTCGGCGCCATCTTTTAATTTTGAGTTTGTGTGTATGTTTTAGAGACCTCAGAGAGAACTACTGCCGCAACCCCAATGGTGCCCATTACCCATGGTGCTTCACCACAGACCCTAATCAGCGGATCGCCAACTGCACCCATATCCCCAGGTGTGACGCTGAGGAAACACAAAAAATAGGTAAATGACTGTACATAATCCATTTTAAATGAGCACTTCGACATTTTTGAGAAATCCACAGATTGGTTGCCATAAAAATTATACCATTCAAGTGTTTCATTATGGTAAAAATTGTCCAGTGTCCAGTGTGAGCACTCAATTCGTGAGCGTTCGCAGGCGGTTGATCCGAACAGTAAGAGTTGGAATCCAACAACCACGAATCTAGAATCGTACAGTGTGTGCCCAGCTTGAGACTCCGTTTTCTTAACCTTCAAAAGAACTTCAAAAGAATGACAAAATATCTCATTTGCATGCGTGTCTTGAATAATGTGATTGAAACACATACCTGGAAATTCTTCAAGAACCATGTTATTCTTGCAAAGCAGAGTTACACAGACGCTTTCCACATAGCTCCCGTAGGACCGGACCACTTGGCAGCATTCTTGCCCAATGAATTCCATTTCATGGAAGAGTAAAAACGCCCGACTGTGGACCGGCGTTCGCTATCGTTTACCTTGTGCCTCTGCTCTACAGAGGGAAGACCACACGTGTGAAACTTCCGCCTGTCTGTTAGTCACTGTTACCATTCTTTTGATTCTTTTGACATACACAGGTTTCAGTTTACTGTTTAAGTGGAAAACCACCAGAAACACAAGGTCCCTGGACACTGAATTGGTCCAAACCGCAAAGAGAAGCTTAAATTTTATTATATTATGTTTGCAGGAGTGAGAAAGTGAACCACCAACCAAACCGTGAAACACGGTCCCTCGAGGATGTCCACTCACTGACTGCATTAGTTCTTTTGATCATCCCGAGACTATTTAACATACAAATGGAAAATAACTTTATCCCTTTCTCCGTCAGAGTGTTACGAACAAAGTGGAGAGACGTACCGGGGCACGTTATCTATAACTCGATCGGGGATTCCCTGTGCCAACTGGTCACATCACATAAACAGGTAATATTTACTCTCCCTATCCAATATGTTGTTATGCTCCTTCTGTTTACCACAATCAGGTTTAAACGCTACTAAGAAACACGGGAGGTGCCTCCAGGAGGGGTTGACATTCTTTTCAGCCGGGTTTATAATTGTTGACAACTCGACTCCCGTCGCCTTGTGAAAATCCCTTTCATATGAATGAAGCTGAGCAGTGAAAACAAACAGCCGGAGGAAAGCAGGGGTTCCTCGGGGGTCCATTCCAGGCCCAATTATTATTCATCTAACTGATGAGAGGAAACCCTGGGGTGCTCTCCAAGTGACCCGTTCTGACTGAAAGCTTGCCCACACCAGGGCTGTTGCTTCACGCTCGAGTCAGGCTTGTTGGAATTACTTAATTTACAGGAATTTTAAAAGCCAAAATGACACAGACAGATGGACATGTTCCAGAGGTGACCCCTGACCCCAGGAAGTGCTTTCCGAGGAAAGTAGATCAAAGCCAATCAGCTCCTTCACGTAGACTGCAGCCAGGGAGACTCCCCTGTTCAAGGTCAAGGGTCATCTAAGGAAAAACTGCTGAGAGCTACAGCTTGTTTAACATTCTCTGGGGAAGTGGAATTATCTTCACCCCCTTGACAAATTGTTGTCCATCGAGTATTAATTGTGTATGTGTGTGTGTGTGTGTGTGTGTGTGTGTGTCCAAACTCCTACTTGGTCATTCCCATTCAGCGATATTTTGGATATCTGAGATGATTGAATTCACTTCTCTTGGACCCCAGAAGGACTCCACGAATAAGGGAAACACGATTAGCAGTGAAATCGTTCCATAGGCTCCTGCTGGTCTGAGCCTTGCTGAACGCTCAGAGTGCATACTTTCATACTCCCATGAGTGCTCTTCACAAAACTCTGAGTTTCCTTCTAGGGGGCTATGCAAAGGAGTCGATGCACTATAGGAATACAGAGTCAGACTTTCCAGGCATACCATGGTTCCTTACTGCTTTCATGTAATAACCTGTATGTTACCCCAGTGTGTGCGCAGAATCCACGCATGAACATATTTGTATGTTTTCAGAGCGTGAGAGTGTGTATGAGATGTGTCCCAGAGTCAGTTCTGGTATACGGCGCGCGAGATAACCAATGGAATATGAGAATGTGTATTTGTGTGTTTTACAGTGGGGATTCTCACTCTACAGAATCCCATGAAGGGCTGGAGAAAAACTACTGCCGGAATCCGGACCGGGACAAACACGGCCCCTGGTGTTACACCAATCCAAATACCCGTTTGGTCTGGGACTACTGCAAAATGAAGCACTGTGAGTGGCTTCAATAACATCGTCTCTTGTGATGTCTCTCTCTGTGATCGTAAATCTGTGTAACATCTCCCATAAATATAAGCAGACCCCTCAGATTGATTCCATCAGGCACAGCGATGTCGTGTACCGCCTGCGACACAGTAGTCGGAGCCGAAACACGGCCACTCCAGACAATCCTTGTGACTCAACCAGACACATTGTAATCCATCCCAAAAGAGTCCAATAAGTGGCTCTCCCCTCTCCCTCTGCGAATATGGGCTAAGTTTATTTTTTCAAAGGAAAAAGACTCAAGCTGGACAGAGTAGATGGAGCTGGACAGGAAGTCAGACACAGGAATGGCAATCATTTGCAGAATCATATAACAGAAAAACAGGCCATTTGGCCTACTTACTCTCGGCAGAAGCACAAGATCTAGGAAATATTAGAAAATCAAAGCAAACCTACACATGCGGGAAGGACCTGTAGCTCTACCGTTGAGGTATGAATTAGATGGAAGGGTCACACAGAGCTGTGCCCAGTTGAATCAAGAGACTAGATGTCCTCAGTCATGCAGCATTTTAGCGACTTATTTAGCATACCTCTGAAGATGTAGCTTATTTGCTGTCTTACTATGGAGCTGAATGAGAAGGTTGGTTCCACTTTACATTAAGATTCCCCTCATTAAGGATTTATAAATAATACACACTAATTAAGCTGTTAACACCTTACAGATCATTAATAAGCTGCTATAACAAATTTAGAAATAAAGGGTATCAGGGACCTGGTGTTTGCCAAATAGTGAGCACACTTATCCGTAGGTTTAATTTCATATTGCCAAATAGTGACCCGCGTTGATAAATCGAGAGCTGTCGCATAAGCTGTTTATAAATGTTGAGTAATGACTTATAAAGTGTTTAAACCTAATTATAAACCTTTCATAAACGCTTTATAAGAGGCAGACTTATTCTAGAGAGGTTCCAGAAAGTGATACCTCTTGTGTCTCTGTGATAAACATATTCCTGTATCAAGGATCTGATCATTAGTGCAAAGATTCAAAGAACCTGTCGAACCTCAAAATTTTGTCTTGATAAAGAGGTCAATATAATATCAATGAGAGATTGCTTGTTTGAACTTTTTAGAACCTTGTTTTGGTCGTATTCCTCAAAGAAGAGCAGCACTGTTGTACGTACAAATCTGAGCAGCACTGAAACACAGAAATGAAGAAAGGAATTTGCAGCAGAACAGGCTAATGGCTGCAGGTATCAGATTGTTGTCCAAGGAACCGCCACTGACTGTGTGTCTCAAGACAAATTGGTCTCAGCGGAGGGACCAGTCTAAAAGCGGTTTTAAGACTCCAATGATGCAGCTGCAAGAAAGTTCTGATCGGTGGGGTAGGAAGTCCTGAAGAGGTGTTTGACCCTACTTTTCCCGAGTAAACCTTGGGAGAGCGTAGCTCTCATACTGTTGTGTGTGGTTACCCACCAAATACCAACTCAGAGCATACCGCCTTCTTTGAGTCTCAGGGTGGCGTCTCAGACATGGTCTTCATCTGAGTAGCTGTAGTGGTTCGATTTCAACGCTTGCATGTTCAACGACACAGAATGACCTTGAAGAGCACCTGCTAGATCTAAAAACTGATGAGTATTTAGTTTATGGGCTTGTGTGTCAGTCGGAGTTCGGCCGAAAAGAACACCGGGATTCAGCATAAGGTATCTCATAAGTGTACTTGACCATCTTAGGCCAAAGGTTGACAACATGTATTCAGTTAAAACAAACATATTGCCTAGGAGAGAGATCAAAAATGTGTCAAAAGCATAATTTATATCGGCAATGGCCAGAGTAAGAGAGATGAAACAGTGTCCTCTGCCAAAAAACAGCAGTGGACGAAGTTATACTGTTTATATAAGCATATACAGAGTGAATAAAAGGGGGCCGAGAATGGACCCTTGCGGTACACCTGTAGTAACATTAAGGGGACCGGAGGTCTTCCTGAGAGACATGTCGTGGAACTACTGATGCTATTGTTCAGATTTTATTAAACGAGATTCTATAATCAGCATAATCAACTGCTTTACTTTCCTTAGCCAAGTCTATGAAAAGTACTGCACAGCGTCGACGCTTGTAGAAGTCTTCCATCACATCTCCAGCACACAAACTTCCGCAACTGTTCTGCTGTGATGCGATCCAGATCCCGACCGTTCATGTTGTAAAATGATTCCCGTTTCCAAAAACAATCTAGGGTTTACTGCTGACTCCATTGTTAAATGTGTTGCCAGATGAGATGAAATGATGAGTAAAAGCTTCACACATGTTAGATTTGTTTGTTATGATTGGATTTTTAAAATGTCTTTTTTAGGAAGGAGAACATTTTGAAGGATCTCATTATATTCCTGAACTCAGATGTTGAGGTATTTGCAAATGGAGATGAATGAAAGTCAGATTTACCTTTTCTCATTTAAGATTAAGGCGACGGTCATTCAGATGATTTGTGTTTTTTTGATGGGATGATCTTTTCTTTGCGATTTCTTCAAGGGTTCTACGAAAACCAGTAAACGGTAAATGGTTAATACCGCTGGTCCAGATGTGCAGAACAACATTTTCCAAACTCCCAGTTAGTGTAATCTGAGAATCATGATCGGCCGGGAAACAAATAATATATCAAAATTCCATTCCAGTTTGGATTTTCTATTAGTGGAAAAAAAGAAAACCAGAATTAGGGATGTATCTGAAACTTTCTGCGTGAGCTATGTTTCAGTTCGGACAAAGATTGTTAGGGCAGCAGTGATTTACCAGGATGGGAAAATGGTCCATTATAGGAAAAGGGCTAATATTTAATAGCCATGGGCCTTATCCTGGAAAACAAAAAAACCATAGCAGAGTTACCTCAGTAGGAGTGGTTGTTCCTAAAATGTTCTGGATCTCAGGAGGCGGACTATCGACATTTAGATTTCTCAGAACAGACCTTTAAACGAGTCAGGAAAGCACTTCATCTGTTTGTGACAGTGATTGTATTTGCGTATGGATTGTAAAAATGTAATCTTGGCAGACTGAAATAATAATAATAATGATGATAGCGGGGGCGGAGCTTCTACCATATGTTGAAAACATAAAATCAAGCTGGTTTTAAGTGATGAAATCATTTGAAATAAACGTCTTTGTCGTCATTTTAAATGAGTCAATGGAGGGGTCCGAGTCCAGTGAAATAAGAACCATGCTTTACATTAGCGGAACCATAACTAGGACCTGGATAACATCAATCTTTGTCAGACTAGTCAGCAAGCACTGATTGGCAGTTTGGACAGTTGCCAGACTCAGAAACGTGAGTATGCTGAATGCCATATGCCGGAATAGCGAAAAGTATCCGTGTGCCACTTTAATGTAAGTGAATCCATATAGTGTCCAGTTGGAACAGTCTGCTGAAATGCCCCATTCTTCAGCCAAAGGTGTCACTTGGAGCAATTGAGATGAATTATTTTCTACGGTATTATTCCAAACTGTTAGAAAGATGTCAAAAGTCAAATATCAGCATTGCAGACTTTTATTTTGGAATGTCTTTGCAGCTATTCGTATAAGTGATTCATCATCCTTTGGGAAGGAATGAAAAATGATTGAGGTGATTTCCTTACCGTGTTTTGGCACAAGAAAAATATTTGTTTGACTCACCTTCATCCTCGCATTCCTCTCTTTTTCTGTCTATGAGAGTTGACTAAGTTGCTTGTTATTGGCTTCTACCCCACCCCTCCAGCTGAAAGACCAGCGGCCACCAATTTCTGGTCAAGTGGTGATGGTAAGCCTCAAAATTGTTGGGGAAAATCCTCTCCATCCAAAATATTAGTGGATAGTTGAAGTGGCCATGAGGGGGTGAAAAACTTCCCGGCTACTCGGTTAAGCAATTTATTATCCCAGATGGGAAACACATATGAAACACCCAAAGGGAATTACCAAAAACTCCACCACACATCTAATGGGAGTGACTTTTTATCTTTGGCTTTTCCTAATGACTATTGACCGAGGCATTTGCATTATTTGGTTTGTCTCCAGACTAGTGGAGACCATCTGCACTTCAGCTGAGTCAGCAAAGGTGTGTCCACTATAACCATGAGATACTGGACTTTTCTTGACCTCTGAGTTGCTGGAGTGTGGAGATTCATCTCTGTAGTATCGCGATGGTTTGGGGGAGGCAGGCGCTGCTGTCACACCATGATGAATTGATGAGTTATGGCTTTGACATGTAGAACGACTGAGAAGTGAGATCTTTGCCTCAGTAGGTTCTAGTTATGCTGAAGATTTTCTTAAAAGCCCAGAATGAGAGGGTTTCTTTAAAAACCAATAATAAGCCGTAGGCTTCACTTAACAGGAAAAGAACGTAGCTGAAACGATGAAGTGATGAGCTGGGATAAAAACAAGAACGCTTACCAGCAACAGTCAGTAAACCCACAACTGACTCTACTTTGATTACTTGAAACCTAAGCATCCAGAAACTCAACCTAATAAAAATAACTAGACGAAACATGCAGAATCTAAAAGTACCGCTTATTATGAGAATTTATGACAGCACTTTTGACAGGACAAACAAGAGGAGGGGCAGTAATAGTGGTGTTGGACGCCGGGGTAAGGAGGCAGCGAACTACAAACTGACCGTCACCCATAGGTGTGTTGGATTAAATGGTGATAGAAGCTTCTACACAAGCTTGACACAAATGAGTAGTCAGCTTAAAACTCATAACAACTGGACTTCGACTTCGACAACCTTTATTGATCCCAACCTCCAGAGAAACTTGCGTATCCCAGGGTAAGTTGGGGACTTGAGTTGGCGGTTCATAGAGGATCCATTGTAGGAACAACTTCGTAGAAGCTGGTTTTTACACATCAGAGGGTCTCTATAGCCTGTTGAGATGGCAATTAAAGAACCACTGGTGGACAAAGGCACTGAAGAAAACCACGAAGTTGAAGAAGGAGGCCTTTCAAGCTGGGTTGGCCTAAGCAGGAAAAGCTGAAATAAAAACACGGGTGTGGCAGAGTTCGGGGCAGGTTATGGAGAAGTAATGACAGTCGACCGCATGGTAGTTCTTGAAAGCCACCCAACAAGTCTGGGGAGAGAAAGCAAGGCTTGGTCGGGGCTGTTTACAGCTGAGGAGAACTGCTAACCCAAACTGACGATGTTGTTTGAAGGTGGGAGGAACACCCCTGAACCCATATGTAACAATCTATAGAGGAGAAAGAGTTTGAGACCAATTATTGAACATCAACTGACTGTAGACACTTTGATTCAAAAGGAATAATGCGGATTCCATCTTGGTTGTGGAATAGTGGACACGGCACAAACCTTTGCAGGTTTGCTGGGGCATCATGGGTGTTTTTTCTCATCACGTCTATATGTGCTTTGTGGATTGAGAGGAGGCCCGACCTTGTCCCCTGGGGAGTCTTTTGGGAGGCACTGCAGGACTGTTGGGTTCCGGAGCTGTTGCTATGAGACATCCGGTCCCCATATGGCCAAAGTGAGGACTGTGTCCAAATTCTGTCCATAAAATCTAACTCATTTTCACTCTGCCAAGGAGTCCAAACAAATGTACACTTTTAGAATTTTGCAAACCTAATTGTACTAATTGAAACATGCTTGTTGCTCATTTTTCAGAAATGATGTATTTTATTAGTTTCCATTAGAGGAGGTGTCGAGTCTTTTGTAGTTGTGTTGTGTGTTTCACATGTGTCTCCTGATCACGAGACAAGAGTCCCATCTGGGATAGTAAATAGCTGAACTGAGCAGCTGGGGAGTTTTTCCTGCTGCTAAAATGACCCAACTCCTCATCAGTGGAAGAAGACGGATAGATGGATGGATGGACGACTTGTCTCCATACAGTTTGGCCACTGACTAGAAATAGACAGCACTTGTGGGACATAATATCTAGAGATAATTATGGAATCATGTGGGCCACGGCCGCCAAGGATCCCTTGTGTTAACGCGATAACTTTACAAGTTTAATACCCACAGAGACCTTAGTGAGAGGAAGAACTGGATTTCCGATACAAGGGGTAGCTTTATCTCCAAAAGGTTTTCGGGCCATAATTTCGTAATCATGGGTTTAAATTTAGTGCACATGAATCGACTCATGGAGGTCAATCTAACTTTTATCATATTTTATGAGCTTTTTTTTTTTTTTTTACAAAATGTTGGACCTAACTTCACATTTCATTTGAGGAGTTCAATCCGTAGGATTGCCTTTCGGACTTTCCCTGATACCTTTGCTGTCAGGGACATGGTTTTGGCCTGGTTTATGACTGGAGCCCTTTTTTCCCCCCTGTAGACACACTCTGCTGCTAAAACGTCCTTTACCTCCCTCGGTTGAGAGAGGTTCTTTGGAAAGTGGAGCTTACTCGACATTTCTGCCTGCCTGGCTGGTAAGCTTTTCTCCAGCTGTTACTGAGGCATCCTCTTTCCCTTCCGCCTTGGGTGTTCCTGTTACGGACTTATTGGGTGATGTTTGTGGCCCGTGTCCAGTCCGACTCCACTTTCTCTTTTAAAATCTGCGAGTCGGCGAGATTCTGGCTCGCTCCGTTCCCGTGGCACATGCTCTTGAGCGCCTGCCGACTGTTTGTTGTACGTTCCGGTGCTTTACTTGTCTCTTATCCATACACAATTATCGCCGTCTTTGTAATGATAGAGATGTGTCTTACGCTCGAAATCTCACACCTCATAATCCCGGAACCATCTGTCGAGCTCTCACATGCTTGGGTCCCACCAGAGGGATAGAGGATGACCTAAAAAGCATGTAATTCATTGTGCAAATCTTGCCAAAACAAACAAACAAATATTTCCATGACGGCAAAGGATGCCTTCGGTCCTAATCTGTCTTTTGTTATCTAATATTTCTTTAATCTCCCAGATACTCGCCATGAACATATACAAATATGCGAACAATGCCTCTCGTATTCCAGCTGTCGGGGAGAAAAAGAAACAATTATTTCATGAGCCATTCAGACTCTGCAAACAAAACTTGGGGAAAAGCCTCGGTTGGCCTTGAGCACACAGAGGAAGAGGAGGGGGAGTGTCATCGTATGGATGGAGCACAATGAAAAACATAAATGCTTAACCTTTGCAGCACTTGTTGACTTCAAGTAAAATGTCACAACGGTTTATTGTGCAGCTTTATCTATTTGTGCTCTTAGCTGTGTTTTTCCTCAAATTGGCAGAGAAGACAAATGCACAAACAGCAAGCACATGTCACCGCTGTCATATTTGTGTTTGAGAAAAGACACACTGAAGAGGCCGAACCCAGCATTTTCTTTGGCTGTTTGTAATCATCCAGCCACATTGAGGAGCCTCCATCATATGGCCTCGCAACAATTTCCATAATGTAAAACATATTTTCCCACCCGACCTTTTGATGTTTGGAGCAAATTTATTTCCTGCGGTTGCCGCCTATTACGGTCATCCGCCATTATTCCCTTTGAGAGGTAAGTTTTAATAAAGGAGGGTGTCACTTTCAAAGACGTCTCCCTGGCTTTATGTGTCACTCTGCAGCCAGTGTGTGAATTACTCACTGCTGTGGGGTCTCGTCTTACTGTCATGCTTTTCTTTGACCCCCATTAGGTGAATCGGGCACAGTAGCTCCTCGAGCAAACAGTGAGTATCAATTTTGTTTGTCTGGCTTTTCCCAGTCTGTCCTGCTTCCTCATCGTCACCTCTTTTTTGTGCCTGGTTGTTTTTTCACGCTGGCCGACAGAGGGTAACACGCTGCGACTTTAGAAAACACACGCAAACAGACCAGACACAATTAAGAAAACAACTTTGGAGTTGTTTTTGAAGTTGTTTTTGAAGTAAGCGATAAGAAGCGCATCCAAGTATGCGTCACTTTTAAGTGTTAACACTTCCGTTGTCTTGTGGCTTTTACGGCACATCTTTGGTAATATGCTGTGTTTTATTTTACAGTGTGTTTTACAGGATTTTACAGTGTGTTTCCCAATGTGTCGTGTCGTGGCTATGGAAGTGCATTTCTCTTGATGCATTGTGGCTTTTCTAAGCATGTTTTTTCCAATTGTGTTGTGTATTTTGCAGTGCGTTTCTCTTAATACGGTGTGGCTTTTGTGGCGTGTTTTTCTGAATGTGTTGTGGCTTTTGCAGCGTACTTTTTCTTAATGTGCTGTGGTTTTCTTCATGTGTTGTTTAAGGGCTTTTGCAGCCCTGTTTTCTTAATGTCTTGTGGCTTTTGCTGTGCGTTTTTCTTGTGTTTTAGTAACTTGAAGTGCATTTAGCCCCGTGGGCCACCATAGTTCTTTCCTCTTTACTAATCCTTCTATTGTCATGATCCCTAATAAGCTAATGTTACCTTTGGAATATTGAATTTTCATTTAAGATGCGTAAAGTTAATCCGTCTAACACGTGGCGCTTGTCCTTGTTTAGTCACGACAAGGCCTAAGACATCATGCTTCGTGCACATAAACACCAGGATTGTCGGAGGACACCAAGTGCGAGGCACAGATGGCAGCTGGGTTGTGAGCATCCAAAGAGAGTGAGTCGTTTTAACATCTGTGTTTTCACAAAATATTATCCATCTCTTGATACACGCCGTAACGCTGTAAATTCTCTTGTTAAATCTTCTTAGGAAGCTTCATTTGTGTGGGGGCTCACTGATCAGAGAAGACTGGGTTCTGACGGACCAGCAGTGCTTCACCTCGTGGTAATCCCCCCCCTCCCTGTCTGATACTCTCGCTAATCCTTCGTCCAATTCTGACCCTTCTCCTTCTCTGTCTCACAGTCGTTCTCTTCCATTTCCTCTCTGTCAGCCAGTACTGACTAGAGATATGGAGCAGAATGGTTTGGCTTGCAGAACTGTTGAACTTCTGCAGAGTATGCCAGAAATACTTTGAGTACCTCTCAATCTGAAGTGGTGGCCTTGAAGAAAATGTCCCTGTCTCAGTACTAACGTTCAGTTCTGTATGCAATGCATATGTTCTTCATCAGAAGCATTAAGCAGATTTTGTTTTTTTTGCTCATTAACGTTTCTTTTGTCTTCAGATTTTTAGTATTTACTCCAAAAAAACATCAGTATGTTTATACTTATTTGATTTTAATTTTAACTTTGCAAGGCCATGAAGCTCATGCAACAATAAATCCCAAAACTACACTTGGAATCTAAATGAAAGCAGTCATCTGGACAGATTCCCTGATGTCAATTCATTGTCAGCTAAATATGGACACATATGAGGTCAATTTCTTCTAAACTGGACCAGAGCTTAAGAAAAATAGGGCTTTGCGCTGTAACGCTCCCCCTAGGGCGTAAAATAGGAACTATTAGAGTGAATAAAATACAACATATACCAGATAGAGCTCCTCCAGTCGATTCATTCGCACCAAATTTGGACTAAATCAGACCAACAGTTGAGAAATTATGGCCCGAAAACTTTTGGAGAGAAAAACTACCCTTTATGGCGAAAATATGCATTGACCTTTACCAAAATCGGTCCAGTTCTTCCTCACACTCGTAGCTATAGGGGTATAAAATTTGAAAATGATTTATGAAACAGTTTCGAGTTATCACGTTGACATGAAGGTAGAGGCGACGATGATTCCATAATGTATAGTAGACAAGAAGAAGTGGATCCATCCATTTTTACGTCTAAATTCTTTTTTCTTCTTCTGTTTTTACGCTCTTATAGAAATAGTTTTGACGGGATAATCTCATCTTTTTAAACTCAACACAGTGGTCATCAAACTAGTAAAAAGATTGGACAGGGGAAAGCAGTGTTCCCAGGATCCTTTTCAACTAGAACCAGATGAGAAGATGTTTTGTTGCAACAGTGGCCACAATAGGCTGAGCGCACAACTTAAAAAGACTTATCCTGTCAAATCTGTTTTTCCAGCTGATTTAGAGAAGAGACAACCATTAAATCAGGTTCACACCAAAACTTCTTTCTTATTAGGCCCTTGGAGCCGCACTCTATTGCAGATCCGAGCAACGCTCCCCTTCCTTGACCCTTAGGGTTCTGATATAATACTGACTTTTAGCTTAACCCTAACCTTTGGTTTCTTCTATCAGCACTAAGTCTTTCTTCAAAAACCCAGAAACATCCTAGGGTAGAGTAAAGGATCACTCCAGCCTGACCTCAGGTGCCAGGGAATTAAGGAATTGCACCAGCAATTTTGTATAATACTTCCATAAAGTTGAGCCATCCGGTTAAGGATGTGATTTCTTCTACTGCTCTCAGGTCTTCAAAACTAAATTGAATATAAACTCAAGACAACCTGAGTAAACACTTTTGACTAAGATTCAAACCCCAGTCTCCTGAACCAAAGCCAGTAATGTAACCCACTGAGCTTTCCAGCTGCCTGGTCGGTCCACTTCCATATGTGCTCTTGAATCAGACGCAGGTCGCCTTTTTTTGCAATGCTACCTCGGTCTGAACCGTCAGTTCGGAATTCATCCGACAATGACGTCATCTTCCGTCGACATTCGTCACAAAGCTGCGCCGTCGGACGGCACTTGTCATCCGAATACATCACTATAAGCACTGAAGATACTAAAAGAGTTGGGACAGATCATCAAGACTTTCGGTGTGGACTTGGAGATATTGGATTTTGTCCTACTCATCTTTGCATAGCTGCTTCAGAACCACAACATCTCAGTGGTATTCAGGTCCAGTCCTTGAATAAGTTACTATAAAAGGGTTTTATTTTATTCCTTTCGAGGGAGTTACTCTTCTGCTGGGGATCACTGCCTCGCGTTCCTTGGATGTTTTCTTTGGATCCTTTGTGGCGTCCTGAATAAACCTTCACCGGCCTTTCGGGGAAATATTTGAAAGTTTGCCACTTCTACGACGTTGCACTAATGTTCCAAGTCTTCTTCTTTTGTAGATAATAGATCTCTGGATATGAAGAGTCTCAGATCTTTAAGAAAAAAAAACAACAACTGGAGATCTGGGTTTCTAAGTTCTGTCTTTTTCCTCGGTTCTAACACTTTTGTACATCGATGTAACCTGATACTCCCACACTGCTGGAGGTTTGATCCTAACGTCTCGGTCCCTGTGGTCATCAGTGTTCCAGATCTCAAGGACTACAGCGTGCAGGTCGGTCTGCACCAGCTCAATGAATCCTCACTTCACCCGAGGCTACGCATCTCCCGCCTGATCTGTGGTCCCGAAGGATCCAACCTGGTCATGCTGAAATTAGCAGAGTGAGTTTGTACCTACTGAAAAACCTCAAATGTTTCTACTATAAAAATGTCATTGAATCTTAAACTTTACTGTGTACATGTATTCACTTTTATATAAAGTGTTATTTCTGACTATTACAATGTGTGTTCCAGTCCCGCCCCCGTCTCTGAAGGTGCCTCCACCATCCATCTTCCGGTAAAAGAGTGCCACATCGCCGAAGGGACCAACTGCACCATGTATGGATGGGGGGAAACCAAAGGTACTGCCGTCTTTTACCCACATGCAACGCCACTTTGAATTTAAACCCTACTCAAAGGAGATTCTGTAAAATCTTACAACTTGCTAATGATCCCCCCCCCCCTCCCCCGGTCAGGTAAAGGACCCGACGAGACGCTGAATGCCGTCACCATGCCGTTGGTCAACAATGACATGTGCTCTCAAATCAAAGGAGATGCTGGTGAAAGCAGAATCTGTGCGGGCGGCCGGAGAGGAGAAGGTGTATGTGATGTAAGGATCATAATTAAACATCTACATCTTTGACCTTTTCCTCCCGACAGATCCATAATCGGGCATTTGCTTGCGTTTTTTTTGTGCTATCAAGCCCACGTGCCAAATGAAGAGTTTTCCCGGTCCTTTCCTACACAATACTGTCTGGTATAACACGTACTTTGTGGTATTACTCTCAAATTTGAGGCAGTAGTTATTAACCCTTTAATATCCTGCCTTAACTGTTTGGTTGAAAACATTTGTTATTAGTCACTATCTCTTATTGTGTGCCGCTAAATAACATAATAACCACCGAGCGGAACGGGATAAAACACAAATGACATCAATCTCTGTGGATGTGATTTCACCCAAAGGTCAATGTTCCTCTGATTTGTCGTTCTCCACCATTTTCTCTACCACAGAAAGACAACGGCGGCCCTTTAGTTTGCCGGGAACATGAGCGTAAAGTCATCGTTGGCGTGAGCATCCAAAGGACAAAATGCGCTTCATCGCAGCCGGCACTCTTTGTCAACGTGGCTTTTTACTCTGAGTGGATTTACAAAGTGTTCAAACTCTACCCCACTTTGGACAGGAACTGACGGGGTTGATTCGGAGGTCAACTCCGTGCTCGCCAAAAAGGAAGGGCGGCTACGGACCGGCAAAAATTCCACGACCTCTTCGGAGTGGACGACGAGGAGAGGTGTGGAAAATCACCTACGGGAAAGCGGCCATTATGGGGATTATGCAGCTTAAATATGAAATTTCCCAGAGAGGACAGTGACTCATCAAATGGACTCAATGTCATTGTTTTTTGCCAGATGGACGCAATTTTATTTTGACATCTTCAGAATTTCTGAAGCCATGCAGCGAGAAAGACAAAGAATTTAACACTTGTGTCTCAGTATTCCTGGAATATACTTGAAAATGGACCGAACCCTGTTCTCTGGCGGTTGAAACCAGAAGCTCTTGGATTTCTTGCCTCTTCTTTTTTTTTTTTCCTTTTTTTTAATTGAACCCGCCTGTTTTCTTTTTGAACTCCGACCAAAAGCGACGTTGATGGATGATTATGGCGATTCCTTCATCGAGCGTCCAAATATAATCAATCAATCAATTTTAGTGACTTTAAAAAAAAAAAGAAGAAATGACCGGAAAATGAGAAATTGGTCACTAAGCGCCCAACAGAAAAACTACTATTGTACTTAAACGGAAGAATACATAAGTATTACATGGTGATTAACGAGAAAAGTTGTAGGTGGTTAAAACAAGCCCTATAATTAAGTGTAATTTGCTGTAACTCCAGCACAGGTAGACATTTGGCTCCAGCCTCGACAGTACTTAAAGGGATTACTGCTTGAATCGCTAACCGCAACAGTTTTGGCAACCCGCTCCGTGCTAATTGTGCGCGGTAGCCGGACAACCTTTTCCCTGGTTAGCCCTAACTCTTAGTTTCCCCATGGGAGGGATGAAGCAAGTCTGAGCAAACTGCTCCAAATCTTATGCTAATATTTGTAGCGTGAGAGAGAAGAGCCATGCCAAATATAACATGGCTATATGGTCTCCAGTTTGGAGGGAACTTTAGCCCCTGGTGGGCTGTGTGTGGTCAGTAGGATATTTTATTCTTCTTATGGTCCGTGGAAAGTGACTGCTTATGTACATAACTGCAGATTTATTGAGTACGTTTCTGCTGTGCTGTAAGATTTTTATAGGTCTTATAGATCTGGACTACTTTTGGTTCTGTTTTCGGAGTGGCATCAGGTTGATAGGGCTTCTTTGTCCCTCGGATTGTTGTATATTTAAAGAAACTGGTTTCTTGTGAGTAGTACTTAGGTATATTTATTATTTTTCAGATCAGCAGATGACACGATTTGAAAAGGATGCTGACTATTTTTCATATATTTTCGTGCCACTTTACAATAAGACCACCTCAATTAAGGGTTTATGAATGGTTTATAACTAGTTTATTAAGTAAGTTGTGAACACTATGACCTATTATTGAGGGTTTGTGAACGGTTTATAACTAGTTTATTGAGTAAGTTGTGAACACTATAACCTATTATTGAGGGTTTGTGAACGGTTTATAACTAGTTTATTAAGTAAGTTGTGAACATTATAAACTATCATTAAGAGGTTATGAATGGCTTATACCCAGTTTATTAAGTAAGTTGTGAACATAATCTACTATCATTAAGAGGTTATGAATGGCTAATATCTAGTTTATTAAGTAAGTTTTGAAGACTATCAACTATCATTAAGAGGTTAAGAATGTCTTATATCTAGTTTATTAAGTAGGTTGTTAAGACTGTAACTATCACTAAGAGGTTATGAATGGTTAATAACTGGTGTAATAAGTAAGTTGTGGGGACTAACTACTATCATTAAGGGTTTGTGAATTGGTTATAACTATTAAGTACGTTGTGAACACTATGAAATATCGTTAAGGGTTCATGAATGGTTTATAACTCATTTATTAAGTATGCTGTGAACACTTAATACATTATAAATAAGCTGTTATAACTCAATAGATAAAAAGATGACGGTGATCTGCTTGCCAAATAGTGATTGTTGACATACAAATTAAAAGCTGCTTGTAGTAGTTTATTAATTATTCATAAGGCGTTCACAACTAAATCAATAACCTAATTCATAAATCCCCTTTAGAGTAGTGTTATAGTAAAGTGGTACTGATATTTTGACATGTGTTCCTTCACTCTGGGATGGTTTATGACCCAGAGTAACTGTCGTGAATGTTGACTCACAGCTCAACACCCACACAAACATATAATGACATGTCATGTCTTATTCATGTTAAGGGCGCCTGCTGCAGGCTACATTGGTATAATCTGCCCTGACTTGAACATGTGATTTCTAAATACTTATACTTACATCAAAAAACCTTACAATTAACCGCCGTACAGGTATCTTTGGTACGAGCGTGAAAAACGCATATTTGACGAAGAGTATTGGGCGAATATTAACTCACTTATGTGAGAAAGATGCATTCAGCATAAAAAACACAAAAACAGGTGCCTTGTATTTGTCACATTAACCAAAAGTGAGTTCATAGCCATTGGCCGCATTGCTGACCTCCTGACCACGCATGAACATCTGCTGATGATGATGAGGGTGTTTACTCAGAGAAAAACTGTTGGTTTCTGTGCTTATTGTCTTTGACTATCTTTGAATTGGACCAGATGCTTCTTCAAAGCCTTCAATGATGTAAAGATTTCGCTCGGATCCTCCACTGATTCAGTGCTGCTGCTCTGCAAGTAGTAGGAGTTACACCCTGTATTCCATTCCCATGACATTCTTCTTCCTCCTCTGCTTCCTCCTCTTCCTCCCCCTCCTCCCCTTTTTCCTCTTCATCCTCCTCTTCTTCCTTTTCTCGGCTGTTCCATTTACGGGTCTTCAAAGCGGGTCATCTGATTCCATCTTGCCCTGTCCTCTGCATCTTCCTCTGTCACACCAACCAACTACATGTCCTCTCTCACCACATCTATAAACCTCCTCTTTGGTCTTCTTCTTCTTCTCCTGCCTGGCAGCTCCATCTCCAGCATCCTTCTACCAGTAGATCCACTATCCCTCCTCTTCACGGGTCAGAACCATCTCAATCTGTCCTCTCTGACTTTGTCTCCAGGACATCTAACCCGGACTGTCCCTCTGATGTCTCCTTTCTAATCCTGTCCTTCCTCATCACTCCCAGAGAACATCTGATCATCTTCAGCTCCGCCTCCTGTCTTCTGGTCAGAACCACCGTCTCTAAACCATCCGGCAGAGCCGCTCTTACCACCATCTCGGAAACCTCTCCCTTCACTCCTGCTGCAAACCTTTTGTCTAAAATAACACCTGACGCTCATCTCCACCCTGCCTGCGCAATCGCTTTCTCACCTTTTGTTTTTTCCCACACCCCCAGTTGCTCTGGAAACACCACATAACAATGAAGTCAACAAAATACACATTATATAATAGTTCAATAATGTGTTAACTGTTTCAGTGACGTCGACTGTACTCGGTTCAATTAAACGTGTGGCCTTAGCGGAAAAGATCCTCTAATCGGTGAGAGTGTCGGCATGAAGCAGAAGTTTAAAATGAAGAAAGCTTCATCAACTATCACCTAATTCTGTTTGGGTTTTTTTCAGTGCTTTTGTTCTGTTGTATCTGTTATTTAAAATTGCCCTTTTATGTAAATAGTCCAGCGCAGTCTGTAAATTGCAATTTGTAATTTTTGTAAATATAATACATAAATATTTTTCTTCCTCCACGATCCTGTTCATATGTTTGCATACTATAAACTTTAAATATAACGGCTGCTATTTTTTCTTTTTTTTTGTTAGTGAGTTGTTTCGTATCTATGAAATTCTGTAGCCTTTGCATTATTCCTGTTTAATAAAGAAATGGATGTTTTATTTAGCCATATTTCTGCACCTCTGTTTCTGTCTCTGGGCTTTTTTTTCCTGTCGGTAATGTACTGACAGGAACCAGCCAGCGCTGCTCGCTCAGAATCTGCTGGTTCGTTTATGTCCTTTCACTCCCTCCATCACTCAGAGCTACGAATTCTTCTACACGATATCTGGAATTCAGGGGCCCATTAATAACATTTAGAAAAATTTGGACATCTCACGATTAAGGGAGATAAAACTGAACTTGGATAAGCTTTTCTGCAGCTGTGTGGGTTTTTTTTTTTTTTTTTTTTTTAAGTTGCTCAATGTGAGATTAGATAAACCTAATGCTCCAAATTTTTGTGTAGAATAGAAGTAAGAACTGTTAAGAGTGTTTTGGTAGGCAGCGGCGCGTATCCATTAAAGCGGTAACATGGGAAAAAAGTATTAGAAGTAAAGTTGGACCAGAGGTTTGAATTCTGCTTGAGTAAAAGAGAACGATGAGTCGGCAGTTTCAGAACGGGATGATTAATCTAAAATTATTATAAATATATTATCAATATCGGTGGCTCTCAACCATGTACAATAATAACATGTTTTATCTATTAATATTATAGTATGTTCTAAAATATTTTATATGTAGATACATATTATGTATGAAACATTTTATATATTACATATATGTAATAATATGTCATAATAATGTTATAACATACTATATATGTTTAACATAATATATAACATATATGTGATATTATGTCATAATAATGTTATAACATACTGTATATGTTTAACATAATATATAACATATATGTTATAATATGTTATAATAATGTTATAACCTACTGTATATGTTTAACATAATATATAACATATATGTTGTAATATGTTATAATAATGTTATAACCTACTGTATATGTTTAACAAATATCTTATATATGTATATACATACTGTTTATGAAACATTTAATATATTACACATATGCTATAATATGTTATAATAATGTTATAACACACTATATATGTTTAACATAATATATAACATATATGTTATAATAATGTTATAACATACTATATATGTTTAACATAATATATAACATATATATTATAGTGTGTCATAATAATGTTATAACATTCTATATATGTTTAACATTGTATATTAATATATTACATATGTTATAGTGTGTCATAATAATGTTATAACATACTAGATATGTTTAACATTATATATTAATATATTACATATGTTATAGTTCGTTATAATAATGTTATAACATACTTTATATGTTTAACATAATATATAACATGTATGTTATAATATGTCATAATAATGTGATAACATACTATATATGTATAATATTTAATATATAACATGTATGTTATAATATGTCATAATAATGTTATAACATACTATATATGTATAATATTTCATATATAACATGTATGTTATAATATGTCATAATAATGTTATAACATACTATATATGTTTAACATTATATATTACATATATGTTATATAATGTCATAATAATGTTATACTATATATGTTAGTCATAATAGATTACATTTATGTCAGAATATGTTATAATAATGTTATAACATGCATAATACTGTAATAACAATGTAATAATACTTCTTGAATTGTTGAATAGTTTTAAGTCAAGTACCCACACAAGACTTTTGGTATGAAAAACTGACTTTATAAAGACAAACAACATCATCATTCTAACAAAAAAAACATTCATTCTACATTTTAAATGTTTCAGTCTAGGACCAAGTTACCACTAAACTATTATTATAGTGTCACAAAACATCACTAAATAAATCAGTGACAAACTTTTTTGTCATAAACAATGATAAATAAAACTTCTTTGTTGTTGCATTTGAGTTAAAACATTTTAATTTTTTGTTTTTTTCTATTGCTGCTGCATTTCATTTTAGAAATTTCTATCAGTTTCTATCTGTCTGTCTTTCTACATCCAATCTTCCTGCTCATAGTTTACACGATTGTGTTTGTTTACTGTAACCGTTTGCATATTAATATTCATTTATTTGACTTATATTTGCTTTTTTTTTAACTTCTTAACATATTCATCAAAAAAAAAAAAATTTGAATTTTTAAATTGAATAAAGGTCTCCGAAGTATAAAATTATTACCGCTTTTAAATCCATGTAATAAACAACAAAAAACATTATTGACCTATTGAAATGCGATAGAATACAAACACAAAAATGTCCATATTAATACAAATCTATAAATAAAATAAATAAAAGCATGCAGATGATTCATACACAGCAAAAACCTGAAAATCATCATCAATCAGTCATTTCTGGTGAAAATGTCTCATTTCTACTGATAAAAGCCGCGAAAACTTCACCAATGACATTTCAGTGAGACATAGAAACTTGACTTTAAAGAATGCATCTCCAATATCTTGAATAAAAGAGCATATCCAGCTAATATTTTACATATTTTATACTTAAATATCACTTTTCTTATCACATCAAAGTGTGTGGCGGTCCTTAATCTGGAACAGAGTCCCTCTTATACAACTTGGACAACATTAAATGTTGAAGTGAAGAAGTTGCCATGTAGGGTAACATACTACAAAGCTACTTTTGAGGGAAGAAAATGCACATTTCTGAGACTTTCCGACTTATTTTGAGTCAGACAAACTCCAACTAATCGTAAAATCCAGTTAAAAATAAGATTTCCCAGATATTTTTGATAATCTCTTTTATCTAAAAATCCCGCCTTATTTCAGGGAGATCTGAGCGAGCCAATTTCTCCTTCCTTATTCCCAGCATGAGAACACCTTATGTTTATTATTTCTCGACTTATCTCTGAAGGGGGATTTTGTTTCTGTCTTTTCTTCCAGTGTAATTACACAACTTTAACCTTTATGGTTATGTGGAGGTTTGCTCCATCTTCTTCTGGCTCCACGCCGGCAGAATGCCTGCGGGTCATTCTGCCGGCGGGCCTCTTCCACGCTGCTGGCCAAACCGTTTGCCTTCTGATCCCGCCTTTTCCTCTGGTGACCACTAATCAAGAAACTCCGTCTTACTGTCTTTTCACAGACTTCTCTTTTTTTCTTCACAAGTTCTGCTTTTATAGATTTTCCCCTGGAAATAACTGTGGGATGAACACCTTCGCCTCTCGCTGCGCTTAAATAAACATTAAGAAATGAGAAACGATCCTTTGGTAACCTTAAATGATCCGTGAAGTTGTTCTTTTCACCCGTGGAGAATACAGTTAAAGTTACTCACACGTATTATCGTATAAGAGTCTTGTAAATGTTCTGCATAATAGCGTCAAACCTCTCTCTACACCCTTTCAAACTGAAACTCTTTATTGGCTGACTCACCTTTTGGCGTGTAACAACTTATTTCTGCTTAACCCACCTAAATAAAACCGGTCATCACTTTAAAAAAAAAAACTTGCTCTCTCTCCAGTTGTTATTCTTTCTCTTTCATGTCACTCAGTGCAGAAGGTTCAATTCAGAACAAAACTTAAAATACTAATTAGGTTACTAATTATTAATAACAATTCAAAACTACTGACTTGAGGAAAAGTGATGGGTGAGAGTTTTGTGGTGCGTTTGAGGAAATGGGACAAAATGGTATCTCCAGTCATCTGTCGCCCTCTGCTGGTTAGAATGCGTCCCACCTGTCAGAATGTTCTTCCTCCACCCTGTCCAAACAGGATGTGAGGATAGTGGCCACACGTTCAGTCCAGGTAGTGTTGTGGGTTCACATCCCAGGGCTGCTGGGTAAAAGGAAACCTCTCATCTGTAAGAGGGAAAGGAATGGCGGACTGGTTCCAGCACTGAGTCGCTGGATGTTCTGCTCTTACTGTCACCAGAGGAGAAGTTCTGGCGTCTGCGTGATGGTGAACCAGTGGGACTGGAAATCTATCCCCTCTATGGAGATCCAGTGGAATGTTCTCTGCCGTGTTCTGTGTGGACACATCACTGGACGGAAAGACGAGCGAGGGCGACCACAGGATGGACTTAAGATGTTCAGAACCGCCCATACCTGTGGACCGCATGAGGAGGTGGGGGGGGTAAATGATAGAAACAAACCTATGATGGTTATCTGTAGTAGTGGGCTTGAATCCATCTGTGTGTAAATGTTATTTTCTTTAAAAATAAAGATTCATGGGTTCCCACTAACTGTAAAAATATCCGCGCTGAGATCAGACTGACCTCAGCGCGGTCAGTCCAAACATAAAACATCTTCTTATAAATGTACTTTAACTGGGATTATAGTCTTATTATTTGATCTCTTCTCAAGCCCTTCTCTTAAACCTTAATCCCCTTTTTCTTTTTCTTTTTTTATTATATTGTTTATTTTGCTGTTTTTCCACATGGCCTTAGAAACTGTTTCTCCGTTTGATGCTTATTTTACTTTATGCAGTAAATCACTTATATTATTAGTTCTTGTCCAATGTCTGATATCAATGATATGAACGTTAATAATAATAATAATAATAATAATAATAATAATATTATTGTTATTAATATTATTAATAATAATAAACAATAATAATAATAATGATAGTAATAATAATAATATTAATATAGCATTATTATTATTATTACTATTATTAATAATAATAATATTAATAATAATGATAATGAAAATAATATTAATATTAATGATAATAATAATAATAATAATAATAATAATAAAGGTAATAATATTAATATAGCATTATTATTATTGTTATTAATGGTGCCAGTACACACATTCTTTACCCCTTTAAAAGAGAAATTACTTGTTTATTAGTAAAAAGGAAAAAGAAGACATTCGCAGAAACTTACATCTTTCTGTTGGGAACGAGTGACAGTTCTGGAGCCTCCTGGCCGCTGGGTTGTTGTATGTACGGTAGACATCTGAGTTTTCATAGAAGACTCTGGACACCCCCGATACCTTCACACACACACACACAGTGGTTCATTCATAATACTTGGCAATCATTAAGTTACTAAACTTATGAATGTGACATTCTATCGATAAAGTAACATTTATGGTATTAATATCAGCAGGATATTAGTGATACAGCTGTTTCAACACAAACTAGTCAGGTGGCGTATATCTAAATACTTCTAGGAGGTACCAGTACACAGAAACACACAGGAAGTAGACGCTTTTCCTTATATCTGACATACAGTGAGAGTTGAAATTATATCTATTCATGACAACATGTGGTCACTTTGACTGTATCCCAGAATGCCATGGGCCATACATAACAAAGTCTTTCTTTTAATCAAGATCATAATTACTCTAAGTGAGTATGGTGGGACTCGAACCCACAACCCGTGGTTCCAAAGGCTGCCTTGTAAACCACCAGGCCACCAGACTGCTGTGTGTCCAACTAATGAAGTATATATAATATCTATACATAATTCAGGGGTCCAATCAGGGGGATTTCTTTAGACAACGCACCGGAATGGGACCTTTTCACGGGAACATACCCTCGTTGTGGTGGGTTAGTTTACAGTAAGCAAATTTTGTGGCTCTCAGTCGTCTGCTGTGGAATAAGACCTTCAACCACGTAGCGTTTGGAGTTGGACAGTAAGAGTTTTCCGGGCCTGTAGAACTTTGTAACTCTGTGTAACTTCCCTATCCATACCTGCTGAGACGTGAAGCTGCGTGGCGCCGATGAACTCCTGGGAACGTAACCTCTCTGCCTCTGACGGTCTGCAGGTGTTATGAGGAGACGCAAAGAATCACGGACGTGTTTTCCCGCTGTTATTCAGTCAGATTCTTTCACAATATGAGTTTCATGAATAATATTTCCCAGCCTTGCCTTGAGCGCTGGAATCCGAGTGAGCGAATTCACGCCTGTGTTTGAATTCCCTCCTCAGTTTGGCCCGTCTGTTTGAAAACCAGACCTTTGAGCGAGACGGAGCAAATCAGGGAGATTAAAAGTCAGATACCGTGGGATGATTGTGAAGATCAGAAATGAGGAGTCTACCTTAATGGTGTCCTCAGGGAGCTTGATCTTGGCAGACAGTTTCTCTCTGGTGTACATATCTGCATACTGGCTCTGGGAGAATTCTGCTTCGGATGACACGGACGTGAAATGAGAGTTGTGTTGGTTTCAGATCTGCACAAAAGCCGGACTTTGGGCCTACCTTGCTCGAGGGCCGTGGTCTGCTCCGGGGTGAAGGTGGTGCGGTGCTGGACACCTTTGGGTTTCTGGTCACTGGCGTTTACTGCCTCAAACACGTTTCTCTCATTCATTTCTGTTTGAATCAGAGACTGGAAATCTGCACACACACACACACACACACACACACACACACACACACACACACACACACACACACACGCACGCACACACACACACACACTAAGCTTGTTGCAATGCTGACCTACAGAATCCAGAATTATTGTCTCCCTTTAAAAAAGAAAGTAAGCAGTAAAATACACAATTGACATGATCTTTCATTTAAATTATTCACTAAAATCGAGGTCTTTCTTTAAATTTACTAAATTACAGAAAATACATTCTTAACATAAATTCAGGAGACGTCGTGATTAAAAGGTAACTGAAGCATATTTCCAGTCCTATTTGATATTTTTAGGTTCACTTGTTTGAGCAGGAACTCTGAAGTGGTGAACAATGACTTCCTGTTTCACTGGGGTATAAATATGAGGTGACACAGGCCTGACTGGTAAAGACCAGAGAACACAGCAATGAGGAGCAAAGAAAAGTTATAGAGCTGCACACATCTGGTAATGGAGACAAGAACATCTCTCAGCAGTTCCAAATGTCAGTTTAAGAGGTCGGTCAATAATGAAGAAGTTTAAAGGGACTGGAGGTGTTAAACCCTGGAAGAGGATGTGTCTGCAAACTGACCCACACACTATGAGGAGGATGGTTTGACTTGTTGGAGACTCTCCAAGGATTACAGCTAGAGAGGTCAGAGGTCAGATGGTGGTCAGAAAGTCTCTCTAACCACCATCAGATGGCGCCGACACAAACACCAGCTGTTTGGATGGGTAGTAAAAAAAAGCCTCTGCTCTCCACACACAAACTAAAGATCCTCCAGTTTGACAAACACCACTGGGACTTTCTCTGGAACAAGGTCAGAGGTCAGAGGAAAAAGAGGCGGAGCATAATATTAAATTCAGGGTACCAATATCTCTGTCCCACATATTTTAGAGGAAACCATTTGTTTCATTTTATGAATGTAAAGTTTCCTAAAAAATTTTTTCTAGAGGAACATTTTTTGAATTATTTGAATTGAAGATCATGGATATAGAAAATAAAGTCATATTATACAATCCACACATATTTTCTTTTTTGTTTTAAATGCACTTTATGGTTTAGCTACAAGAAAGAATGCAAAGTATTCAACCTCCGATCTTTGTGCAGGGCTTTTGCAGTCAGTGCAGGACGTGTTTTATTATTATTTTTAATCTTTCTATTTATATTAATTGATTTGAGAGAGAGGTTTATTCCATTTTCTGCTGTTTAATCTGGCTGATTTTACATTATTTTCTAGAAATATTTTAATTCTGGTTCTACACTTTAACTTTTTAGTCTACTATATAAATAAATATTATTGTTAACATCTCATTTTTATGTTGTAAATCTTATATAATCCTGTTATTTGGGAAATTATGCTATATTGACTTTTTTATTATAATGACAAATATATGCAGAATCTCCATCTTTCACGTATTTGCATAGGTGACTCACCTTTCCCAGTCACATTGGTCTCCATGACGTCATGGCCCAGGTGGATCTTTCTTAAAATCCGATTTATAGACGAAACCTTGCAGAGACAGTGTGGAAAAACCCCCCACAATACTTCACGCTGGAATATTGTTGGCGTTCATGAACATAGATTTTGAATTTCAACATGTCTTACGCTGGGGATGTGGGAGGTCCGGCAAACCCGCTCTGCTGCCAGACGGGTCCGAATCTCCCACGCAAAAATGGTGGGGTGGTCTCGTTTGCACTGAATGATGGTGGAGATGACACCGGGGGTGAGGAGCCGGGGTCTGCTCCCTCCAACTGTCTTTGGCTCCATAAGTCCGGTGCTGCGGAACCGGCTCAGGATCTTACTGACGCATCCATTGGACACCTGAAGAACGCAGTGGGACCCGTTTTATTATTTTAATGGGATATTCTTTTTTCTTTTTGACGAACAAAAATATCAGCATAAAGCGAGGCCCCATTTCTTTTTAAACATTTTTGTTAGTATTATTGATTCCATGAGTGTGGCGTTTGGTGCACCTTTAGGATCCTGGAGATCTGGCTCGGACGGACTCCCTCTGAGGCCAGCTCAATCATTTTCCTCCTCTTGGACTCCGGGAGAGGTCTTCCATTGAGGAACATCCCTCCCAGCTGGTTGACACTTCCAGCACCTTCTGATAACACAGCACTCTTAACACTCTGACTGACCGGCATCACCTGCTTGAAACTTCAATGGTCACTTAAATTCACCTCAAACAGTTTATCCACTCTAAAATACACATATTTACAGACATGCTGTGCATCCCTCATCCTTAATGTCCTGCAAAGTCCCAGCAGGTGGTGAGGGTCTTATAATCTGTTATAGACTACAGGTAGAAGAGGTGGGAAAAGTGAAGTGAAACGCACCTTTATTCTGCAGGTCAGCGTGGGTTCCGCACATCTCGGCTCGCTCAAAGGCAGAATGATGAGATAATATTCCCAGGTAAAAGTGTCTGGTGTCCAGGTGACTCCGCGGGTCTGTATAAAAAATGCGGGTAATGACGCCCCTCGGCAGACATTTATAGACCTGCAGACTCAGCATGACGTCACCCTGGAGGTGAAGTGCGGTCCATGTTCATGTATATATTTATTTAAAATCAGCCTCAAATATCCGGAATTAAGCTGTTAAAATATCAAATACAACCCAAAAAAAAGTTAATTTTGTGAGTGGTTGAATTCAAGAAATGTATTTATTCTCAATTGAATTATTCTATGATATTAAATATGAAGGGAATAAAAAGTTTATAAAAAAGTCTTATACGATTTTCTCCAATCATATTAAACTGATAAAGCTGCTATAACCCCAAACATTCATGTTGGTTCCGCTTAAGTCAGTTATTATTCAACTTTATAATGTTTTTACATCATGTTTTGTAAAATAGTGGATATATCTGGATTACAACATTTACCATGTAAATCCGACAAAGTTCAATTTTGAGTGTATATAATATTCTAGATTGTTTTATTTATTTCATTTCTTTCAGTGATCTTCTTTGAAATGTTCCTTTAAGTAATGTTGAATACCATAATGAAATATTCCTTTATATCATAAAATTGTTATTTGAACTGCTTCAGCTCAAAGTTGAGCTCCGGCTCTTTTAATGTGAATATTAAGCATTTGTGTGACAAAGCAAATAGAAATATTAGAACACAAGAAAATAAAAAATGTGTTTCTTCTGAGGTGAGATTGGAAATATAAGTCGAAGGAGATATTTCAAACAACGTGGATCTTTTATTCTCTTGGATACATCTTCATTTGATTTGCCACAAAAACAATATTTCACCAGTGCAGATGTTTGAGCTTCTGGGTTCTTGCATGTTGTGCTTTTAATTCAAAACTCATGCAACTCTGTTATCAGTGAATCACCATTATAACATCCAAGCTCGAGAAATCAGGTTTTCTCTGGCATTTTTTGTCTTTGGGCTGAATTTGAAAAAAAAAAACACTTTTCAGTGGAAACATCATTTTAGCCTTAAAACATCTTTACTTCAGTATTATTGATTGCTGCTTGAGTCAGCACGACATCTCCTCTCTTTCAAAGACGAATCGAAATGGTTTTTTCTGTTTGTCAGAGCGAGCTGCGGTCACGTGACGTGAGCATCCTTTTCCCCCAATGTGAAGTGGCTCAGATTAAAAGGATCCCTGGTCTCCTTTCATAAAGCAAACATTTGGAAATCTGCGCCAATGACCGATGCCATATGGTAAAGTGCTTTTGATAAACCATAAATCCACCACCCAGTCTGTCTTTATTACATTTTCTTTCAAAACGTGAACAAATAGACTCCTATGTGGGCGCACGGACAGGGCCAATTGGGGGAACTGGTTTATCCACAAGAGGGAGGCTAAAATAACCCTCACAGATGTTCCTTGGGCTGCCAGCAGATAAAAATGCGTTGTAAACGTTTGAAAGGGAAATATTTGACGAGTAAATATTAGCCCATGTGAAAATCCACACGAGGCTCGTCTTTTGGCCTGTTTAATGACTAATTGAATATCATTAGTTGGGTCCACACAGATCGAAGTGCCACCGAAATAAAGGCTCAGATTTTAAGATGCCATATGGTCCAAATTATACATTAACCACGAGTTAGTGGACAATAACACTCTGTGTGTAATCAGATCAGGTTAGATAGAGGGCAGCCATTTTTGGACACCAGCATCTCCTTGCCAACCGAGACAAAGCACAAATTAAAGCAAGGTTGTTGGTTTTTTTTAATTTATTACCGGGGAGTTGATGTGCTCGTTGATTTATAGGACTTTATTGCACGTACAGTTTGCGCCAAACGAGATTGATTGAAGCACTTAGGTTGTGTTCTTCGTTCTGTGCCACACATTCCTGGTGCGTAATTTTTCATCCCGGCACGCCAAAAACCAGTGAGCGCGAGTTTAGATGGTTAAATCACGCCAGAAAATAAGTAGATATTTTATCAACATGTACCTTGGGTTTATATTACGTCTTATAGATATGTATAAGTGCTTAAATCTGTCCTGGAGAGTTGCGGAATGTGGGTAATTCATCCGCGTAAAAACGTCCCCGAAACCTCTCCAAAGCGCGCAGAGGTGCAGCGCGCGCAACGGAGATGCCTCAGCAATGTTCTCCTCCTACCCATCAGGTATTTTTACTCTTCATGGGGTTGTTTCCTTATTTTCACCTGCATGAATGTGTGTATTTTTTAAAACATCCTATGAGCGCGTGCGTTAGTTTCAGTCCCTCGTTATTAAAAGATTTCCACAGTTCTTGTTCACGTCTGTGGCCAACAAACAAAAAACCCACATCTTCAGTGGCCATTTGGTTCAAAACACCTCTTAAAAGACAAAATGATGAGTGTTTGGATTAATTGGTAGCGTTCCACGCACAAGAATATTTTCATTTAATCTTTAAAGACTCCAAATCGGATAAGATTAACGGAATTTATTGGTTTAAGTGTTTGCAAAATCAAACTTTCCACATTTCCAACGGGTTTTAACCAAATTACGGAGAGATATCCCGTTGAATTCAGATCCATACATCCTTTTAACATTCTATTTTAGATCTTTGGCACCTCCTTTGAGAGTATTGCCGGTTAATTGCGCAATAATCACAGGCAAATGTCGAATTCTATCCAAAACCCTCACAGGTCAGATTTAAACATTTCTCCTCAAGTATCGTTCAGTTTTTTTTATTTTGGTTAGATTTAATAAGTGGTATTTGAGGATTTTTTTCAAATCCCTGATGTGAGAAAAAATGTAATAAATCATGCCATAGTCCATCCATCTGGGACCCATCTAATCTCCAAAAGTTGCCCAAGGTTCCTAAATCATAATAACCAGTTGGAAAATAGAACATCCATTGCGCGCTTATAATATATCAAAACAGATGCCATGACGCATGCGCGTCATCCACGGACTGCGTCATTACTAAATCTAGAAAATCCCCAAATATCTCCGTAGCAATTAAAATGTCTTGTTTGGCCTGAGATGCCCATTTTTAGAGCGATTTAGATCCAACCATCTCTGCACAGTGTGCAACTTGAGTGTACTAGTAGCAATACCAGTGCGCATGCGCATTGGTGTCACGTTAATATAAAGTATAATTGTACTTCATATTTATTTTACATAATGAGAGTCAGAAATGTCCTAGACATCTATAATTTTACACCAGTGTCCAAAACTATGGTCTGGATTAAATATAATAATAAGAATTAGAATAATAATTAATATTGATTTCCTGTTAGATAAATGTCACGATTATTTTCCTTCGGTCTAATTGTGTATTCATGGTGTATTATAAATCCATGCTTCTTTTTTTCCACCGGTTATATCATAAAATCTTCTTCTCTTTTTGAACCACAGTCGAGACAAACGGTTTCTTTGAGTGTATAATGTGACACGAGGAGGGAGACGCCTTTACATCCCACTCAAAACTCATACATACCGAGTACACCCACGTTAGTTTGCACGGGGTTTCATCTAAAATATAATTCCATTTCAATGTTCCCTCTGGGAAAAAGTTGTGGGTTCAGATCCACCAGGGAACCTGGTTCCTGTGGTGTTGGGTTTGTGTGTCTGCCTTCCAGCTTCTTCTCACAAACCAAAAAGATGCAGTGTAGGTAAACTGGTGCTGTAAATGTCTGTAGGAGTGACTGACAGTGTGAAGAGTTGTTTGCTTCTAAGTGTTGGCATTCTTACCCGCGTGTCAGCTGTGATAGGTTCCGGTCCCTTGTGACCCTGAACAGGATAACTCTCTTCGTCTTCTTCTTTGGGCTGTTCCCGTCAGGGATCACCACAGCGGATCCTCTGTGTCCATCTTGCCCTGTCCTCTGCAACTTCTTCTGTCCCACCAACCAACTGCATTTCCTCTCTCACCACATCCAGAAACCTCATCTTTGGTCTTCCTCTTCTTCTCCTTCCTGCAGCTCCATCTCCAGCATCCTTCTTCTAGTAGATCCACTGTCCCTCCTCTTCACGGGTCAGAACCATCTCAATCTGTCCTTTCTGACTTTGTCTCCAGGACATCTAACCTGGACTGTCCCTCTGATGTCACCTTTCTACTCCTGTCCTTCCTCGTCTCTCCCAGACAACATCTGAACATCTTCTGCTCGGCCTCCTGTCTTCTGGTCAAAGCCACCATCTGTAAACCATACATCAGAACTGCTCTCACCACCACCTTGGAAACTTTTCCCTTCACTCCTGCTGCTACTCTTCTGTCACAGATAACTCCTGACCCTTTTCTCCACCCACTCCACCTCTAATCCTTCATCTTCACCATTCCTCCTGCCTCCCTTTCACACATGTATTCTGTCTTCAATCCTCCACCACTCCAGGTTCTCCTCCACCTGCTACCTGCTCTCACTACAGATCACAATGTCACCCACCAACATCATAGTCCACGGAAACTCCTGTCTGACCTCACCTGTCAGCCTGTCCACCACCATAGCATACAAGAAGGGGCTCAGAGCAGACACTTGGTGCAGTCCCACCCATCTGTCACTCCTACTGCACACCTCACCGCTGTCATGCTGCTCTCACACATATTCTGCCCCACCCTCACGGACTTCTCTGTCACTCCAGACTTCCTCATGCAATCCCACAATTCCTCCCTGGCCACTCTGTCATAAGCTTCCTCTAAATCCACAAACACTATAGAACTCCTTCTGACCTTCTCTATACTTCTCCATCACCCATCTCAAAGCAACAGTGTAAGCAATTATCCTGTTCTCTTCTAGAGAGCAGAGCAGTCCATTATCTCACACACCCATTTCATGACAACCATTCAAAAGCTGCAACACAAAGTTGGAATTCACATCATCATCGGCGGCTGGATTCCATTTGGCTCGTTCAGTTCCTGCGCTCTAGTCCGATGCCCAGTCACTCACTCGTATGGCTTTTTTTGTTTGTTATGGAGTCATTTTAATGTCATTAGTTACACTTGTGTGTTTCCAGTTGGACCCGTCAATGCGTAGAGGTGATAAGGAAGTCAGGCAGCTACGAGGTTAAAGATCATATCATGTACCTGATAACGTGTGGAAAACATAGATATGCATTCATAGATTCTAACACTTTATCCACAACTGAATACCAGTAATGAGGTTTTTATTAAGATCAATATGACAGAAGGTGATATCATTACACCGGGGATGGTATTGTGTCCCATGCAAACATTACTTGCTCTGTTCAGTAACTGCTCAGTTGTCCTTGGCAGCTGACGGATGTGAATAACATCGAGAACGGGAAAAATGGCATCGATGAAAAAAACATTAATGCTCAAGGGAATCTAAATATTTCCCTTTTAATATTCCAATACAAACTTCTTTAATCTTTTAATTCCCAAAAGAAGTAATACGCAATGAT
Organism: Lophius americanus; assembly: GCA_037951165.1. Taxonomy (NCBI): domain Eukaryota; kingdom Metazoa; phylum Chordata; class Actinopteri; order Lophiiformes; family Lophiidae; genus Lophius; species Lophius americanus. Next base: position 56,755 of record JBBDHG010000002.1, on the reverse strand, counting down.
CCTTAAAAATTGACTGATGGACAGAGCAGAGAGAGAGAGAGAGAGAGAGAGAGAGAGAGCGCAAGAGGTCAAGATCAAAAGAAGAAAAAAAAATCACAGACATAAACACATTTAGACTTTACGTGCGATATAACCAGGTCCTACATCAAATCAAGTTTCACGAGAGCAAAATAACTCCCCGCCTTTGTGAATGTATACGTTTGAATCCTAAAAAGTACAGTGGCTCACACAAATGTACTTCTCCAAGTCACTTTGAATTAAGCTAAAGTTAAAAACAATTCCGACAAGACGTGTTTCCCACCAAAACGGCTTCTTTTCTAAAGTTGAAAAAAGTGGTGGATAAATATCATGGCTTCACCTTTTGATTGCGTCAACATCAAGTTTCATGTTCTAGAGCCTATCCCAGCTGACATTGGGTAAGAGATGGGGTACATTGAAGGGACATTTTGCGATAAAAAAACTGAACAATAGAGTCACCAATTCATCTCTGTTACATGTTTTTTTGGAAAACCCCAAATAGACAGGCTGACGGAGTCCAGGATTCCATGTGAATTTGAAACCCGGGACTTTCTAACTGTGAGAAATCTGTGCAAGCAGCAGAAAACCCAAATGCACCCCTTTTCCCTTAGGTCACATAAACAGATGCCAACGAAAGCATAACCTAAGTGGCAGAGTTGAATAAGATGAAATGACTAAAACTGTATCATATTTGGTTTATATCTTTCAGTGTTGAGCTCTTGAATTCATGTGATAGAAAGTGGAAGTAAAATAACGGTTCAAATTTCAGGAAAATATACATTTATTATTATAAAAAAAAGCTAAATAACAGCTAAGCTGGTGGAAAAAACATATAATACATAGTTAATGTCAAACGTTACACGGATTAAACAAATTGCCAGAGGCAAATGGTTTACAGCCATTTGCTTCCTATTTGATCATTTCTAACTCAAATTTAGTTTTATTCTGATTATTCAGCTCACAACAGTAATGAAACCAATACACATTTGTGTTATTATTAAGTGTTATAATATTGTTATTATTATCATCAACAACAACTACGGTGACAGCAATAACCACATATTTATTTAATTATGGATGGTACATATTCATCCAATTATAATTATTCATTTTTAGCTATTTTTCTCCTACTAGTTTCCGTTTTTATTTCCCTTCATGCATTTTGTTGTCTAACGTCATTTAATTGTTTTATGTTTCAATTTGCCAACTCCTTTTGTTTAAACAATACACCGCATCAAAGTTTATTCCTATTATTATTCTAAAATACTTATTACTTCATTATTATTCTTTTTTTATTCACGTCTTTCGCGAGACGCCGTGGCTGATCTAGAACATCACCGACGCTCGTGAACGCATCACCAGCGTGGTTTACACTGTGCTGACGTGTCGCACCTCTTGCTCCGGAAGACTTTGTATCGACTTGCGCGTGCGGTCGAAAAGCAGCCCCGTTCACTTCAATTCATTCTGATCCGCAGACCCGGAAAGATTTTCACGTTCGCGTCTGCATGGCACAGTGTGTTTCCGGTATAACGTGTGTGTTGATCGGTACTCAGCCTTTTTCTCTTGGCTTTCAGTAGAACGGTCACTCACTCCAGAGTTCCAGCTCCCTTTCCTGGTCACCCCTTAGCGGCGTTATATCCCAAACTCTCGGACATGGCATCGGTTTCGGCTCCATCTCAGACAGCCACCGCTTCGGCTGCTGCTCTGCAGAGAGGAATAGTAAAAATGGTATGAATCCTTACACGAATATGTGCGCTCAGGTATACAGCTAGGTAGCTTAGTGAGCTAAGTGTAATTACGTATAAACAACACAACAGTTTGTCATACAACTTTTTCGAGCTGGCGACACGAACGCACTGCTGGGAGTCCTGGTCTTGGCATTAGATCACTAAAAACGGCCATTAACGTTCACCTCATCTGACTTTATTAGCGTGCTAGCATTAGCCGGGATGCTACTAAAGGTGCTAGCGTGCTAATAGGCAGAAGCCGTTTGACGTTAGCACATGTTTGCTATCTTGCTATATGCTAACTTGGTGTTTTTTACTGATATTGAGTTGCTGAAAGTCCGCAGTGAGGGGACACATTTAATGTAAATATAATATTAGCCCATCTTGCCCAAAACGTTTGTTGTTTATTTTCTTTGTTGTAACGTTGACAGGTGTTTATTTTCCCAGCTAGCCGCTAGCCAAGGGGAAGCTAACTAGCGCTAACAGTGAAGCAAGTAAAGTATTCTAATGTTTAGTATAAGTTCGTGTTCTGCGGTCCGGGTGAACTTTGTTGACGAGTTTTGTGCAAAAATGAATTAAACTTCTTAAGTGGGTACTTGTGCAATATAAGACACTAACTAGCATCGAAGCTAATATCAATGTCGTCTTCTCTGTGTCGTTTAAGTTATGTCGCTCTCATGACCTAAATGCTTGTGGCATACTATATGTCATACCCCTTTAGTAATCGTGGGAAAATACACTGGTGTTGTTATCAGTCATGCTTTTGAAAGTGTTGAAGTCACCGCCGACGTTTCCTCAGAGTTCTGCTCCAAAGCAACAACTGGCAACTGACACGTAGCTTTCCTGACCCCAGGATCTCCCATTCATTTTTCTTGTGTGTAGTCCGAGCGTCCACACACTACTTCACCTCCTCTGATTTCAGAACAAGTTAACCCCTTACTCACCCAACCTCGACTTAACACGATATCTCAATTATGCCAAAGCTTTACGTATAAAAGGTAAATGTAGGATTATTTGAAAAACGTGCAAGTCACTTTTGCTCCTCATCAACATGGACTTTTTTTCTCTCTCGAAGAGATCAATACATATTTGCTCCTCTCTTGATCTGTTTGAAAAAGGGATGTTTTTCAAAACCGATGTGGTGTGTGAGCAAGTTGTACTAGTATATGTTGCGTTGGTAAAATACTTTGGTGGAGTAACGGCAATGTTGACTGTTTATTATCACTTTATTACACACAGTACATACATACAGTACAATATTATGAAATTGGGTCCCTTTATGTGACCCAGGGAGCAAATTGGGCTTCGGTGTGTTGCTCTGAACCCCATAGAGGAGTTTGATTTATGGGGTTATTGCAAAAAATTCATTTTAAATTACCTTTAAACTTAAATTAGATATTTCTCACCATTGTCCTTGATTTTATTATACCCACTGTCATGGACTGTCATAATTATTACTCAATTGCTTCATCACAATTAAATTCTTTGATCCATAACAATTCAAACATACAAACACGTTAATCGGAAATGCCATGTTTCATTACTATTTTCCAGTTCAGTTCCCACTGTTTAATATTTAACTTGTGCTTGTTAATCATGTCATATGGTTTATCTCGAAAGGGAGCAATGAGAGGAAAAATAAACGAGCCTTTAGTGCCTCCGACTATCTCTCGATTAGTCTAACTCTTCATACGTGAACATCGTGGACCACGTATCTGCAAAGCCAGACACCACCTGTGGTCACATTTTGGTTTTAAGCTCAGTAATAAAGGGGAACTCGATACCTTGGAGGAGGCGACTTGTCAAAGTTGCACCAGAAATCCAACAAACTCTACTTATCCCCCACTTTGCCAGATTTGGCATCCGTTGATAAACTGACCACAGTTTCTGGTCCTACCAGGTGATTTTCAAACCAGTCTAAACATAAACATGACAGTCGCGAGAGTTTTCTTATTACACTGTAATAACACTGTAATAACACTGTAACACATTATTGCACCAGTCTTACGTCATAATTACAATTATTAAAAATTCTTGATCACAATTATTTGCATGATAGTCTAAAAGATCTAAAATTTCACGAGTGTGACCGCCCTAACTTAAGTAACACACCCCAATTTCTGCTTCCTAAAGTGGGATTGGAGTCAAGCAAAGCCATGTGGTGTATTCAAATGAATAACCTCGCTTTCTTGTAAACTTTTTGTTCAGGCCTGGTCTGTGTATAAAAAAAACTGCGACTTCCCTTCTGCTCAGCCTACACAATGGTAATTTGAAGAAAGACTTTATCTAGCCCACATCTTAGATCAACAGCCCCCCATGATGCTCCCCACAGACACACCGGAGAGAGAAGATAAAAAGTGTTTGCTCAGATTCGTGTAAATGCCACGGTTGTCAAACCCACAGTAGGTTATCTTTTTTTTTTCTCATTTTTTTTTTTTTTTGTATTTAGCTTTGTTATCAGGGAAACAATCTCACCTGGAGTTAGAATGACTATATGTCACCGTGGCAACATATACTGTGCAGTTAGTGTTCAACAGTATAATTGTTTTTCATGCTTCTTGCGATAATATCATTCTAATATCTGTTCAATGTCTTTATTAAACCGCATCTCTTACATTATTAATAACTACTGCTATGAATACATTATATTTGAATTGGCAGCTGACTTGGAACACCCCTCATGAACACGAATGCCCTTGAAGAAAATTCAGGATATCCTTATTTACATACATTCTGTACTTGTTCTTGTTTGATCAGTTTCAAATGGATCCTACTGCACTCGTGCCAAAATGCAAAAAAATACTCGCACAATGGTTAACTGAACGTTTCAGAGCACTGATCGTGTGCATGGAGGAAAACTAAACCTGGTAGTTCTTCATTCCGACCCGAGCGCTTGGGGCCTTTAGGTTCTGCATTTCTCTGCGGTGTTCGTAATATTCTGACTTACCTTTCAGAATGCATAATATTTATTGTGTTTTTCTGCATAAAGTGATGGCAGAGGCGTCTACGCTCCACGTACTCCCACTGACGGTATTTATTGTCATCTCTCTAGGTTTTATCCGGCTGTGCCATCATCGTTCGGGGCCAGCCTCGAGGCGGTCCACCCCCCGAGCGTCAGATCAATCTCAGTAATATCCGAGCTGGGGCCATGGCGCGCCGCGCCGCTCAGGCTCAGCCCGACACCAAGGACACCCCCGACGAGGTGAGCAGCTGTATCCCGTTGTGTTTATGTTTGCGTCCGTGTTTGTCAGAGGCAGACATGGGTCTCCTTAAGTCCGGCCTCAGCACATATTTTGACGTCCCCGTTCGGGAGCCGAATGCTGATGAGGATTCATCTTTGTTTTTTGTTTTTGTTTTGTCGCCTTGAAATATGTGTCGCGTGCCTCCGCTATCCTCATATCCGTCAAGCAGGAGTGAGATAACGGAGTTTAAAACGCTGTTCCGACCGTGACTGATTGTATTAATGATAAACAGAGCCTTGAGACAAACACGTTCAATCTCAACCCAACTCCCGGCTTTGAGATACCGCCGCTCTAATCTGACATTTTTCTTATCGGGCCTTTGGAGCGTAATTAATTTCTTTTAGAAAATAGAGCGCAATTTTCTGGTAGAAGAAAATGCCTTTTTATTTAATCAGGGAAAAGAAAAAAAGAGAGGAAAAAACTATTTGAATAAGTGCACAGAGATATAATCTCTGATTATTTTTAGCCAGTAATTGTCGCTTGAATATTTTTGGATCGTTGTGGCTGTGAAATGGAAATGGCCCCAAACTGTGATTAGACAGTAGATAATGTACGGTAGAGCACTTCTGGTTGTGTAACCGACACCGATGAATCAAATAAGGTTCATTGTTATTAGTTTGGATTACATTTTGATTGTAAAATCCACATTAATACCTTTGTCTGTTTTGCAGCCCTGGGCCTTTCAAGCCAGAGAGTTCCTGCGGAAGAAGCTAATCGGCAAAGAGGTTTGCTTCTCTGTAGAAATCAAGACGGCGCTGGGCAGGGAGTACGGCATGGTGTACCTGGGGAAAGGTGAGTCCATGAAATCAAAGGGAAAGTCCACCCAAAAATAAAAAGTTTTTTTTATTTATTTTTGAGGGGGATTGTAGTTTTGGAAGCGCCTTTCTGATTTGCTGGAAACTCTGGGCTTGACAATTCAAAGCGTTTTACAACAAGAGTCAGCATTCACCCTTTAACATGATCACTCATACACTAATGGAACGATCGTTAGGAGAATATTGAGACACTTAATGCGGTCATTTAGACCGTCATTTAAACCTTCTTTCGCCTCTGAGCAACAACCAGGTGAAGTTTCTTTGTCCAGGAAACACAGAAAAACTTCTCTGGAGTTTCACAATAAAACAGCGCCGCAGCGTTCTCCTGAACAAGTCAAGAGGACGACATAGCAAACGACCAGATACAGATGTAAATTGACTCCACGCAGCTCTAAATGCCTCACAGTCCCAAATTGATTCGAAAAGGCCACATTTACCCCCTTTTTTGAGCTGAAGCGTGTTTGTAGCATATTAGCTAAACGTGTCAGCAGGCTGTCCTTGTGAAAAGCTGCAGGAGCTTTTAAGCATTTCCCGCAAATGTGCTGCTAGGTGAGATAATCTCCGCTTTGATAATTGGTTTAAAAAGCCATGCCAGATCGGATTGAGCTCCGCGAATCATGCCGTAGAACCTATACGGAGTCATTTTATTTGTTTTTTTCTTGTTTGTTTACAAAGTTGTTTGGAGTTTTGGGGGGATTTTAATGCTGCCTTCGACTGGTTTCCTGTGAGGCGTCATAAATGTTGTATGGACTAAGAGACTAGACTTCCCATCAGCCTTTGTGTGACTACGTAACGACTGAATTTATAATTTTTTGGAAAGAACTGCTGATTCTTTTTAAATCAGCACAACCTGACCAGACTTTGTAGATGTTACCATACCTTTGAGAACCAATAAGAGATTTGTCTTTGCCCTCGTATTTCAGACACAGCAGGCGAGAACATCGCCGAGTCTTTGGTGAATGAAGGCCTCGCCACAGTCCGCAGGGAAGGAATCAGAGGGAACAAGTAAGTACTGATCGCTTTTCTTCCAATATTCCAACAGGATGCGAACGTCCCGTATGAAATAGTTTATCTGGGGTGTCTGTAGTTGTTTTATTTCATTCCATTATATTTGTTGTTTAGCAGGGACACTTCACAATCCATCTGTAAAACCAGATACAGCTGAGACCTGTAGTCACTGGTCAGAGGTCCAATGATGAGTCAGAATGAACACACTATTCAGAGAGAGCAAACCCGACCCTCACCACAACACAACACTTAAACTACCTTTAAACACTTTTAAAGTACTAAATGGTGATATTCAGTGGTAAAAAAAAACCCTGAATAACAGTTTTGCCCAGATGTCGTGGACTTAAATATAACATGACGGTCCCTTCTGGTTATTGTTGGCCCTGAGCCAGCGCCACGACACGTTGTCACAAACTGCTTGAGTTTCACGGCCTTTTGACAAATGATGTGTTGCGTTTGTTGTAATGCCTGGACAGATTTTGTTGCCGAGAGAACGACATGATAAACGCTCTTCATCCTCATCAGTTCGCTCTGCCCGTTGGGCTGAGCTGCTTTGGAGCATCAGCGCTGGTTCCGTTTGCCATTTGTCTCGCAGAATTAGGAGGCAATCAAAGTCGACGGCATCATCCTGTGATCCTCTGCTCGCTGAAGCTCAAAGCAGGACCACCCTGTCCCTGCTGCGGTCAGTCCTGGACCGGTAGGCAGCAGAAAATTGAGATGGATCCGTGATGTCCCAGATGGTGGCACTATTGCCCTGCTGTTTCACCGACGTTCCCCTGAAACCCTTTAATGCCACATTGTCCTCCCTCAGCAATCCCCTAAATGCACGAGCACACAGAGATCTGTGTGACACAGTACTGTGCATCCCCCCCAGTGGCGGTATTTGCACATTACACACATTACAAGCAATTTGACTCATGCTGCTTCATTTGTATCTTTCGACATGAACAGAGATGATGGGAATATTTTGCCAGTAATGACCCATTTCAAACATTCAGTGCAACGGCCCAGAACAACCACTAATGTAAATGATGCTTTAAGTGTAAGCGGGCATCATTTGGCCCAAGGGGAGGTCCATTACTCAGTATGAACTTCAGCCCCACCCCCTCCACCCCCAATCCACTAGCATCCAACAACGTTATGGCTCATGACCGGCCACTCTTATCGCACTGCTCGCACTAACAACGATGTTATCATAATTACGGTGGTCGTGGTAATGATGATGGCCTCGCGCCGTGCCTTTAGATGGGTTCCAAAGCGGACTGTGGCTCTGGAGAAAAGGGCTCCCACATTTACGGGCTGAGGTCAGCGATCAGCAGCGTACCGGAGAGAGAGAGACAGAGAGAGAGAGAGAGAGAGAGCCATTTGAGCCAAGACAAACAAACCGCACACAATTACGCAGCCGTAATACAGCCATTCACTGTGCAGCGAACTACATATGAAAACTGTAACAGTCGTTTATTTTGAACTAGAGCCTCACAATAACAGTCCAGAATGATAATCCTGGTGACTAGGAGCGGTATGGAGATCAGGATTATTTATCCCAATTATGCACGGATCAGTACGGTTCGTCTGGCTCCGTTCTTCTGACCGTAGGCCAGTGCTAGCAGTCAAGTAGTCAAGATCGCTCTCTACTCACTCTATTTACCCTCAATGTCTAGCATAACGTTTAAAAACAGGTAAAAAACCACCTTGGGGAAATCGTTGTGAGAGGGGATTTTTGTCCACGCTCCTGAAGCCTTCATCCTTCGCTTTGTTCATTCCCCACGTATCTTTTCGGCGGGTCTATGCGAGCTTGATGGATACGGAGACCAGCCGTACAGGATCACTGTTATGGATGTCTGAGTTGAGGATTGATGAATCACGTCAGCGGCGCATTTCCTGTGACTTCATTCATTCATCACGCCGCCCTCTGCGCTGCATTTGTAAACGGCTGAACAAGTTGTCCTGCACACAGACTTGACTCTGAGGCCCTTTACTCCGATCTGCTTCTGGATCAAAGGACCATGATTCACTTCAAGGGAGAAGCTCTTTGCCCTCCTCTTTAAATTACGCGGCTCTCTGTGGTCTAAGGAGCGCTTGATTTTCTTTGCAGGAGCGTTCGTTGGGATGAACATGTGTTTTAATCAGCAATATGGCAAAATCTTTTTGATTTCATCGCGATTGAGTTCATAACTCTATAGACATCGCAGTCCCACCTTGAGATAAAGGATTGACTTGAAGTCACTTCAGGGTCGTTTTTTTTTAGTACTTTATTTATTATCGGATTTTCCGATCTGTAACCAGCGACAAGCGGCGGTCGCTTAGACACAGCAGGACAGAACAAATGAATCTCAGAGGCTCCCCAGACATTTATCCACATTTGTTTCTCCAGCTGTTCTATATTGACATGTTCAGGTTTTGTGTCAAAAAATCCCGTTCTGTGATTTATTTAGTTTGCCTCCGGCCTTATCCCTCACGCTGCGGCTGTCAGTCTTCGATTCCGATGAAATAAATCATGCAGAGTGTTTTTGGTTCACTGTTGGGGCTTTATCATCTGACTGAGTTTCGCTCTAACTTGATGAGGCGTGAGAAATGTTGTCCTTGGTGGTGAGCCACACAGCGATTGGTACAAAGGCACCCATCAATCACCCCCCACTCAGCTCTGCCCTTTGGTCTCCGTTGCTGGGACTGCCTTTTTTCTTCGAGGATGGGTCTCGGAAATTGGTTTGATTTCATCACTTTAGTCTCAACTTTGGAATAATTCAAAACCTCACACAGAGCGTCGGACTCACTCGATATCTAAACGCCCGCTGGAGCAGACGCCTCCCACAGGAGTTCTGGTTTAGGGGTATGAATGTCTTACTGGAGGTGGGGGGGGGGCTACATTCTCTTCAAACTGTATAAATACAACACTAATGTGGAAAACTGCATGCAGAGGCTCAGTCCTTTGTATCACGGGGAGACCCACACTGTGTTCGACCCAAACAGATTTGGAAGGTTTCTCTCTTTTCCTCGGTTACTTCTTTTCTTTTCTTTTTCTTTTCTTTTTTTTTTGTATTCTTGCTCAGCACTGAATGTTCTTGTCCATCAATATCCGTTTTCGCTGACCTAAAAAGAATCCACTCAGCTGTGAGACAAGTTCACTATCATCTGCCTCCACGCGTGAAGCTAGTTGGGAATCTTTACCAATATCTGCCCACAAGGCGCTTTTTCCCATTTATTTATGCGACTCTGCGTCGCCTCGATTGCGTTGTTGGTGTTGGTGCCAGCCTATCTTTTTGCAGATTCTTCTTCCTGTTTAGAGTCTAAGCAGCTTAAGTTGACTTCTATCGCTGGGTTTCAGGATTGCTGCTCAGTCAGCAAGATACTGTGGGGGTTAGGATTTGAAAGTTGATATCTTCATCAGTCTTAAAGAGGGAAAAAAGAGAGAAGTCCAGTTACCAGCCCCCCCCTTCAAAAGTCCGTGCTGTGCAGTTTGGAGAGACAGCGTGGAATTAATTGTGGCGTTTGTAGCCAGCCGCACGGTTGCTTTCTGAAAGAGCCGTCAAACACTGTTATTGTCTGCAGTACAAAAATGCTGGGATACATTTTTCTCAAAGCGCTTCTAATCTGCTTTTCGGTTGATCGCCCCTGAAATAACGCCGCAGTTTCTTTTCCTTCATGTAGCTCTTAATTCAGCCAAGCCTGAGCCGGAACGTTTTAACAACTGGCCACAGATTCGTCCAGTCGCAACTTGTGCCGTGTGTGGATGCGATGCGTCGTTATGAGCCCGACATGATGGCGGTCCAACATGTCTCAGGACCGCCACAGGTTGTTGAAGCTTTCGTAAAAGGAGTATTTGCCTATTACAGAAGGCCAATGTTTTCACTCCAGCCTGGAATAAAACAGTCAGACCGTGTTAAACTTAACAAGGGCTACGACTGTAAACGGAAAAAAAGACCCTCTTCTCATTAGGAGTGGCAGCTCTCCCTGCCAAGAGTCTCTGATCTTGAGAAACGTGGTTGAAACCCAGTCGTCTGGAGCTCAGCAGACGTCTTAGACGGTGTTTTTTGAATTTCAGATCAAATTCGCTCTGATCGTTTCATGTCACTTGTTTAACTCGCACATATTTGATGACGTTGCAACTGAGGTTTCATCTCGCCGTGTATTTTACACTTTAGGATTCATTCATTTGTCAGTACATAATGTCTAAATTGGGTGAATTACGATGGATGGGCCGATTGATTGCTTGAAGAATAGTGACGAAGTACTTCTTGCAGAACACGATACTTGATCATCACAATCGTTGTCCAGGGGTTTGAAGTCTGTTCTATGTATTGTGTCTTAAACATTTGTTTTCCTGCGTGTGTGTGTGTGTCTGTGTGTGTGTGTGTGTGATCAGCCCAGAACAGGCCAGGCTCTGTGAGTTTGAGGACCAGGCAAAGTCGTCCAAGAAGGGCTTGTGGAGCGAAGGTGGCGGCATGCACACCATCCGGGACATGAAGTACACCATAGAGAATCCCCGGAACTTAGTCGACTCTCTGCACCAGAGACCGATGAATGGTAAGGCCACGAGAACATCCACCCCGACCCTCTCACGCCGATAAGGCTTGACTTACAGGACAAAGAACACGTATCTTATAAGAAGAAAATTAGTCGTAGATTGGCCTCTTTTTTTTCCCATGAAGGCAGAAATCACCCGTCCACCTCAGGGTGTGTGATGATGCTCCGTATCTCACCTTTCACCTGCTCGTTCCTCTCGCGACTGGACCTTCCCAGGCTGAAGAGGGCCCCCCCTCTTCATTTCACAAGTGACTGCCGTAAATAGAAGCTCAGCTCGGTTCACTTGGTCACTTAGCATGAAAAGACCCTTTTATTCTTTAATTCAAGTTCTGGCCATTAATGAATGAGAGACAATCAATTTATTTTCTGTAAGTTTAGAGCAGCACTCCAGCTGCTGAAACACACACACACACACACACACACACACTCCCGCGTGCGCCATCTCTACACAGAAAGACAGCGAGTGAAGAAGAGGCTAAGAGACCCTATAATCAAAATAGCGTTTATTGTAGAAGTGCGATTCCTTTCACGCGGATGACTTACGTCCCCCTCAATTTCAATTTCTTCGAGTTCTTTTAGAGGCCAGAGCAACGTTTAAAGAGCTTTCTGAATAAATTGACTTTGTCTCAAGTGTCGATCCGTAGCCTATAGCATAGTTGGAATTTCAGAGTGGTATAAGATATGGGTATCAGCTCTCTCTCTCTCTCTCTCTCTTTCTCTCTTTCTCTCTCTTTCTCTCTCTCTCTATTTTTTTATAATAAATATTTTTGAAATATATCTTTTCATCAAATATCTGCATCTTTTTAAAATACTGTGTGTTTTATCAAGATGTCCGGGGTCTTTGGAAGAAAAACAGTCAAAGATCCATCCCCATACTTCATAGGGAATACAAAGAGCTTTTCTTTATGGCGCTCAGTCTTTCTATGCCAAACCCATCTTTGAAGTTTGATGCTAAAAGGCTCTATTTCGGTGTTAGCGCCATCTGATGGTGGATAGGGAGACTTTCTGACCCCCAAGATTCAACTGACCTCTGACCTCTCTGGCTGTAATCCTTTGAGAGTCATGCCAGTTGCACCAACCTCTCTGCAGTGTGTTTACAGACACATCCTCTTCTTCAGCGGATCCAACTGACATTTTGATCTGCTGAGAGATGTTCTTGTCTCGATTGCCAGATTTTTTCAGCTCAACAACTTTTCTTTGCTCCTCATTGCTGTGTTCTCTTGTTCTCCTGAGAGACTCAGGCCTGTGTCACCTCATATTTATACCTCAGTGAAACAGGAAGTCATTGTTCAGCAGAATGAAGTGAACTGGATTATTGTGCCAATTATTGTGGCACACATGTTTTACAGAAAAGTGTTTGTTTTATGTTAAGAATGTTCACTTTAAATTATTTTTGTTTTTGATTTTCATCACGGTTACAGACAAAGACATTTTTTTCAATCTCGTTTTACTTAATTATTTTAAGGGTGCTGTTTATTCTGGGGGGGCACCCTAGCATCATAAAAACCGGTTTGGAAGATGAATCTATAAACAAACAGATTAGATACATAAATTTACTTATCCTGTCAGGGAACAGCGTCTGTGGTCAGTCCATGCCGGATGTAATAGATTACAAGAGAGGAGAATCCGGAGCGTTTTCTCGCTCTCCATGCCAAAAACCCATCGGAGTATTTGAGTTGGGTTGGCATTGACTTCACTCTGAGGGAGCGTCCTTTAGTCTGGTGGTGTTTGGACGTGGCATTCTGACAGCGGAGTGGTGTTTTATGCTGCAGGATTTGACTCAGGTGATATTTATTCCGCAGTGTCAGCTCAAATTCATAGTAGACATAATTAATGGACGTTGACCTCAGCCTTTTTTTTAGGCTGCCAGGGAGCGAGTGGAAAAGCTTTTTTTCGTTTTTTGTTTTTTTTACTTTTTAAACTTTTTAAGCCTAATGTAGTGAGTTTTTTATATATATATATATATATATATATATATATTTGTGGGTTTATTACCTGAAACTGCATACGTCTGCTGAAGAGACGTGAGAGAGTTCTTTAGATTTTTGTAAGAAGAGTAAACACTAAGCCGGACTATTTGGATTCACTGCTCAGTAAAACACTGCAGTTGTTTTTCAGTAGCTCACAGGTGCTGTTTAGATCCATCCAACGAGGTTATACCTCTAACCTTGATAATTGTTTTGTTGTTTTGTTTACTTGTCTACAGGATAGTTCAAAAAAAGAACAATTTGATGGATTTCGCTGAAACCTGAGTCAGCGAAATCAGGTTTCCTGTAGGGTCAGTGTCATGTCCTGAATGCTGTCATATTGTACTCTTCTCCTTCCTCCCCCAGCCATCATCGAGCACGTGCGTGACGGCAGTGTGGTCCGCGCCCTGCTGCTCCCGGACCACTACCTGGTCACTGTCATGCTGTCTGGAGTTAAGGTAACCATCACCCATCCCTTGGAAAACATAAAAAAAAACTCACACTGAACGAGTGTGAGGCGCAAACGGCCAAACGTTTTCACCAATCTCCTGCCATTTTTCACTTCACTGTTTCAAGACGGATTATTAAAGGTCTGCGTTGGTTCCACTGGACTCACCGCCGCTCCACTAAATTTCCCCATCTATCTCTTTCAACCAGCTCAGCTCTGTCAATGGGGCGTTCATGATAACCAATCCTCTTCATCTATTACTCGGAGATATTACATCCATTTCGAGGTGTTCTTTGTGTGGATTGTCAGAGGCCCGTCAGCTCGCCGCGCTCCTTGTCGTATCTTCCTCGTGTTTTAGCACACTGAGGAGAAAACCGATAGCCCACGCAGCAAGGTGACATCCGTTAAATGTCGATAACAGCCGAGCACAGAAACAAACACAAAGTGTTCTGTTTGTAAAATTAACCAAAGCTCCTGAAGGCGCTGTCGATTGCAGGGATTCACAGAAAAAGTAGGTCATCTCGGCCAATCGACGCGGTGTCGCGTTTTCGGATGCGAACCAAAAATGCGCTGATTTAATCAGTATTGATTTTGACACGTGTCTTTCCTCTCTCTCCAGTGTCCCACCTTCAAACGCGAAGCAGACGGCACGGAGTCTCCGGAACCGTTCGCAGCAGAGGCCAAATTCTTCACCGAGTCCCGTCTTCTGCAGAGAGACGTCCAGATCATTCTGGAGAGCTGCCACAACCAGAACATACTGGGAACAATCCTTCATCCGGTAAAGACGCCAGAGTCTCCTTGTTTATGTTCTTTCCTTACCTTTATACCTTCCTCCACCATAGTGGGAGGAAGAACTGGATTGATTTTGGGAAAGGTCGTAGTGTGTTTTCTACACTAGGGGGAGCTCTATCACCAAAAATTTCAACCATTGGTCCGATTTAGTCCAAATTTGTTGCATATGAATGGACTCAAGGATATGCATATCCTATATATGATATCTATGTCATATTTTTATCCAATAGTTCATATTTTTTTATATAAAAAACAGTGTTTTACGGACAAAGCCTTTATTTTTTTTTCATTTTATGCAAATTTGGTGCCTAGGAATCAACTATCTGTCTTGTTTCCATCATATTTTACAGAAACACTGAAGAAATCCACCGTTTTTCAGACATAATATTACATTTCCTTTAAGGAGTTCCATCAGGGGAATGCTTGAGCAAGAAAAAATATGTTTGTGTGTTTCTCACTACTTGTTCTTTTCCGCGTCAGAACGGCAACATCACAGAACTCCTGCTGAAGGATGGCTTCGCCCGGTGTGTGGATTGGTCCATGGCGATCTACAGCCAGGGAGCCGAGAAGCTCAGAGCCTCTGAAAGGTACAAACTCAGACATGCGAACGTAACTTTTATTAAATCCATATTCCTGCAGTGATTTCAGAATGGTCAGATAGTGAAGATACTTTCCTCCGATTCATGTCGGCCAATTCACTCTGCATTCTGGAAATCCCGGTTTGAATGCAGACCTCATGAACACAGACGTGTAAAACCGTCATTTGCAAATGAAATAATCTACAAACTAATGCCACTTCTGTTTGAGATGACCATCGATTCTGCTGAGGTTCATTCGCGGCAATCATTGCAGGAACGACTGCCGGCTAATGTGTTGGAATTAAATCATCTTAATTAGATTTGTAGCATTTTACAGCCCAAATGGCCGTTTTTATTCACTGGGATTAGCCGTTCGCTACCTCGCTGATGAGGAATATCACTAACCACCATGTGATCTTTGTTCGCCGACAGATCTGCAAAAGAGCGCAAGGTCCGCATCTGGAAGGACTACGTGGCTCCCACGGCGAACCTGGACCAGAAGGACCGGCAATTTGTAGCCAAGGTGAGGTCCTGAAGTGACTTTAGTTAACAGAGGTCATTTTGTTTTCTTGTTGCTGACTTGATGCCCTTCACTTTGGATGATCTTGCTGCTATTTAAAAGTCCTTGCTTATCTCCAGAACCTGCCGTACAGAAATCATCTCACACGGATGAGACTTGGATTCAGTTCTAAGGGGAGGCAGCGGGTCGCTTCCCTTTTCTCTCCGCCTCTTGATGTTTAGTTTGGCAATTCCGTTTTTCACTGACCCAAAAACACAGACGCTCTGTGGTATCTAATATATTCTGTCTTCCTCTTACTTTCACTTTTGCACCCAACCCCCCCACGACACACACACACACACACACACACACACACACACACACACACACACACACACACACACACACACACACACACACACACACACACACACACACACACACAGACAGAGAGAGGCTAGTGAGAGAATTGCTTAACAGCAACCTTAAAGCACTCCCCAGTCAAATTAGGGCCAAATTGCTTGCGTATGCTGTAGCAGCAGCAGAGAACGACCCCCAAAAGCCGAGAACCAAAGATATTAGCTTTGGATGTTATTGGCCAGAACCTCGGGGGGGAAGAAATGTCCTTAATATCAAACACAGAGGAAGTGTAGTCAGAACACGTTAGTTCAAATGGTGTGAGATAGACTTACTCTGAGGTGACATATTATGGCGTCCGAGCCGCAGCGCTAACGTAGAAAAGCAACTCCAGCCTCGAAAACATCTTCTTCAAATCTGGACCCCCTTTGTGTGAACTTTGATGAGTTGCAACTCACCGGTCCCTCGAGTAGAAATATTTTTCTGCAGGAACGGCTGGGGGAAAAAGAAAAAAAGTCAAAGTTGAACGCCTCCTAACTTCTTTCTACGTTTGCTCCCGTCAGTCCCTTCAACTTTTAAGACCCAGGAAAAAAATTCCGATCCGGCCTCAGGGTCGTATAAACTTAACAGGCGGTGTATGAAGTGAGATAAGAGGAGAGGTAGAAGGCAGAGGAAGGAATTGTGAGTTTTGTGTGGAAGGTTGAAGGGAGTGTCGGGGGGAGGATGGACATAAATTAAAGTCTAAACAACGCTAATCGGCGTCCTTGGGACCGTCCATGTCCTCCTCGGTGCCGCATCGCCGAAGCCCCTCAGTTGAATCTGTCCGCACTTTTTGATCCCTGTCGGACGCCATCCTGTCATCTCGCAACTCCCGATCCCAGGAGAGCCACAAAGGAGGCTTGCTGCTCCGGTGTCAGCCGCGACCCCGTCAGCAGTCGGAGTAAAAAGCCACCAGCGGCTCCCAGGACAGAATCTCAGTCAAAGTACTTCCATAGAAGTCCGTGAGGCTGGACCAGAACCGTTTTCGACAAGAGAAATATGATCTAAGTCGGCTTGAATAGTTCACTGAAGGGTAAAAGACTCTCTGATGGAGTCGGAACCAGAAAATGTCACGTACACCCGGTAATGGTTCTGGTTCTTTTCCATCTACGCACACAGTGGACCGGCTAAGGTTACCCGGTTCTGTCATCGCCTGTCTGTATTTGTGACGTTTTTTTGCTCACCTAATGCCGCAATGCACCTCCTCTCCCAGGGACACATCTATCCGTCAATCTCATCATCGTACTCTCATCCCCTCCTCCGGTCCACTCCACTTTTCACTTCCTATTATCTGAGTGACGGATAGAGTGGAGAGAGAGCAGAGCCGGTCCAATCCCCACAAGTCAATCCTGCTGACACATCTCCCTTTCTGACCGTCTCGTCTCTCCTCCCACCTCTGCCGGGACCAGAGGAGTGAATGTAGGCCACGTCCCCATCGTCATCTTCTCCCCTCCTCTGCTTTCCCCTCCCCTCCTCTCCCCGGGGGGTAACCAGCGACCTGCGGTGGGATGCATTAAAGGTGAGGCGGTGCAAAAGCCCTTCCTCTCCAGCCTCTCCAGAAAATCCGTCGCTGCTGCTCCGAGTTTCAACCGAGTCCACGGACGACGTTGTGTGACGTCAGAGTATTATTAGAAGAGGAAGTGAGAGGAAGCTCAGCAGGTGTACAGATGTTTGTTTTTTAGTGTGAGGCAGAGACAGATGCTAACCGTGTTAGCTCATGCAGGAATATTTCTACCGGCGCCGATGCCGATGAGAGATGCCCCAATTTAAAACTACACGAAAAGTTTCCTGTGAAGGTTATTTTTGGCGCCGTACTAATGAAGCAGCAGGATCTAAGAGAGATAAAGGCATAAATGTCTCATTAGGTGACACAAATATGGTTGAAATGTAGTTGGATGGTGGGATTTACACGATATAAATGTATTTTTTGTTCTTTCCTGTGCAGGAGAGTTTGTGTAAAAAAAAAAAAAGGGCAAAGTTTTCTTTATCGTACTTCTGCAAAGGAGCAGTTGAAGGTCTCGTTGGTTGGAGAATGACGCCGTGAGGGCTTCTTTTCAGTGCCCTAGTTGAAGGAAGTCGAGCAGAATGGTTACAAGGTCAGGCCGATTCTTTGAGGAATTTAAAAGGCACCTTTGGGGGAAGATGGGTTATACTGGTTGGTGCCCCAGTTAAATGAAAGCAGTCAGGTGGTCAAGTCAGAAAGTTTCAGATTGTTCTTCACGAAGCATCGCATATTCATCAGACTCCCCCCCGCCCCCCCGCAGACATGTTTGAAAACCATGTAATTTGAGCGACAAATCATCCGGGCTGGCAGCAGGACTGAATCGCCGCCACAGGTGCTGCTTGTGAGAGCGATGATCTGACATGAGGAGCGAGCAGATCCTGGCTAAGCCCTCTCTTGGCCCCGTGGTTAAAACAAACTTAATGGATTCAACTGACAACCAAACACAGGCCCAGACCGTAGCCAAGATCCCCCCCACCCCCTCTCTTCTCTCTCTCTCTCTCTCTCTCTCTCTCTCTCTCTCTCTCTCTCTCTCTCTCTCTCTCTCTCTCTCTCTCTCTCTCTCTCTCTCTCTTCTCTCGCTGTGATGGATCCTGGCCACTGCAGATGTCGTGCCTCTCGTGAACAGTGGGTGGCAGTAGATTCCCACCTCTTGAATGTCAGAGGAGAGCGGCGAGTGTTGTCCGCCTATTTGTCTTCTCACTCTGCCCTCATGGCAGCTACTTTGCAAAGACTTTTTGCTCTATTTTTCTATCTGGTCCCTATCCTCTCCCTCCGTCTCTCCTCCTGTGATATTTACAGAGATTACACACGGGCGCAATCCATCTTGCCGATCCCCCGTCTGGGTGTGTGATGATCTGACCTCCTTCGCCTCTCTCCTCTCGCCCCCTCCTCCTCCTCCTCGCTAATAATTAGCCAGTAAATGCTGAGCCATTTTCTTCTGCGGCTGCCACGATCTCTCTCCGGCCGCAAAAATGACCTTGTTAATTGCGTGAATTCGTGTGGGCTGGTGTGCACGCTGTCTTGCATGTTGCCATGTGCATGCATGATTCCCCCCCCCCCCGAACTTCTTTATCTCTCCTCTCCCTCTGGTTCTGTCTCTCCGTGTCTCTCCCACTCAGGTCAGTGAATAGTGGCTGATGTATTTTGGCTGCTGTTGTCGGCAGACTATTTAGCATGTGGGCTGGTCTACTTCCTGTCCTCTGGTGACAAACGCAACGGCTGCATCGTTTCTGTTGAGTAATGAATGTCCCAGAGAGACCACCGTACCTGCAAGTGTGCCCGCCACGCACGCTACGTGAAAGCCTCCAACCAAACCTCCTGATTCCAAAGGATGTTTTTGGTTTCGCCACAAGGTGAAACCGCACACACCCACACGGTCCGCCACATAGTGCTCCAACCTGCACATCTCACTTTTCGGGACTCGCATTCGAGCCCAGCCTCCATTTGGACCTGGCTCTGAGCGATGATGAGGCCGTTTAATGCACATGTGGGTGGCGACATGTGTACGGCGATTGATTTCTCTGTCTGGCACAAGCGGCCTACTTAAGACTCTGGGTTTGGATCCCTCCTCAATCACCGTCACATTACAACCGCCATCTGTCTCGCTAAGGCGGGAACGGGTTCCGAAAAAGGCACACACTCGGCTGATGAGATGTAATTATTTATTCCACGCCGTTGTTAATTACGACGACGCGAGTCTTAACACCTTTGATCTTTCCTCCGTCCCCAATCTGCGTCTCAAGTCAGTTTTTGCTGCCTTTACTTCCTGTTCTTCTAGAGGACTGGACTGATGTATTCTACAAATCTTGGTCGGCACCCGTTGGTTCCGCAGACCTAACATTTCAATGCCGCACGAGACTTTGTCATTTAAAGGTCTCCAAAAGGAAGCGCTGCCAGCGGTTTGTGGGGCAGAGTGCCGTGTAACGATTCTTTCTTTTCTAAAGCTTTCTGTCTGGTGTACTCCGTCTTCCTTTCCCTCTCTCGGCGCCACTTCCCCAGACTAGCCCACGTCCCCGCGCTGTCTCCAAACTGTGCCGGCCTGCCGGGACGACTCTGCTCGCTCAGGCAGTCACCTGAGGATCACTCTTTCTCACCCCGTGTCTGGTGCCCCCTGCTCCTGACAGCACACCCTCCGCGCCGTCACTCTCTTTCCACCTATCAATAGATCGCTTCCTTTCAATTTCTCCTTCACCTGCCCCTTCACTTCCAATCTTTATTTCAGTCTGTATGCTCACTCACCAAAATGCCGCCCCGGCCTTTTTGCTCCGGCGCTCCTCCGCCCTGCAGCGGCCGTGATTTTGTTTGTCCCTCAAGTGTCTAAGGACTCCTAAATTGATTTTAGAATTGAGTTCCTTGTACTCCTCACGGTGGGTTCCGTCAACCCCTGCCAATTTTTGGCAATCCTGTATTCGTTTTATTCAGTTCCTTTCTCACCTCTCTCTCTCTCTCTCTCTCTCTCCCCACAAGGTGATGCAAGTGGTCAACGCCGACGCCATGGTGGTAAAGCTGAACTCCGGAGAATACAAGACCATCCACCTGTCCAGCATCCGGCCCCCCAGGATTGAGGGCGAGGTACAAACCTCCTGTGTGCCTTTGTCTTGTGTGTTTCTTTGTGTATGGACGTGTTGCACTCAGTGACTCGCCACTCGTGCGTGAGTAGCTGATGGAATGTCTGTGGGTGTTGAGCCGGTTAATGAGCAGCTTCACAGGGACAGTCTTGTCATCGCCGCCTCAGATGTTTGTTTAGTTTCCTTTCACATCTCCTTCCACATGCACCCTTCTGATTATCTCCCATATGTCCTATCCTTCCTTACTTATCAGAATGAACGCAGGAATGAATTTGACCACTTGGTGGCGCCTGCACAACTGGGACGCATGCAAACAGAGTGAGACACTTGCCCCCACCCAGTAGTTGCACCACTGCAGAGAGGGAGGCAGGTTTCAAGTCTCTCCCCTCAGCACTCCCTCCTTTCTCCTCAGAACCACTTCAAGACTGTGAACATAAACCGACACAGAGGCCCGTTTGTACCTAGGCGCAGCAAAGGGGAATGTAAATCTCTCCACGCAGCAGGCAGCGTCCGGGGAAACGCAGCCGGGGGCATGCAGGCTTCCTCACCGTCACGCCATGTCACTCATCCCTACGCCCCAGCGCTGATTCTCAAAACATCCACGGGTTGTAATGACACCTCCTTCATCAAAGTGGGCGTCTAGTGTGACACTGCAGAAAGAGAAATGTTTAATGGACTCAAAAAGGGAGGAAATCAAGTTAAAGCAATACGTTGGACACATTATCGGTCAAGAAAGTATTTAGGTCATTAAATACGTTAGCTGAAGTAATTCCTTTAAGTTCATAAGCTGTTTTCCTTTTAACAGTAAATTAATCGACCCCAAAAGCATAAAATACAACAAAAAAAACTTCAGCTTTGGAAATTCTCCTTAAAATCTCTTTAAGAAACTTTCTGTCACCTTTAATATAAAATAATCAATAAACATTTGTTTATTATTGGTGCATTATTCTGTCATCATTTAATTGAAGACCTCATCGTTTGGTTGCAAGGACTTTTAAAAGGAGGACAGGTTATGACTACAAGCAAAGTGTGTTTGTTTTACGGCGATGCCTGTGCCGCAAAGTAACACGACTAACTTGTTCAGCCAAGAAAAAATGACCATCAGTAACCCGGACATCCATGGGAGCGACCCCCGTCCAGCCCAGAGACGCGCTGACATCATCACGCCAGTCACATTCCATTTCTTCAACGACATCCTTCCAAAAAAATGTGGAGAGTGATGAAAGCTTCAGAAAAAGGTCGTCAAACTGGGAGCGTGTCTCGCGTGAGCGAATCGCGTTCCTTCTGACCAAACGCACATCACCTGGTTTGTTTGCGTGACCCGGAGGGAAAACGGAGAGAGATCTGAACGCTGTTGAGAACTTTGCTCCCACCGCTGTCCAATATTCAAGCAGAAGAGCGGATGGTAGATCAGCCGTGATGCTTTGATGGTGTCTTGAGGAGTCTCTCCACTCCGCCACCAGGCATCCCAGTCCTTCTCGTGTCTTCTCACATCTGAGTCCCCTAGAATGCTTTTATTTTGAAAAATAACAAGCTGAAGATATCCAGTCATGTCCTTCCCATCATTAAGAGAGTGTCAGCTTGACAACAACCGTTTCTCTGTGGGGTAGATTGATTTCTTTTCTGTGAAACACTTCTCCTTTCAAGTCGAACTCCTCTGATGTTGCTTTGACACATTTTAATGTGACATTCATCTACGGGCGGCCGTCGCCTCGCATTTCCCGTTCAAAGATGTACGAGACGGAGGATGTTTTTGCTAATGGCAACTAGAGGCAGAATCACACAGCAGACTGTCTGCGGCGGCCCTTTGCTTCTTCCGTTTTGATTGCTTTTGTTTTCCTCGACTCCCTCTCTCAGCCCGTTTGCCTCTTTTACGCCTCGCGCTTTTGAATCTTTTGCGCTTTTTTTTTTTTATTGTCGTGTAGGTTTTATTCTCCGGCCTCTCCCTCCCTCTTCATCTCCTCGCATCGTCCTCGAGTGTCGTTAGTGCTTAGCGTCATTAAGAGCCTCCTCCGTATCCCCCCTCCGTCCTCCTGCTCTCACCTTCTCCCTCTTCTCCTCCACACTCCCTTTCTCCCGCTGTTCCTTCCCCGCGGCTGTGCACACTGTGGTCTAGTTGTTGCTCCGTTGCCCTTCATGTGTTTATTCAGTTTTTTTTTCTAATCTCGGCGTTTGTAACCCGTCTGTGGGTAAAAACCTCTCAGTGAGTTTCGTCTCACTGCCTTCGTTATCGTGGCTCGCACTACGCCGCGTTCGCTTCCCACTTTCCCACAGCCTTGCCCTTCCTGCTTCCTGAGAATCACTCTCCCAGTTTACTTTTCTTCACCCTTGCCCCATCTTCATTCCTTTCAATCATTCTTTCTGGTTCTTGTCTCTCTCCTCTTTATTTGTCCATCCCGTTTCCGTCTTTGCGGGCCGACTCGGTTCCGTCGGTCGCTTTCACTTTGTCTCCGCCAGATGCTTCGACAGTGTGTGTTTTGTGCTTCATTACACTTTCATATGTCACAAGCAGCGGAGGAGAGCGAGTCCAGATGTGAATGTGTGTGTGTGTCGTCATTCCTGTCAGTATGGTTTCATATAAACACCCAGTTGGTGTATGTGTGTAGCGTTCACTGGGCTAGTAGGGGGAAATTTCTGCTATCCCGAACAAAAAACATGACTTTTCAAAGTGAAAATAAAACCCTGTAACCTTTGTTCAGTCTCTTATATGTTACATATTGGCTTTGTTCAAGGACTTCGGCGCTCGTGGCTGCCTCTGAGCTCCCGCTAGCTTTAGCCTCTCTTCTAACTTTAGCTTCTAACTTGATTCCATTTGAAGTGTGTGGCTACGTTAGTTTTGCCAAAGTCTTTCGGGGTTGTTCCGCCGGAGCTCTTAGTGTCCTTAAGTTTTAAAACCATAAATGAACGTATTGATAAACACATTCAGCGAGGTCGTGGCTGGCTTTGAGCTCCCGCTAGCTTTTAGCCCCTCTGCTAACTTTTTTACTCGTGAGTTGTTTTGAGCCGCGGAAGCTCGTGTGCCCTCCAGTGTTTCTGAACGGCCGATCGCTGATTTCAACGAACTCGGCATCCCGGCGCCGATCGACCGGTGCACCTCTATCCGTAATCCATAAACTACAACATTATGCTGACGTAGACTGTTCTACATTGTTGTGTTGTGCTTTTTGTGTTACTAGCCGTTAATGTAACAATCCCACATGTGTAGATAACAGAATGAGAAAAAGACATTTATAAGTCTGGAGTGAACTGACAGCAGAAGGAAGAATAAAGGTGACTTCATCGTTTAGACGAACACACAGAGGACGATCCGTTTCACCAGAGTCACAGTCTCCTCCAGCAGCTTGTGACTGCTGGAGGACACTCTCACATTTTATGCCCCTTCTATGCCCTGATATATGGTTATCCTTGTCTGTTACAGGAGGGAGGCTGAGCTACATCCCCTCAAAAACTGCGGCTCTGCCCTCCATGTGTGCATCCCATTACCGGTTCCTTTAATTTGCTAGTTATTTAAATGTGGGCCAATTTCAGCTGCGGCTATTCTCATGCCTGTTTACTCGCATTCAACTATGATCGAGGTAATTGTGGACTTTTTTCACCACCAGCGGGGCATCTGTGTGAAATTTTCCAGTTTAGTTTGCAGATGGTGTCCCATTTAAAAAAAGAAACAACAAAGAAACACACAAATAAAAAAACTGCTGCTGCACCCTGTTCATGGGTGAGGTGGGGTTTTGATGCCACTGCTGGTTCTGGAAAATCTTTTACCTCCACCAGCTTCTGGGCCATGATTTCTAAAGCGGTGGTCCGATTTAACCCAAAACTGGACTTGGGGAGATTTATCTTGAATCTGTCATCTTCTAATCTTCTAATTCATATTTTACTCACTAGGGGAGCTTTTATCTTTTTTTGAATTAACTTTTTTTTGGAAAAACAATTTTTCGTACATAACATTTACTTTTGCAAAATGCAGAGGATTGTTTTTTGGGGGGGATATATTCCCCCGCTGTTAGGCGTGACAGCACTTTTATTTTTTGGGGGAGTTTTTCTTAGGAGTGAACTCAACCTTCAGATCAATCTCTCCGCCAGGAGCTCCACACACTCTGACATCAGATTGAGTAAAACTGTCACGAGTGAACTGTCCTCTTGCTTACTGAACAGCAGAAGGACACAACGACATCGTCATGGCTTCCAGCACAGCTTACACAAACACACACACACACACACAGATACGCGGCCATGCTTGGTTACCCTGCATTAGCCTTTTTGTCAGGGAGCATCTTTGAAACCGGCGTTAGCATGAGCACAAACATGGTGTGTTTGTTCGGTGTGTTCCGACACACTCCAGGTGTGTACATGTTGGTTCTATGAACCTCCCAGGAAATATCCAGCGCCTGAATGTGTGCGCCTCGCATTTTTCCCCAGAGGTCCGAGGGGATTTTCTGGTGCCAGCTGCAGTTATTATCGCTGTCTGGTTGCGTCTGCGTACTGTAGGAGCATTGACTGCGCAGACAAGGCCCTTGATGTTTTGAGGAGGATGCATCTAGGTGTGTGCACGGTTCAAAGGTACGGAAGCCGGATCCAACGCACCAGCGCCCTGATGGCCTGTGACTGTTCCCGTTCTCCTCCCATCTCCTCTGGTTCATTTTGGACTGTAACACTCCCCAAACACGGGACACAAACCTCGCCGCTCTTCTCCCTCCCTTTTCTCTCATTTCGGTTCCACTCCTCCCCGGTGTTACTGCTGTCATCTTCTGAGGTGATTTATTTTAAGCATGGTAGTTGGAGTCAGCTTTTTCTCCTCTCACTCCCCCTTGCCCCCCCCTTTCTTTTTACTCACTTCTTCTCTCCCTCTTGTTTCCATCTTGACCGGCCCACCATAAAGCCCAACCGGGGAGAAATGTCTATATTATTCAATGACTCACTGTTACGCCCACTCACTCGTTCTTTCTCATTGCGTTTGGATTTTTGTGAGTATCTGCTTTGACAACGCACATGCATGGAGTCCTGAGTGTTTGTGTGCCGTCCCATCATGCATTGTAATGTATGTGTGTGCTTCTATGGTTTAAGTAGGGTTAAGGATGGTTCTAATGGAGCACATAGAGAGGTCAACTTATTATCTACGTATACGGCAGCATGATGCCTGCGGCACGCCCCCCCGCTGCTATATACCATCCTGCTCCATAGTCTAGTCCAAGTGCGTGTGTGTGTGCGTGTTGAATTTATAGATGATTTCAGCTTTCTATCTTCACCAAGAATGCCTGTTAATCCTTGGTCCTTAGTGCGGATTGGGGGACATGCTAACAGAATCTTGGCTGAGGGTCGTAGGTCAAGAGCAGGCACATAAGGTGACGGGTGATCAGAGAAGTATGAAGCCCAGAGTTGGCCTTGAAAGTTATCAATAAAATCTTTAAATCCATTCTAAAATCACCAGAAAGAGTCTGGGTGATTTGTGAGGTTGTCGTTGATTGAGGCTGGCTCGGTGATGATCGCCTCTCAGTTTTATTGACGTTCCGCTGCAGAGAGTTCTGGGCCGTCGAGAATTTGTGGTCTTTCTTTGGAGCATTTTTTACTCGAATATCTTAATGACCATAAAATGATTGATGAAATGAAAATAGTGCATATTAATAGATCAGCTCAAACTTTTGGTAAATGTTGCCATGGTTAATGCCTCTTTCTCATTGGTTCCTCCCCCCCGGTGGTGTCCCCCAGGGCTCCATCCTTGGTCCCTTGGTATTTTCCAAAAACATGCTGCCAATCAGTCCTGATATTAACTGGTTTAGTCACATTTTCAAAAAAAAACAAATAGTGATTCAAAATTTGCCCAACCTAATAGTTGAGCAGGACGTTAAAGGGTTAAAATCATTTGGCCTAAAAGTTTGGTACAATTTGCCGTCATTTGCATATGATTAGAAACTGACATTAAACATGTAACATGTAAATGACATGCCTCAAGGGTAGCTCATAGAGTTGTCCAAGTAATGAGCCATGTGGAACACCACTGGCATCTTCCCTCAGTGAAACTATATCTTAAGGACAGGTTTGAGAGTCTGGAAAGCTGCCAAGTACATTTACCTGCACAAGTCTGATGGCAGCTAATCAAAGACTGAGCCGCGGCTTGATGTCGGAGTTAATTCCATTTGGAAATCCAGGTTTTTCTTTATTCTGTTACAGGATCAGTACAAGGCCGGTTAGTAATGACTTGTTTATTTCCTGGCTTACGGGCAATTATAGCCTGAAGGTTGAACTGTGATGGAGTTTGATTAGGTATAAATATGAGGGGCATCATAAAGTGATCAGCACAACGTTTTTGCAATTAGCAATTGACATTTAACCACAAGAGTTAACTTTTATGCTTCTGATGTAGGAATGGTTTAATGTTACATCCATATAGGAATCTAAAGTTCCTAGGTTAGACATGTAACATTTTGTTTTTGAAAAAACCTTTATCCACCATGTTCTTGCTCATGGACGCGTTTCATTCTCTCCTTCCTTCCTCTTTCTCTCGGAACGTTTCACTCTCTCCAAACCCAAGCCTCCGCAGTCACTTAATATTTGAATGTGCCCAAGTGAGTCATTTTGTAAGGCTTGCAATAGTAAATGTTGACTGTCTTAAAGATACCGGCGCGCTGCTTAATCCACACATAATGGCTACTTTGTTTGGGACATGCACAGTCAGCAGTTTGCATCTCTCCAAATATAGCTTGCACACTCCTCACAATCAGTTAATTGCGAAACTGAAGTCTCATACTGTATACCCCCCACTGCCATCACTCCATCGCTGCACATCACAAAACATGGCGTACTCCTGAGTCATGATCCCCCCCCCCCCCCCCCCCCCCGAGGTTCCAGAAGTCGCAAAAAGCTTCCGGGCAGTAGAATCCTCACATTTGCTGCTCAGTCCCTGCAGCCCCGCGACACTGTAAAATCCAGCTAGCGTCATGCCTCTGCGATAGTCAAAGATGATTCCTGAGCCCGAGCCAGTAATTTGGAACGAAGGGAATTTACCCCAAATAGAACAGAACTAGCCCCGAGGACAATGAGCGCAAACTCTTGATATGGGGTCAGGACTGAGACAAAAAAAAGTGACTCTGTCTTCTCGTCTGCAACCTCCACGCTAGTCCATAATAGTTTAAGGACAGCATACAGAGTTTGTCTCTTTCTGTGTGGTGTAATGACGCTGGTGTTTGTCTGCGTCAGGGGACTGAAGCCGAAATATCAGAATTAATTAGCGGTGGTCCACATTCTCATCAACACAGAGACGCCTTGTGTATGTTTTTAGATTAAGACGGGGGAACATTTATTATTGTAGTGCATTTGATTATCACAAATGTTTAATTGAATAGCATTATAACCAATGTGGACCTGTTTTGTAGATCAGTCTAAACCCATTGTACAATATTGGAAGGACAATTGACACCATTGATTCCCATTACGGAGAATAAATATGTTAAGTTGTTCCATTCCACTCGCCGCCTAATGCTCTTCTTTTCTGACTCATTCAACTTTCCTGTGTTCCACTGAGTCTCGCTCCCGTTCCAACAAGCCCTCTCAGAGTTTGAGGAGTAGTACCTTTTTGTTCTCCTCCACTGCTCCTCCACTCCTCCCTCCTAATTGGCAGAGAGTGCTGACATTTATACTCGGCGCCCCTCAGTGACATGATTTCCTTTCCAGCCTATTAGTTGGAAATGATCTCTTCCCATTTTATTTATGTTCCCTCTTGGACTTTGTCTGTTGTTTTGAATATTCTAATGGCGTTCAAAAAAGAAGTGCTACCACTTGGATTTTATACAGCGGAACTTAAAACCCGAGGCTCCTCTGAAAATGTAAATTGACTCAGTGGTGGTTTGTTCCTGTCGGAAAGTTTTTGATGGAGGTTTGCGAGAGTGGCTACATCTCTGTGGGCACCTGGTGTCAGATTGGCTTCTGTGCTTCTGTTCTACACAAAGTGTCTTCGCCATTGATGTCGACGCTCGTGTCCTTGGTAACTGTGTGCTTAGATTCAGATTTTATTTTTTTTACAGTGTGACGTGTCAGGATTGACAGCAGGAGAGATGTGTGTGCGTGTGACAGTTCATAGGACTGTGGGCGGTATGGATCTTTCATTACCGCGGCGAAAAAGCAATACATCACTGCTGGTGGTTAACCGCCGCCTCCGTCAAAGGTTGCCAAGTAGGCTACCTGAGCGAATGGAACCCGATTGTCCCGTTGACTGGACTGCTTTATTTTATTTTATTTTTCCTTTTTCTTTTTCCAAACAGATTTGTGGAATTAGATTTTTTTTTTGAAAAGGAGAAGTGGCATTTGCTTCTCTGTAACCAGCCATCAAAGTACCTACTGGAGATGGAGATGGTTATCTCCATCTCCACGCTACCGTTCTCCCCCAGGAACACATTTCATTGATCACTCCAGGTTCACTTGTTGCACTCTGCCGTCAGTCTCGAACCCAAAATGGTCCCCAATTAGTCAAGTATTAGTTGATAAGTAGATATGTCTGTGTTTAATGTGCCGCTCCTCCTCCTTACGGCAAAGCTGAATGAACAGCGGCTGAAAACTTTGCATTCTCCAGGTGTCCTTGAAGATAGGATGGAAAACAATCAACGACAATGACGAGGCTGTTGTGTTTCGCTCTGGAGTAGGCACTCTGGTGGCATTCACAAGTGCACAAATGCCGCCAGGATATTTTGTTAATATTAGGGTTAATATCACATCCTTGGCACAGGAAATAGATTTCACAAAGAGTTCAGAATCCTGACCCTCCCTTTTTGCAGGAGTGAAGTAGGGAATGTAGATTACAAGTTGATTTTTTATTGCGAATGTGTCTGAATGCGTGAGGTGGGCGTTGTGTTTACTGTGTGCTCATATTGTTGGAGGGTCTTCATCGGCTGGGGATCCATGAAGCTGTCTGAATTTGAAAGTGCCACATGAATAATATTCTCTTTTCTTCTCCCTCTCTGTCTTTTCCTCCCCCTCCCCATCATTTGTCTTACCCATCTCCCAAATATCTCCTCCCTCCGTCGTTTTTCAGGAGAAGAACAAGGACAAAGATAAACGTTTCCGTCCGCTCTATGACATCCCCTACATGTTCGAGGCCCGGGAGTTCCTGAGGAAGAAGCTCATTGGTAAAAAGGTAAGAACCGGAGACGGACCTTGAAACGTTACTATCGCTTGTCACTTCAGTTTATATTTGCCTCTATGAAAAATCAACTCAAGGACCTATTGAGTCGAGCAATAGCGCCAAACACAACCCGAATATTCTCCATAGGGGGTCTTAATACATTCCAGCAGCCCCCTCTCATTCACCGTTGCCCAAATACCCATTTCTGATGCCCTAAGCTAGAAAGCTGTTTATCTCCCTCAGTGTTTGAATAGCGAGCGCTCTCAGTAGACGCCCCGGGGCTTGGTATTGGCCGGGAAGCACCCTTTAAACAAGCGGTGTTGATTTACCCCATCTTGTGTCTATTGATCTACTGGGCCTGTACACCTTGGAGCTATGATTTGCACATCTGACCCAGCGGGACCGAGGACTGAGCCAGGGAGCTCTGGAGACGCATACACCACCACTGGAGTGAACATCTGCTCTACTTTTGTTTAATTTGAAGTCGGTCGTTAGAGTCGGAGGGGGGGGGGGAGAACCTTTGGAGTTTGGCTTGGCTCACGCAGTCGTACGATCTGGTACCGACTTCTAACCGACTCTGCCCAGTGTTAGAGTTTGCCTTATAAATAAAACTGTTTACACGGCACACACAAAGTTGACTTTGCACCACTGTCTCCTCAGTTAATCAGCAAGATGGCAGCTCCATCACTGCTGTCAGTCCGGTGGGCATTTTGCCGCCTCCGCTGGCAGTAATAGCGTGGGGAGGGAACAGGACTGTGGCAAATGAGTCAAATGAGTGATTCTCCAATTGTTACCGCTTAGCACTGAAATGCAGATGGGCCACATTATTATGGGAAGCCCTATGGAAAACATTGTGATATATATATATATATATATATATATATATATATATATATATATATATATATATAATATAATATAATATAGTGTGTGGACTGATGGCATGTTGAGTGACAGTGGTGTATTTATCTATAATCGTTGAGGGAAAAAGAAGAACATAACTTATCTCATAAATGGAAGAGCGGAGACCTCCACACATCGACCTTGTGATTTGATTTCATGTTGAGAACCTCCACCATAAAAGCACAGATTTCAGATCTCCAAACCCCGCCCACTCCAGCCCGGACACTAGTCGATACAATTATTGCTATCTCACACTAGTGTATTTAATTTAAGGAATCGTGAATTTGAAGTACAGCTGGATAAACGACGGAAACATGCACCCACTCGAAGGCAAAAAAACCCCAAAAAAAAAACACAGAAAGAAAAAAGGGCCAGTTCCAGAGTTCCCCTTTCCTTACCGGGTTGAGATTTGCATCCCCGTTCTTCCAGCTCCTCATCGCAGTCATTTCAATCATCCTCATTAATGTTTTTTTAATGGAGGAAAATTCCGCCGTAAGCTAGCTTTTGACGAGGGAAGCAAGAATAATGATTCCGCTGTTTATTGCTGCTGTTTCTGCGTTAGGAATGGGGGAGAATGTCGACTTGTCTCGGTGTAAAATACGCTACAAAAAACACGCCATTAGCGAGAGCATAAAACGCTCATAACTCCCAGCTCCATGTTTCAAGTTCTACTTTGGGCTTGTTTGGAATGTCGCCTTTGCCTTAAACCCAGTGGCCCTTCTCTGCACTCGTGTGTAAACGCATGTTCCACGCCCACTAGGATTACCGGCATCCTTTAAAAAAAATAACATGCAGAAAATGTTTTTACTCTCCATATGCATGATCTCTAATATGAATTAAAGATCATGGGAATAGACGATGAAGGGCGCTGTGCATGTCGTCACACATGCTACTGCAGCCTTTATCTGTTGACTCACGGCAGCATTCGCTCCGTCTAAAGGAGGAGGACAGTGATTAATGAAGTCATGCAGAATGTCTCTGCGTGTGCGTGTGTGTGTGTGTGTTTCCAGAGTGTGTGGTCGTGGAGGTTAGAGTTCTCTTTAGGTGGAGAGCTCATGCCCGTTTGCCACCTACACCGCCTCCTCCTTCCTATGTATGCAAAATCAATGAGAGAGGAGCATTGGAATGTTGCTTCCCTCTCATTCACTTATTGCTCAGACGCAGGGATTTATTTTTAACCCTTTTTTTCAATTTTACAAAATAAGGAGGGCCTGGAAACCCCTAGCCTTTCCAAAAGCTACAAGCATCACCCTTCTGTTGCCTGGGCAACAAGGGAGATTAGTTGAAATGGAATGATCATAGGCTCTTTCTGAGGGGGATTTATTTTGTCGGCCTAACACTTTACCTTCAAACGGTGAATCTTGATCTATTCCACTCAGGCCACTTTAAACACATTAGCCATAACTTTAAAACCACTGGCAGGTAAAGTCAGAATAACATTGATTATCTCGTTATATTATGCACCAAGTCAATATTTTTTCTCTGAAGTTGTTCTGTTGGAAGCATTAGAGTCCGAGTGACTTAGACAAGAGCCAAAATGGGATGGCTGGTCGACTGGGTCAGAGTATCTCCAAAACTGCAGGTTTGCTTGGGTATTCCCTGTCTGCACTGGTTAGTACCCACCAAAGTGGATTTAGCAAGGATAACCGGTGAACTGGTAGAAAGGTTTCTGATAGAAAGGTGTCTGAACAAACTGTCCATCTTAAAAGCCGTTTTGGCAGCAAAAGCCGGAACTACTTAAGATTGAGAAAGTGGTCTTAATGTTATGTGTGATTAGTGCAGGTGGGTTGGAGCGTGTATACGGGCCCACACTGAGACAAGGAGAAGAGTTGAGTCGACCCACATCCTGTCTGTGAACGGTCGGCTCTGCAGAGACAGATCCGGGGTAGTAATCATTAATGGAACATTCTAAGACCACTGCTCTCCCTCTAACTCTGCTCCAGAGAGCCCCACTTTTATCTGCTCCCCTTTCTCCTCTCTGACACAAACTGAGACAAAGGTTTTACCTCAATCGTGGAGTAGTTAGACCGTGACCTTTTGGATTTAAAAGAGTAAACTGTCTTTTCTGGATCTTCCCCAAAGAGAGGGAGACTAAAACTTGAATCCCCTCACAGGTGTGACTGCAGGGCCACCAGTTCACAAAAGTTGTGTCTCTGCATCATTTAGCTCAGACTGGACTGTACCAAAGCTCCCATCCTGTCAGTAGATTGAGTTGTCAGGTGTTCCCCTTGTCAACGTTCCCTTTAAAGCTTAGAGACGACCTAAGAGAGCAAGACACTGCCTGAATTGGGAAACGAGCAGATTTTCCCCAACTTAACCTTGGAGGACATGACTAAGTATTAACTGAGTCTCACTGTGCAGAGCGAATGCTCAAAGCCCTAATGCCCCCACTCTGCTCCAGGAGAATAAAGTTAACATTAAATTCCCTTTTCTATTCAACCCCCTCGTATTCCCCACGTCTATGAGGTGAGCATTGGGCTTTTGATCTTTTATGAAGCACATCTAATATACATATTCAAAAGACTGCCTTTTCCTTTTTTTGTGCCAGCAGAAGCTATATTTGAAAGCTCTGAGGCAGAAAGCAATCAGTCTAACACCTGATCTGGTCTTTTAAAGAGGACTTCACTGCGAGCGACGATGATGAGAATTTGTCTTCTTCACCGAATCAACTCTGACAGTCCGGTCCAGTCAAACTGGATTTTTTTACCCCAGCAACACATTTGTCAGCTGTATCACTGGATGACTACTTTTATCTGGCATCGAAAAATATCATAAACTATCCCTGTAACCGAAAATGCACTGAGGCGCTTTCTTTTTTCCTCCCTTCTGACTGCGCATCTTTTTTTTTTAACTCCCTCTCATGTATCCCCATCCCCATTGAAATGGCAGCACTTGCATGGCTACATAATCCCAAAAAGCTTGATTTGGCTAACTTTATAAGTAGTGATTCTCGTGCGCCTGGGTCTCAGCCTCAGCAAAAAAAAAAAAAGAAAAGAAAAGGAAAAAAGAGGAGTGGAAATGTTGCATTAAGCCACTTATCAGGCTGGAGCACATTCGGATAATCCTGCATGCTCAGAGTGGCTCCGGTTACGCAGCAGCTCGCGTAGCGCTGTTAGCAGCAGTCCCCCCCCCCTCTTATTTGTGTGCATGCAAAGTGCGTGAGAATGCCATGTGTGATGCTTGATGTGTGCGTACTTCACATGTAGGAGAGCGGGAGCAGATTTGAGGAACGACTTGAGAAGTGCGCGACCTTGGCGTCATCAGGTGCCGTGATTTAAACTCCAGATGGGGCTCGCTCTTTCCTCCTTTTTGCTCCGCCTTGTCTTGTCTCCCCTTCATGAACAAATCCGGTCACTAATTGACAGCCAGCTGCCGCCAACTTCTTTCCCCCCGCCTCTTCAGTGCTATAAAGCCGGTATGTTATGAGTCCGATTCACACTCGCAAATGAGCCTGAGGACTGCCGGGCCGTCTGACGGTGTCATTCCTTCGACGTGTTTAGTGCAGTGTACGCGGGGTCACGACGGCCGATTAACAGCTCCCCTACAGGGGTCGGCTGATCAAAAGGTTTTCTGGCATGTCAAATATTTTGGCAGGGTCTCCACTCGATCGGCTAACGTCAGCGCCTTCTCTCGCTGCACTTATGCGAAGGGGCGGAGCGTCTGAGTTGCCGTGGTGACACGAGGCGTTGTAATGATAAAAATAATAAGTAATAAATAGTCATAAAGTTGAAAGTGCTGTTTGTGGCTAATAAGAAAGGACGAATAAGAGAAGCTCACAGCTGCCGGAGCGACGCTAGCTATAAAGCCAACACTCTACGCAGTCAAACGTATTCCGCTTACCCACAATTCTCTCTGCTAAACAGACCAGCAATACTTTCCACGGCGACTAATGTGCAGTTTTGGCTCACAGGATGGCAAAAGATGATCAGGACACGTTTCTGTCTTGTTAGCATGGAGCAGACTGCAGGGTTCGATGAAAAGACGCCTGGCAGGAAACATAAAACCTCCTACTTTTGAGGAGGAATCCCTCTTTTACTGATCTCCCATCTGGACGCTGCAGTTCAGCATTTAACACACTCTCTGTACACATTCCTCATAAATGTGGACCCTATTTACCAAATAGACCACATATCTGCTCAATGATTTAAAATAAGCAAAGTTATCTGCCAACAGAACACAAACATTTCCGAGTTTTTCTAAAACGATTAAAAATATTAAGCTTCAAAGGACCCACATTTATTTTAATAATAGTTGAGGCCAGCCTTAAGCGAGTAAATTTGTCTCGATATAAAGAGAAATAATACAAGAATCTTTCTCTCCGTTGGAGGAAAATGGACTTAAAATCAGTATAATGCTGGTCGCGTCATCTGGAAATGTGGCTTTGTGTTTGTCAGTATATCTTAAAGCGATCCGAAGAAGAATCTCAGAATTCTTCCTCTCAAAAGGCAGGAAATAAATTTTTTCTGATTCGGACAAAGCAAAGTTTTTTTTATTTTTTTTTTTAATTTACTTGTCATTATTGATGAAACGGTCGTAGAATTTCTGTAATCCTCGTTCCCAGCATCATCACCTCACTCAGAACCAGCAATGAAATCTCAGTAGCTGCTTTTAATCCCTTAAGAAGATAATTAAGGAGCTAAACGCTCGAAGCGAGGAATGCCGTAACGTAGAAGCTGCCTTTTCATCTGCTGAGACAAAGAACAATCCGCATAAATTACCTTGATTTCAATTGTTTCATCTCACTTAGACGTCCGTGTTTTTGCTCCTTCCACCTTCACAACGGAACCATTTTATACCCCGATTCTCCCGGCCCTTGTTCTTATCGCTCCTCCACTTCCTAATCTTCCCCCTCCGTCTCGCTCTCCTCTGGGGGGGTTCTTTTAGATAGCTCTGCCTTATCAGGGGATCGGTGAGATGGCCCCCTGGAGAACGGTCCGACCATCTCCTCCAATCTTCAAACTCCGCGTGGTCAAAGTCTGTAATCTGTCAACATCTGGGTTGATGGCGGACGCCCTGGTGTCCTGCTTCCACGACTCAATATCATAGTCGTATGTTTCAGTCGCTACCTCACTTTTCCCCATTTTACTTTTGGATTTAATCTCATTTGTGTTCTCCAGCTAACATGACTTGTATTTCTATTTGTCCCTGATGGGAGGTAACGTAGAACGGTTAACATGCCAACACATTTTTTTGTTCCATTGCAGAGAGAATCCCAAACCCCTCCACACTCGGAGTTTTAGATTTAAATGTTGTTGTTTTTGTCAAACTCGCCGTGTGTTGGAGTAAAACTCCATAATTCATCCCCTAGTTTCCTTTTATTCTCCTTCTTTTTAGTCAGATGGTAACTCATCCATAATGCCGGTAAAACATCTCGTCTCCCTCACGTCCCCCCGTCCTCGTCCCGACCACCCAATGACATGCCCGAATATGTTCCCTGTCCTAGTTGGCATCTCTTTCATGTCTCTGTAATGGTTCTGTCTGCATAGTCTCTCTTTCTCTGGAGTCCCTGCGACGATTCTCTGACTCTCACTCAGCTTTCCATTTCATTTTTTTTTTGCCGTCCTCCCATCACACTGGTCTGATTCTCTGACTCTGTTGACACGCAGCTCTTAAACAGACGATCATGTCTCCTGGTACTTCAGCATCTTTGGGGTTGTTGCTGTGTGCCTGTGTCTGACCCACAAAGCTGGTTCTCCCCTCCATGTTTATGGACACACACACACACACACACACACACACACACACACACACACACACACACACACACACACACACACACATGAAGTGACAGAGTTGTATCTTCGGGGCGGGTGGATTGGAGTGTGTCCCTATGGAGCTGTTCTGAGAACACACAGTGTTGGGTCACTTGGGTTCTATCAGTGTTCCTTGTGTGTGTGTGTGTGTGTGATTGTGTGTGTGTGTGTGTGTGTGATTGTGTGTGTGTGTGTGTGTGTATTGTCCCAAACACCCACGGTGTGTTAATACTGCTCCTCTGGGAACTACAGTGCAGCCTGATGTGATTCACACCGACTGAGGGTGACCTTGAGAACTGGAACGAACACTCCAAACACACACACACACTCTTAGACACACACACACACACACACACACAATCAGAACCATCTCCTCTAATCATTACGATAACCGGTGTTGATTTCTGTTTGTCTTCGTCTTTTTTTCTAAAAACTGATTTTCCTGCTTTCCTTTCTCCTTCCAGGTCAATGTGACGGTCGACTACATCAGAGCAGCTACCGGTCCAGGAGAGACCACCCCCGCCTTCTCAGAACGCACATGTGCTACCGTCACAATCGGCGGCATGTAAGTAATGCGCCACACTATTTCCCACTCAATGCTCTACGCAGCTCTAATTAAAAGTTCTGATGGGCCGGCCACATGAAAGAAACATTCTGCTCTGTATCTCCACTCGTCACCAACAACCGGCCTTTACTGTCGGATCACACGGAGGGTATTTGTGTGCAGGAGACACTTCTCCATCACACCCCACTTCGTTCCACTCGTGGCCTCCTTGCATAAATCTTTGATCGTTTGGGTTCATCTGAAGGGAGATGGCACATCAAAAAAAAAAAAGTGTCAGTGCGTAGAGCTTCTTCTCGCCGTGAAACACGAACGCCACTCTGTGTTTCAATGTTAATGAGAAGAATCTCCTCGGTGCATGCAGTTATTTTCCATCTACCAACACTGCTTTGAAGAAAAACATGTATTTTATGTTGCACCGTTGACCAGTAACGTTATTACGCGCTCAGAGGATCAAATCAGAACCGGATAGAGGAGCTTTTAACGCCACATTACTCGCAAATAAGTCTTCGCTACCCTTCAGATAAAGAACCTGAACTACTCTCTTCTGGTTGGATCTGACTTTATAACAGAGTTATGTGGAACAAAGCATTTACATGCCGGAAAAAGTGGATCTGATGTCATCGTCCCACCTGTGTGAGGCATATCATGACCTTGAGCTCAGGATTCAAGGTCATGGTATGTAAAGGTCTCCTGTTATCGGGGGCGACGAAGCTCGGATTCAAAGTCCCTCCTCCTTGTGTCATAACAAATTCCTATTGTACATCAATTTAGATCAAAGAGAGTAAAGAGAAATCTCCATTTCTCTCAAACTGCTCTTTTATTTTCTTTAGTTGATTTTATCCAAATGTTTATGTAGGTACAAAAAAGTGAATAGTAACCTTTTGATGATGACGAGGGCTGTAACTGTAGCTCCTGTTTTATGTGCATCTTCGCCACAATAGAGACCCTCGTCTCTCTTTTATTGTAAGCGACTGATCATCTGTGTCGTTTTTAAAGATTCCACCAAATGTATTTAAAAAAAAAATGTATTAAGATGAAAACAATTAATATAACTTCCCTTTTGCATGATGGCGGATCTTGTCCCCCCGCCAGGCCCTTAAGGATCCTCTGGACTCTGCAGCTACTAGCTGCTATTAGCTTCAATACACGATATATTGTCAAAAAGTCACATGCCAGTCCCGCATCTGTTACTACCTCCGCTGCGCCTCAATGCTGGAACACAGACCCTCCCGTTATGCCTTCATTGCGTTAATTAAGAATAGAAGATTGGAATAAAGGCCCACCGGGGACCGCCTGCGTGAAAGGGGCTAGTGTGTGTTGGGCGACATGAATGCACTCGACGGAACCACCTCAATCCGAAGAATATCCTTTTCACTCCATCATCTCTTCCTCCCACACTCAAATCAGAACACTGAAGTCTTTAGGACGAGCCATAAAGCGCTGCATTAAGTACAGCGGTACTCCCTCCTTTCCGCCCCCCCCCATCCTCTCGTCTGTGGAGCAGTCACAGCGTGAAGAGGCGGGCGGTGGAGTGTGTAACATCCACTGACCTTTGTGCCTCAGCAGAGCCACCTTTGGGATTTGTTACGTCCTTTATTTTCTGTCGTTAGACGAGCTCATTCTGAGAAGGCGGGGGGGAGTGTTGTTGTTGTTGTTCCTAACAAAGACCTCTCTCTTTTCTCTCTCCTCCTCTTCCCCACAGAAACATCGCCGAGGCTCTGGTCAGCAAAGGCCTGGCCACCGTCATCCGGTACAGACAGGACGACGACCAGCGCTCCTCCCACTACGACGAGCTCCTCGCTGCAGAGGCGCGGTGAGGAGCACGCTCTCTGACACAAAACACTTTTACATTCGCCTCCGTCTCCCTTTTTACACAAACCCACACCGCTACACACTCGGCACAAAGCGTCTCTCAAGTGGATGTTCATTCTTATATTTTGGCACTTTCGTGCTTCAAATAAAAAACACGTTCCTTTTTTTTTTTTTAACACACCCTTCCATTCACAAGTTGTGCATGACCTTGGAAAATCTGCTGTCGGGAACAGAATTTCGACACGACCTCGTAGCTGTTTATAAAAAAAGAAAAAATAGACTTTTGCTTTTACATCCAACATAGAGGTGAAGCTTTTTACTCGGCTGCATTAATGCAGCGGCGACGCCGATGTAGGTCACGGCCGCTGGTACCTTCTGCCGAGGAAAGATGCCATCGTTCCACATTCATGTTTCCTTTTTTCTCCACATGCCTGGACTCACACCTTTCCACGTGCTGGATTCTAAATCAGAGGCCGCATGATTAGGATTATTAGCAGGAGCGGTGGGGAGATTTAGTAGAAGCTTTATTACTCGGCTGTAGATTAAGATCTGCTGGCTGTAGGTGGAGCAGATGCAGGCACCGCTTCTTTTTATCAGACTAACTCTCTCACTCCCCTCTCTCGTTCGGTGTCACTGCCCCTCCAGCCCCTCTTTATATGGCGTCTCCTTCTGCTTGCCTTCCACTTTTTCCACATTTCCTCTTCCTTTATCCACATTTATAGTTTTGACTTTTGTCCTTCTCTGGCCTTGCTTGACTCTGTCCTCCCTCCACCCCACCCCCCCCCCCCTCTCTCTCTCTTTCCCTCTCTCTTGCTCTGCCTCTCTCTCTCTCTCTCTCTCTCTCTCTCTCTTTCTCTCTCTTTCTCTCTCTCTTGCTCCCCCTTTCTCTCTCTCTCTTTCCCTCTCTCTCTCTCTTTCCCTCTCTCTCTCTCTCTTTCTCTCTCTCTCTCTCTCTCTCTCTCTCTCTCTCTCTCTCTCTCTGGTGGGGTCTTATTAGAGTTGATGAGAGGTTTCTGTCTATAGCCTTGGTTGTATTTTTAGTTCCGAGTGCATGAGGGCGACGGCTCTGCGGCCCTGGAGGAACCTCCTCCTGGCTATTAAAGGCACATGCATACACGCGTGTGCGTCTACGGATCTCTGTCTCAGTGGCCGCGGTCTGCTTCCCAGTGACCCGCCGGCGGTGTAATTCCACAACCTCAGTGGTCATCTTCATCTTCGACCCTCGAGGCTTTATAAAACGGGGACCGCTGTAACCAGTCATCATCGCCAAACCCCTTGCCGGCTGTAACCAGTCATCATCGCCAAACCCCTTGCCGGCTGTAAAGAAGCAACCCCCGTCTCTCCGTTTTTCCTCTCATCCCTCCATTCTCAAAGTAACATCCCCTCCATTATAATACCTTCGCCACCAGTTTCCCCACCTTTTTCTCCGGAGCCTTCAAATGATCCGGTTGCAGCGTAACGTCGGTACAGAACGTACATCCCTCCTCACAAAGACACAATGACTCCCTCTTTGTGTCAGTGATTACGCAAAGAACTTCCATTACCCTCACACGTTTAAGAATCCAGCTGTACGCTCTGCTCCACGTCTGACGTTTCTCTAGCGCCATTGCTGATGTGTGTGTGTGTGTGTTTGTTGGTTCACTTATAGGGCGATCAAGAACGGGAAAGGGTTGCACAGCAAGAAGGAAGCTCCCATCCACAGAGTGGCTGATATCTCTGGGGTAGGTATCTTTTTGTGTGTGTTCATACATATTCACAGGTTGTTCTAGAGATAATGGGTAATAAAAGGCGACGACTTGTTCAGCCACGAGCCTTTTGCTCTCAGAAGATAATCTACAGTCCCAGACCCCATCCCTGATGCACACAGCCGTTTCCCCTAATCTTGAAGAAACGTGAAAATGCCTCTAAATATAATCAGCACCCTTTATAAAACCATCAGCGGCGCCTGGTCCTATCTTCTTCACTCACATCCAGGGGCTCGATAAAGCCCCTTCTGGCTAATGAAGGCTGATTAGGAGGGCTCGCCGAATAAACATTAGCGCGGGGAACCCATAAACGCTCAAAGTAAGGAGTTTTTGTGGTTCCTGTGCTTGTGTGGGTTTTGGTTTTCCCAACCCATGAAGCTGTTTTTGGAACTACTAGGATTTTTTTGTATTCCATCACAGATTTTTAAAAATCATTCATTATAATTTCCAACAGGGAACTTCCTTTTTCCATTTTCTTTTCCATTTTTGCCTGCAAGTCTCTCGACGTTCCCCCAAATCCCACCAGAGAAAAAAGTCCTACATGTCCACAAGCTGTCATAGTGCGCTTCTGGACCCAGGCGCGGGCTTTATTAACTCGCTATACTCTGCAACGTTATAGCTGTCCGCTGTTGTCAAGCTGAGTGGCGGGCTCGGATGAGCTCCCGCGGAGGACCCAGCAGTGATCAGCTGAAATGTTTGCTGATGGAGCTGATAGGGAGATTAAACGCTGGCTCTGTGATGGCCATTGTTGCAGACACTACTCTCGGCGTTTGCTGGATAGGTTGGAGGGGGGGGCCACCCTTTTGTAGCTCGGTGAAGATGTGGAAGTATCCCCGCCTCGCCATCTCTATCACTTGAGTGCTCTTATAGTACTTGTAGATTGTAGAGAGACGTTTGGTTAATTATTAATCCGGCCCTCACCGTCTGTGTTATTCTTGTTCTTTGGCTCAGAGTACTTCAGTTTCACTGGTCATCCACAAACTCTGCAGATTGCCGTTTCAAGTGTCACGGCTTTGAATACGAATGGAGGCGTTCAGCCAAGTTCTCATGGTCCTCAACTATCAGCAGGACTTTCCAGTCCGCCTCCTCCTCGTTACGGCCCTCGTCATCACTAAAATCACGAGAAAACATTTGCTTATCATTTTTTTAATTTGTTTTTGTTTTTGCTTTCCGTATTGCCATCGCCGTAACCGTCCCATGTCTCCCTGCGTCAGCAGGAAGGATGAATTATAGGACCCTAGAAATATTATGTGACAGGGAATTGTTGTGCTGACCGGGCAGCCCTGTGCTATTTGGCATCTTATTCTTGTAAGCCCAACCAGCTTAAATTGACCGCACTGTGCAGCACTAAACGGAAGTAGGTGCGTTGGGGGGCCGGGGGGATGGGGGTGCTCAACAATTACTTTGCTTTAATAACAAATGAGTAAAAAAAAAAAAAAAAAAAGCCCATATATCGCACTTCCTTTGACTCACTCGTTAAAAAAGTGTCCCAGTAATCCTGCGCGGGTCATGGTTGTCGGTCCGTGTCAGCGTGATCGTGCTGTGTCAAACAGTAGCCTGTGACATCATCATCGGCGAGAAGCCCCTCTGAACTCCCCCTCATTAGCACAGCTGTGGCACCGTTATGTGGCGCTGCTGCAACTTCTTCCCCCCTCTTAGCGTTTGTGTCAGGACACACAGGATTCTCAGCACAGTCCGGGTTCATTACCAGTCAGGACCTGTGTGTGTGTGTGTGTGTGTGTGTGTGTGTGTGTGTGTGTGTGTGTGTGTGTGTGTGTGTGTGTGTGTGTGTGTGTGTGTGTGTGTGTGTGTGTGTGTGTGTGTGTGTGTGTGTGTGTGTGTGTGTGTGTGTGTGTGTGTGTGTGTGTGTGTGTGTGTGTGTGTGTGCACGCGTACACCAGTTGTTCGGTTAGGCCAATCTAATGAGCATTCTTAAGGACCAAAATAGCAACATAGCCGCCCACCCCCTTCCCCTTCCTTCGCTCTTGCCCACCCTCTTCCTTTCATTTCTTTACTCCTCTGTGAGAGACCCCCACACACAGCTGCACAGTAGCACCCCCCACTTTTGCACAGAACCACACACAGTAGTGAAGCACACACTCCCATATGTCAGCATCCTCAGCATCGGCGGTAAAGGTTTGCTGAGGGGGATTACGTGCAATGAGTGGGCCGCGGCCACAAATAGAGCAGCGATGGCTTCATGAACGTATGCGGCGCTCAGAGGTGGTGGGACCAGAGCAGATAAAGCACCTGACTCACCTCTTACCTGTAAAAGTTGCATAATGAGCTCCCCTCACGTGGCTCGGGTTCTTCTCCCAACCGAGTTTGAGTGCGGCCCACTCACTGCAGGTGCGGCGACTGTGTTTGTGTGATCGACATGAATGTTTGCTTCTGCTCGTCTCCCACTCACGGGGCTATTTTGGACGGCAGTGGGCAGAATGCAGGAGGGTGCAACTCCAGGCTCAAGCACCTACCTTTCAATTACAGAGACTTGTGTACGAGTACCACTTCTGACTGTCTGTTCCTGCCCTCCATATTTGATCACCAACCCATCCAGTGGTTAAAACACGTATTTTCAGCTCCACGAGAAGTCTGGGATATTATGGAATCATCGCTGCATCTGCCTCCGCCTCCGCTGCAGATCCTGTGTGCTGACGCCATAAATCAAAAACTATATTATGAATCATTTTCAAATTTTATACCCACAGAGACCTCAGTGCGAGGAAGAACTGGGTGGATTCTGGGAAAGGCCACTTGCACATTTCCGACACTAGGGGGAGATTTAATGGTCAGAATGTCAAAACTGTTGTCCAATTTGACCAAGTTCGGTGCATATGAATAAACTCTTATCTCGTGTAATAATAATAATACTAATAATAATGTATCATATTTCACTCTGGTAGTTCAAAATAGGGAGTTTTTTTTCTGAACAGAACTTCCTACCCGGTGGCCTGATTTAGTCCAAAATCTACGCACAGAACTCGTTTATGGTCAGTTATTACCCGATCACACGTCCGATAATTTACCCATGTGAATCGACACAAATAGATCCATCTTGTATGTAATTTCACCATAATAGTTCTAGATTTAACTCGTATGAATTGACTCTCTAGTCCTGAGCTCAGAAAAAAATAGTTATCTGTATTTGTCTTCATCATTGAGTCACTATGGGATCTGATCCCAGAGCAGACTGCTGACTCCGTAGGAATAGTCCGGTTGAGTCAATATGGAATATTAATGACACATTTGGGGAGTTCAATCAGGGGGATTGCTGGTACAACACAGGGGATTGGGGGCTTTCCAGGGATAGACCC
Source organism: Lophius americanus (assembly GCA_037951165.1). Taxonomy (NCBI): domain Eukaryota; kingdom Metazoa; phylum Chordata; class Actinopteri; order Lophiiformes; family Lophiidae; genus Lophius; species Lophius americanus. The sequence goes on along the minus strand of JBBDHG010000002.1, from coordinate 12,965 downwards.
TCACCGTCGGAGACGTACGCTTCGTTTTAGATTTTGGTGATACCAGCATGAAAGCTCCAGAGAACCTGAAGAACCCGTCCTTGTGTGAACAGGAGTGGTCCGCTCTGCACATGGCCTTCTGCTATGTGCGCTTATTAAGTTGTTATTATTATTCTTTTAATCATTTATGAATCTTCCCCCGCCGCTGCGTCACCACTCCTGCTTGAATAAGCATGGTATCGCTCTGCCTGTAGTTTTGGCCGGGACGCAACAATGAGCCTGTGACTCACCCTCGCAGGAGAAGATTAAGGTATTATTTTTGATTTTCAAAGTTTCCAGACTCGTCAGACTAGTCATTCCATTCTAAATGCTGCTTTTTTATTCACTTTCCGTCAGAGTTTTCAGCCAAAGGGACCCTAGCTATCCACTGGAGTTATACCTGTTTATTCCACCTGTGAACTACAGACCTACATGCGGCTTAAAGTTATTTTATCTTCTAACACGGCCATTCCATGACAACAAAAGTGTTTTTCTCTGTTTCTGAAGTGTCTTTTAGTTTCCTTTAGATGTTCAGGTCTACATGCATCACAGTCTTATGCAAATTCCAATGTGATTCCAGGAAGTGCTCCTATCCTCGCATTCTTTAAAACCCTCCGTTCCATTATGGCCTAGTTTGCTGCAGACATTTTAATGTGTTGTTTTCTCTGAGGCCATTAAAGTGAAATATCTCTTTATGAAAATGCTGAGCTTTCTTTAATGCATTTTTAATAGAACGCAACAGATGTCAGTGTCGTGTTCACTACAGTTAATCTGGGCCAATAGGCCGCGGCAAACTCAGACCCAGTCCAAAAGTCCAGTTCCTACCAAAGACGGCACATTCTTTGTATGCATATACATGGCCAATAAAGCTGATTCTGATTCTGATTCTGATCTGGTAGTTAGGAGTAGATGGTTAAAAGATTAAGGAAAAGCGACCAGCAGACAAACTCATTCTTACGTCTTTCTCTCTGCTTCCCTGATGGCCGAAGAGTAAAAACGTGTTGGCCAAATATTTGGCTATTTTGTACAAAAGCTCTCATTATTAGATCAGCTTTTCATAATCCAATATTGTTGGACAGAACATAGCAAGTTGAGCTAACTTTAGCACAGCGGCTAAAGGGAGCTATGTATGTATGTAAAATTGCAATCTGTGCACCTTTTATCAAAAAGTCTTAAGTGTAACTTGTTCAAACCTTCAGAAGTGATCCCCTGCTCTCTTTCCAGCAACATCTGACCTAGTTCCTTTCTTCTCTTCCATCAGGAGACGCAGAAAGCCAAGCAGTTCTTACCCTTCTTGCAGAGGGCCGGCCGCTCAGAAGCCGTGGTGGAATACGTCTTCAGCGGCTCCCGCCTTAAACTGTACATGCCTAAAGAAACCTGCCTCATCACGTTCCTTCTTGCCGGTGGGTAGCGCTTCCTTCGATGAATCATCGATTTTTAACTTCTCAAAGTCGATGCTGCGGTTCACCCTTGATTACAGGAGGATCTATTGCGAATTTTCTGACTCATTATGGACAAAGACAGACAGGAGGGTCGCACAAAAGAAGGAATCCATCCAAAGATTGTTTTGTTCTTTGTACCTTTCACAACCTTAATGTATGAAACGGCGAGCAGCGGAGGGTAAGATGTAGATGGGTTGATATACTGACTGTTAGGCAGCGGGCCTCGTCATTTATTTCCGCTCCCTGACTGCTTTGACAGTTTGGGCCAGTAATAAAAACAATGAGACCGTATCTTTGGCAGCCAACAATGATTTGCACATCCTCCCAGGTCATAGGAATGATGAGACTGCTGATCCCCCTCCACGGCGGGTGAGACGCTTTGTTGTAGTTGCAGTAAAAATACGTTTCAATCCGTCTGTTTCAGCCCCAACATTGAAGTTGGTCCGGTCTTCCAATCGGACAACACTACATATTTCTGACAAACACTTACACCCGGTATGATTATAGGTGTAAGTCATTAATACCTTCGTTCATTTTCAAAACTCCTCCTCTGATTATCTGATCTCAACCCATGATATCCCACTGTTTTTGAATTTTTGTTTGATTAACTCCACCGCCTACAGAAGATGTTAAATGACCCCTCCCACTACATGATCCGCATATAGACCCACAGAGGCTTTTTTTAAATTATAGTTTTCTTTCTTAATGTCATGCCCGCGTCGTTATTCTCCCCTGTGAGAAGTCGGCGGCGTGTGAGATGCTGTTTACAACTTTGGGATTTTGCTCAATCAAAGTTTATTAGCTTAAAAAATCGTGACAAGCGCATTAGAGCTGATGGCACCTCGGTGCGTTTGATTCAAGTCATCCCATAAGGAACAGATTCGTCTGCTGGAAATGAGACAACGTGTATCGTCTTTATTACACACATTAGGCTGGATTAACCCCGATTGATGCAAATCATCCCCTTTTCCATTCCCTGTATTTTTTAACGTCTTTAGCGGCATGAGCTCCAGGTTTATGTCTCCCTATAACGGCGTCACGGATTTTCCTTGTCTGTTTTTTCTTTAAATGTTTTTCAGATAGAAGGAGGTTTGTGAAATAAGATTATGTTCTGCGGGTCGTGGCCTTTCTGTTTTCTCCGCGTACATGTTATTGCACGCATCGTTTTTTTCCCTTATGCGACAACAGATGTTAAACATTTAACCACACATCAAAAGAAGCCCTCAGGCGCAAACAGGCCCTTATTATCTCTCCGGCTCCAATCTCTAAGCGCTCCCTATCTCCTTCCACTTTTCCTCTTCCCAGTCAAAGTTATCTGGCCATGTTTTATTCACCCATCTGCACCATGGGCTGTGTTTTGAAATGACGCATACATGATAAATTGGCTGCCCTTAAGACAGTTTATCTGCGTTGGAAACGGAAGAAACCCTTTGGACCATGTCTTCTTTAAGCTATCACGTGATGTCTGGAGATAGTGAGGCCTGTTGAGATCAGATTCCACACGTTCACACTTAAATATCTCGTTGGAGAAGTAGCATCGTTGCAAGCGTCGCACGTGGCGCAGGCATACTGTAGTCGACATATTGAAATAAATTGAATACTGGTGCATACATAATAGATCAAGAGAGTTGCTGTAAGATTCTATAATGCATGTTTCATAGCCGGATACTTTTTGGATGATTTTGTACATTCATGACGGGTAATTGTTCCATTTTACTCCTTCCGCTTCACAGATAAGTTATTCCAGTTTAAATATAACAACATTCGGGCCAATGAAGAATTCATTCAATCACATTGAAAAGTAGGCTACGTAGTAGCTTGAGTGCTTTTACATTAGGTGGGTGTGTTGAAATGATCTGCAGGGCAGGAAATGATCTCATACAATAAACAATATTGTAATACCAGTAGAAAGTACAAGAGCAAAGTACCGCAACTGAATCTGAATTGATAGTTTAAGTGAGCCATTTTAAGCCATTTTAAGTGAGCCATTGTTCATTGTTGTCAGGCTCGTGGGGCGTTGTTTGTCCAGCATTGAGCGGGGGGCCGTCAGAACTGATCAGCAACTCCTGGAAAACCGACAGAAAATCGGATGGAATCCTGTCGTCAGACAATTCGGTCGACCGTCGTCAGGTTTTAGCAGAGTTGAAGCAGATTCACGGGTCGATTCCCAACGGACAACAGTTTTTCTCACTACGCCAGTGCGATTAGACTGCCGAGTTTGTGGGTTGCCATGGCGACACGATGCGTCATTTGGATAATAAACAACAAGTAGTGGTGAAGTATGAAGGGAAGTTTGTGGCCGCTTGTAACTGCATAGGAAAGAAGACAAAGAAAGGTTCTTAGCTGTCAGAGCGGTGTTAGCTATCAAGCTAACAAGTTTACATAGAGTCAACGCAGCTCGCTTACCGCCGACCGCCCCCGCCACATACTAGTCTACAGAAACCAGCAGGTCTTTTAGTCCCACGTTTCGGCGCACAGGAGGGCAAAGATGATCAAGGCGGCTTGTTTTCCGTCTTGTCTGCATGTTGCTATCAAACAAACTTCTTTCTGCCTCGGAGCTTTCAAACTAATCTCCATTGACTACAGTCAATAGTCACAAGGGGTCTCAGGGGGCCGACAGTACCAACAGCTTGGGCACTCAAGTCTTATAATTTCACAAACTATTTATTTGTACGGTGTGGAGTTGGAATCAAACGACGGCGGATCTAAGATTTTACAGTGTTTGCCCATCTTTGGCCTGCGGCATTTAAACTCACTATTTTACTTGATTGAAAACTGCACACCCGCCGCTCCACCCCTTTGAATGGAGTTATCTCCTCCGTGAGGCACTTCAGATCCTCAGTGTCTCTTTCAGGAGCCCGACAGTATCTCTCCTGCACATGGACTCCTTCCGTTTATAGAGTCTCCCCAGGATTTACAAGAACGCCGCTTTAAGTGAAACTGGAGGTGAGGAAACAGAGGGGTAGTCGGAGAAGCCCACGCTTCAAAGAGGGTCAGAGGTGTGCCTCAGGAGTTAAATGGAAGCTCCCTTCCCTCTCCTCCCGCAACACCTTGCCTTTCTTCTCATCTCAATTGCTTGGCCGGCACACGGAAGAGGTGACACTTGTGTATGCAGGTTTGATAAAGGGATAAAGGAGTCGTCCTGTTTCTGGAGATAAAAAGGGATTTGTTTGTTTTCCTCCGTTCATGGCGTATAAATCCTCCTCCAGAGTGTAGACGAATGGAAAGGACTGGTATGGGGGGGGGGGTTCTGGCTGAAGAGATGTTGAGTATGTTGTGGGGGTACGAAGGACTGTTGAAGCTCAGGGAGAAGCCAGTAAAAGTGAAGTTGCTCCGATAACTGTCAGAGTTTCAAAGGCCGCAGCAGGTGAGGAGTGTTTCCAAAGTTGCTTAAAGGTGTATGTCATGCAGCAGTCTGTCAAGACGATAAAACTTATGAGCTCCAGTGTCGGCAAAACACATGAGTCACCACAATGTGTGGCCTAGTGCCATTTATCTGTCTGCAGCCGTATATTTAAATATGCATGCACAGCAGGCCGTGCCACAAGCTGCCGCTGCTTGAAATATGGATTTGTGAAAATGAATTGATACGCATCTTTTTCTTTCTTACATCTTGTGACGCACCCGGACATTATCAGTGATGTCTTCTGGGGTCACTGGGGGACATTTTTGGTCTTCCAACAATCAAACACTCACTCATGACGATCCAGTGGGTCCAGTGGCAGTGGCTAATCCCACTCCTGACCTTTTCGGCTATGGTCTTCAGGACTTGGTCGTGGACTCAGCGGTACGGCCCCCTCATCCAGGGCTCTCAAACAGATCCTGAAGACGTGTTCCAGGTTTTCAACTCTCGAGCCACAACAGGCGGGCCGCTGACTCTTCCTTCCCCCTGCAGAATTCGTTGGAAAACCTGGAAGAAGACTTTTTAATCATTGGCGTTTAGATCTCCAAAGCTCAACCCATAAGACTTTGTACTTGTTTGATCCCATCTTCTTTTCTGCTGCCGCATCCGAACCATCCCGCCGCTGATGCTTTCACCTTGTCCTGGACCGGCTTAAGTTCTAAGATTAATATCTCTGCACCGTTGTGTGCTTTGAGGGAATTGATGCACAGCCGCCGAAGCCTTGTGGAGCTGTAACGAAAATAACGCCGCGATGCAGGAATGGACGGAGAGGGTAAAGTAAGAGATGGTCCAACATTACTGGGATATTACCTACAACATTCCTCCTCGGTCTGCCTCCTTCACCTCTCTATAGCATCTCTGTCCACCTAGAGCCTTCAGCGAATCCCTGCTTGGGCAGGATAAACACCAAACTTTCACATTCAGAGGATACAAAGAATGAATAACCATTTAATATTAGTAAGAAACCCATTTAAAATGAATAGTTTTGAAAGTATGACTTCTGGAAATGAAATGCCCACTTGCAGCCCCTCATCTGCGACGTTAACAGCTTTGTTTGTATCCCCTGTCATAGCGATTATTATGGCCTGTCAACGGCCTGTCTAAATGAAGAATTAATAACTTACTAACATTATAAGGAATGACAGTAATGGCTTTCAAGGCGAGCCGACAATATCCTCCCAAGCATCCATTGGAACAGACAGTCATGCCGAAGTAAAGGTCTGGCAGGACTTAAGCAAAGAGTCCAATGCTAATCAATGTGGACATTAATTGTGTAAGAATTGCAAGATGATGTGCGTTTGTTTAAATTGCATGGGTGACATTAATGCGCCGCAGCGACTCATCGCCACATTTCTCTCTGCAGACCGGTCTCTGCTAAATGAAGCTCATTATCGCAGTAGGGCGGGTGAAGAACGATAGGTCGGATTAATCCTCTTCTTGCTAAATGCCGGATGGACTGAAAAGACAAAGTATTTAAAAATACTAGAAAAAAACAAGAACCTTTACCTCCGCAGAAAATACTCAGTGTAAAGATCTAATTTCTAAGTGCCGCTTTTATATTTTTTCATGGCACTTGCTGGAGATGTTTCGCTAATTGCTTCTCAATAGCTGGCGTATTAGATTGCACTCAGCCCAGTTGAGCAATATGGCAGCTAATAAAGCAATACCTAAAGGAACAGTGTGACATTTTGGGAAATGCACATTTTTGCTTCTGTGCCCGAGGGTAAGAGAAGATTTATACCACGCTCTTACTCTTAACATTAAACGTGAAGCTGGAAAACAGGAGGTTGGCATAGTTTAGCACAAACAATGGAATCTAGATAAACCCGCTAACCAAATGGATGCATGGGAATAAACTGGAGGAGATTTATGTTTTACCCATCATATTTTACTCACCTGCGGATTTATGTTTTTAATGAAAAATGCTACTTTTCTGACGTGACAAAACATTTAAAAGAGGAATTGCTTGTAAAACGCAGGGGATTCGGTGCCTTTTGGGGATATACCCTTACTGTCAGGATGAAAGCGTAGGCCTAGTTTTATATCAGGTGGAGGACAAGACATGACAAACATGGTTATGGTTGGTGGACATGGGTACAAAGACAGAGGTTAGACATAATAGTGTGGTTGACACAAGAGGTTATAAGACCTAGAAGCAGTGGGGAGAGCAGAGCTGTGGAAAAAAGAGGTGAGGAAAAAGAGTTTGTGTGTTTTTGACACAAGGTGAGGGGATTTATGAAGGGGACAGCTGCTCTGGAGTTTATGTAAATGGAGGAGCTGATGCGTGTGTTTGGTCACTGAGAAAGAAAGCCGTGTGTGTGTTTAGGCTGAGAGTAAGGCCGTGTTGCATCAAGCGTGTGGCTGGAACCTAAATCACATATTAAAATGTTGCCTCTTCTGCCGAGAGCCTCCCCCCACCCTCCACTGATTCCAGACACTGCACAGAGGACTGGGAAAGAACTCGCAGCGTTATTATTAGATGGAACAGCTGACAGTTACTGATGGCTCAAGAGTTAGATTTGCAGCATTTCTGTAATATTGTTGTTTTGTTTAAAAACAAAATTGCCGACTTCATTTCATTTCTACCTCCAAAGCTTGATGCGTGCATTTTAAAATGCAATTCTGATGAAACGAATGATGTTGGGCGACTGGCATTTGGGCATCCGGCCACTTTGAAGAACTGCATGAGCGAGATCCTGTGACAGCCTTGTGTGGGCGTGTCTGTTAACGCACGACCATGGCCGTAACAATAAACACCATTTTTTCCCATCAGTGCTGAGATTTTGATTATTTATCACGATTATTCATTGATTTATCATTTTAATGGACTAAAGGCCAATGGTGGTAACACAGTTCTATATTTCCCCCTCAAAGTTTTGTAAACAGCATAAGTAATGCGGCTCTGGACAAATAGTTGCACTTATCTTTCCTACAGTGTGTTGATCATCATTTTCCCAGAGCATTCAAATGGCACAGTACTTTGGAATACACTGTTATGGATGTCTGAGTTGATGGACGATACACAGTAACGTTTTTCTTAGCCTCCATGCATTCATCAGACAGCAGTGTGTGATATGTTTTCAAACTGCTAAATAAGTTGGTTGGCTGCTTTGCGGCGCAGAAACGACCTCTTAGCGCACTTTGCATATGATTTGTTCTTGGGTAATATCCCCTGCCCTGAATCTGTTATTCTTGCAAACGTTTACTTCCTCTTCGAGAGAGGAATTCATCACCTTCCGCTCCGCCAGGCATTTCATTTTCATTTAAACTGTCTGCTGTCTGTTTTACACCAATTAGCTGTGACGTTTTAACCACTGGAAGAGTCGGAATAACATTGATTTTCTCGTTAGAGTGGCACCTGTCAGCAAGTGAGCAATTTATCCTCCCGAGTTTATGTTCCAGATGCAGGAAAGATCGGAGGGCTGAAGGATCCGAGAAACTGCCAAGTCTGGTTCCCTGCTTTTGGGACTTAGAACTTACCAAAAGTGGTGTAAAGACTGAAGACTGTCCAATGCTCATTGATTGGTTGAGGGAGCGATGGTCCGTCCAAGTGGTCCGATTCCACAGAGGAGCTACTGTAGCACAAAATGCTGATAGAAGCTCATTGTCATGCAGCTGGTTGTAATTTTATGGCCGGTTGGTGACTATAAGCGACATTCGTATAATGTTAATGGTGCTGAATCAAGGGTACGTTTGTACAGGCTGTACGGTGCAGAGAGCAGCCTTGATAGGTCAGCGGCTGAGGGGTTGCTTGATGTGCTTTGCAGCAGAGCCTTTTGCAGGCACAGCACGCAGCACACTTTAAACATCAGTATCACTTGATCATTAATTGTGGGAGTCCAATATCAGGATCAAGATTAAAATTCGATTAATCGTGAAGTCTTAGTGTGTGTGTGTGTGTGTGTGTGTGTGTGTGTGTGTGTGTGTGTGTGTGTGTGTGTGTGTGTGTGTGTGTGTGTGTGTGTGTGTGTGTGTGTGTGTAATGTAATGTCAGTAATAATCACTGGATGTCTTGTTTGTCTCTGCGATCAGATAAGATGGATATCTTGTAGCCTGACCCAGATGTTTATCTCGGTGTCAGGCATGAGTTATGTATCATGGTGCAGGTTAAAATTGGCTGTCCTAATTGACTCCTTGGCGCGGTTTGAATCCTGCAGGGAGGGCGCTGTGGCGCTGCGGCGCTACGGCGCTGTCAATGTGTGTGCGCAGGCTGCCCAAGCCGGGGGCTGCAGTGGAAGAGAACGTGTTTCCCGTTGAACCCGGTCTGTGATTTATGTTATCAGACGTCTTATATCGGACGATTACATTGATTTCTGACAGTCTTATTATTACGTATGGATTTCAATTTTATCCGTGATCGTGGTCTGGACTGGATTATGAAGTGCTTTTGATTCGGGCCTGAAAGGCCTTCAGGGCGTTTGTGCTCCCCGTGAATAGTAAGCTCCGCCTTTATGTATTGTTTTTGTTACACACTGCTCAAGTCTACCAAATAGACCCAGCCAGGCCATTTTTCATATCCACAAAACTCTCGTCTCTCTCCTTCTCTATCTTTCTGCGCCCTCCTCTTGATTTCCGGCGCCGCTGCGGCCACAGTGTCCCAGGTGGAAGTCCTGTCCTGGTCCACCTCTATAAATCCTTTCAGATCGTGGCCATCGGTGCCTCCTCCTCGTTCCCTCTGCTCTCCAGGAAGCGTTCGATCGTCTTCGATTAAACGTCCGGATATAACGGGACATGTACTAGAATCAGCTGCGATAAATGGATACGCCGCTCAAACTAACTTTGATCAGAACACTTTCCGTACATTTTGTTTGTATCTGAATCGATTCATCAAATTTGTGAGGTTTTGGGTGTTTCACCTCTTATTCAAACCCTTTTTCCTCAGTCCTTTTATCTTATATTTATCTGTCCGTTAATATTACTGCCAGAATGAAAAGGTCAAAACGCTTGAGTGGAAAATGTTCATCCGGAATAAATGTATTTCTTCCGGCTGTTCTTCCGGCATTACTTGTTCTAATAAACAGGACAGATCTTTATCGCTTAGATTAATTGATAGATTATGAAAAAAAAAATTTGTTTGGAGTTTTACTTAACTGATAACTAAAAGAAGTGAAGCAGAAAGTCACACTGAAGACTTCTGTTAAAGGTTTAGAACAACTTTTAAAGATGCATTAGTCACGTTATTTTGAATATTTGGGCTATTTTGTGACCATTAAATGTCCTTTTTTCCTTTTTTTTCCCCTAATTCTGGAAACGTGTAAGTTTATTCATGTTTAATGTGTTTTACACACAATTGTTTTTTCTCATACTCCACTTCAGCCGTATTTACAGTCACCAAAATGATCCCCTTTGTTTGGGATCTATGTAGAAGGTATTTCTTCAGATACCATTCAAACCCTGACATATATAACATTCCCCAAATCTTTGTTCCCGCTCGTCCCAAACCTACGTGGACAGGTCGCCATTGCTAAGCAACGATTGTCCTCTTACGTCATCCGGTGAACACATCCGATCTTCCTCGTGTCACAAGTCCGTCCTGCAGCAGAAATTGTGCTCTTATGTCACACCGGCGGAGCTCATTTAATCCAACACGAGGCCAGAGCGGCAGAGACGACCCCAGGAGAGAGCTCTGCTGCTTTATTAGTACGACGCTGGAGGGTTCACACCCAACCGAAACCAGCGTGAAATGACTCTTCATGAATCGATGCAGCGCCGTCCTGCCGGCCACTGCGTCGATCAATTAAAGGATCGGGCTCAAGATGCAATTGGACACATAATCCTATAACTGCCGAAGACGCTCTTCAATATGTTTTTCACAGGCCTGCGTACAAATCGGAACACGTGGAATGAACATGCATATCAATTCCTGACGGTTATAGGAGACAAAGGAAGCGTTTCAATCGAAGTTGGGCATTCTTCTCCGACAGAGGCTCTAGATATGGATTCCATGGCGTGTTTGTGTGAAAACGTGTCTTTCTTTAAGGGCGAGCTCGACTTCGTTTTGTGTATTCTACAGCAGCCCTCCATGATCTTGATCTATGAAGGGGGAGATAATTTAGAGAGATGATCCCCAGATCTTTTTACCTCTGCCGAGGTTTTTACCTGTTTTTGTCTGTATGTTAACAAGATTATGCGGGGAAAAAAACTCAGAGATGGATTTGCATGGCGCCCGGAGGTCTAATTTTGAGGCAATTGGCCGAGCAGCCTCGCTTGAATCCATCGCTCACTTCAAATTGAATCAGCCCCGAGGAACTTAGCAAGTTTCAAGAAGATAATGCTGGCGGAGCGGCTTAAGCTAGCTGGAGCTCGGGGCCAGCCAAGAACCCTGAAGTCCCTGAACGAAGCCTGTAACATATAATGGACTGATCCAGACTCACAAAGTTTCACTTCCAAATGGTATACGATTTATTTTAGACACGTGCAGAGGTTCATTTCAACATGTCAAAGCACATACACAATGCCGGCAAGCCTTATCTCCTCTTCCGTCCTTCAAAATAAGAGCACTTACAATACATTACTCGTTATGATTTTAAATCTTTAAAGAAAAAGAAAAATGGGATGGTCCAAAATCGTTATCAGCAGATCAGACCTTATAAAAAAATCTGTGGTCGGCCAAGAAAATTGCAATCGATGCAGCTTTAATTTAACTCAGAGGAAAGTTTTGGCATATATTGGATTTGACTGCATTTTGCTGACTTTACATCCTGACCTCACGACGGGACGTGGCGAGACATGGGCACCGTCGTGCCTTGATGGAGTTATTTCAGGCTCCTCAATATGTCTGCCTTTCTCTGAGAAACTGAGTCATTCCCGTCCGTTGGTCTTCGTGGACGCGGCGTTTGCTTGATGTGCTGCTATGCTGACCTTTAACTCCTGCAATTATTGTCATCACTCAGGTATTGAATGTCCACGCAGTTCCAGAAATCTACCCGGAGGCATGCAGGTGGCTGAACCCTTCAGCAACGAGGCCATGCTGTTCACCAAAGAGCTGGTGCTGCAGAGGGAGGTAAGCTAGCAGTACAGACGGACCTGCTGTGTCAGTGTCGGCTCCCACGCCGCTTTCTCTTTGGGTTCCGATATGATGGCGCCTGAATTGGTGGACGTTATTCTCAAAATCGCGAGAAAAACGTGGCTTCATAGATATGAGAAGAATAATGTCAGTCAATAATTTGAGGAATGGAATGGCCACAGACGCCGCCTAATTCACATTTCAGCAGAATAATGTATTAAAATCTTCATTTAGGTAAATATTTGAAGTCTTCCCTTCAAGATTATTTGTTCAAAGCTTAAGTTTTAACAGCCGGTTAAATTATTTATGCCCAAATGAGGTTTGAAAATGCATTGAAAGTGCTGCACTCTTACCTTAAATGCTGTATAAGCTCAGACACACACACACACACACACACACACGCACACGCACACACACACACACAGCCTCTACCTTCTCCTCCGTGTCCTCCCACTTTATGGAAAGCTCACCTGATAGTGGATCAGCGCTCATGGGCTTCAGAAAAGTCCAATCCACTGTGTGCCTTGCTCATTCACATGCTAATAGGTTTTCAGAAGAAGCAGTGGACTGACCAAAGCCATGATGGAACTAGCTCTAATCCCGCCGCCACTTATCCGGGCCACACACTCTTCTTTAACTCCCCCTCTTCATTCCTATCTCACTTTTACGGGACTTTTTTTTTTTTTTTGCATACGGTGGCTGACTCCACTGTCTTGCAGTGTTTAATTGTCATGGAAATGTGGCATTGGCCTTCAGTTGGAGGTCCACTTGTGTGTGTGTGTGTGTGTGTGTGTGTTGTAGACTGGCTCATGCCACTCGTGTCTGGGAAATAATGGATGCGAACAACGGGAGTTTGACAGGAAGTCAAACCTCCCCCATGAGTCGGTGCATGGCATCTCTGGCACTCACCTGTCGGCGGCCATGTTTCATGTTTATTAGTTTAACAGATGCATAATTAATTAAACTTACGAGTCTTGTTCCCGCGCTTTATCGCACTCTGCCCAGTCTTTATTTGAATGCCGATTAAACTCCTGTTATCATCAGGAAATAATATCGTCCGTTCATGCTCAATCTTGACACACACACGAGCGAGAGA